>CM034150.1:74279510-74879510 GCA_019776745.2 Taxus chinensis
GTAGGATAAATTGATTAGCTACAAGAAGAAGGTAGATATCAAAAGTGATCCTATAGAGATAGTTAAGGAAGAAACATATACAACCATGACAGACAAGGAGGTTATTCATGTAAACAAGGTCAAATAGAATGAAGCTAAAAGTATAATATATAATGATTCAAAGCATGACATGAATTCAGATGGTGTAAATGAGAAAGAACCAAAGGTAACACAACCAGACAAAGGAGATTCGATCTCAGTAAAGAAGATAGACATTGCAAACAAGGCTGAGAAGGAGGATGTCAAGCTAAAATCAAATCTATCATCAAGACATAAAGGTGTGTTTGTTATTATTGAAGACAAACTAGAGGAAAATCATTGTGTTTTCCAGGAATATAGTCAAAGAAGGAGAAAAGAGATAAAGTGGATCTCAACTATTATCCTATAAAGAGTAAATGAGTTTCTTAAAGATTAACAATACTGTGGATAGGAGGAAGATAGAGGGTTGGGATCTCCTGAGTTTCTAACTAGGTGTTTAGGTCCCAATTTAATTAGTGTCTTCTATGATTCACTACATGCTTCTTTAAGACCTTCATAGTTCATGATAATCAATATAGTTCCTTATCATGTTGAGGGGTATGTGTTTGTTGTGGTTTTGGTCTGAGTTGAAGTCCGGTCTCCGAAGTTTGTCCCTCAATTTGGTACTACCCTTTACTCCTCAGTCAAATTTATCATGGTGTAACCTATTAGTCTGTAAAATTTTTTTTGAATACATTTGAGTTTGTGTCTCTAATGTCCAACCCTGAAATCTGGACTATCCCATTTGGAAAAAAAATCATTCTGTGAAAATAGCGGGTCTTTTGTGTTTTTTATTGCTAGAAGATGTCTACATATTTTTAGGATTTTCCCAGTGAATCATATGATCCATTTTGACAAATACCCAGATGCCCAAACTCATTTTATCCCTCTGCTAAGTTTTTATCTGTGGAAAATTTTTATTTAATTATTTACTGAATAAATAATGCCCCGTTTAAAGTAAATTGTGCTTCGGTTGAATCCTATTGAAGTTTTGCATGCTTATGATTCACTCAATCTCATTAGGGTTGCACCAGGTATGAAGTAGGGCATATCTACAACTTCTGGCAGCGTTTTTTTGCTTTTATGTTTTTCTTTTGCATTTTTCTCCGGTATTCTTTGCAATTTTCTCTTGAAATTCCCCTAGTCCATTCCTTCCGCCATATATCTATTTACATGCTTGAGCATCTGGAGATCATCTACTAACACAGCCAAATGAATCAACTCAAAATGCAAACTCTAACACAAAAAAGTGATGAAGCCATGCCCAAAAGTCGCCCCAAGGCAAGGCCTTTTTTGTCGGAATTAATGAGTGTAAGCTTTAATGAGATTTTTGGTAGCTGCCCGCAGGTGAAATTTCATTATCTGCTTGGCTCGGGATTTTTCCCATGAATGCAAAGGCACTTAAATGCATGAATATTAGAGGTTGCAGAAGGCGGGATTTCTTACCTGCCTTGCAGGGTAACACTCCATGATGAAGTCACATCACTTAAGTGGAAGAATGGATTTTTTAGGCTGTGGTGCAAGGTGAAAATTCCCCCCCAAAGAAATTGACTCTTAATATTAGAATTCACCCATGCCAAAAGTGCGACCCATTGGGCATTAAACATGACTTTTAGTGATATTATTATAGCGCTTGCCTAATTTTGGTGCCCATGATGGAGGAAAAGTCAAGCATGAGAGACGCCAAAGAGAATGACGGTTTAGCATGCTTAAAATAAATAAATTAAAATTTATTTAATGCACCAACACATGCAAAAATAGGCGCCCAATTTGGTGAATAAAACAGGTTGTTATTAATTAATGTCAGAAAATAGGATGGAAAATTATTAGAATAGAATGTTGAAGATTATATAAGCAGGGGGATGCCTAATGAAGAAGCAATTGATTCTTTTTGCAAAGGATTGCAGCCCGGACAGGTTTGGCACCAAAGGAGAGGTTTGTGATTAAGGAGTGTTTTTCATTGCCAGGGAGCTTCAAGGATTGGTGCTAGGGTTGGAATGCTTGATTCTTGCGATAATAATTATCTACATGCTGGTATCGTGCTATGGTGAATTATTAAATAATATTTTTCTTGCTTGCATGTAAAGCAAAACCTCAGATTTTAGGGCAGCAGCTTTATAGAAGATTTGGTGATAAAAATCAAGTATTCATGCTCTGGACTCCGCTTTGTTTGAATAACTGCAGTATCATCACATGTGCTCAAATCAATGTCAAGGTACAATTGAATATGTCTTCTAAATCGAAGAAGTTTCCAGATTCGTCACCAAATGGATCAAATTGCAAGGAGATTCCGAAAGAATTAAAGAAAAAGAGCTCAGACAAAGATGTTAGCCATGCTGACGGCATGATGAAAGGAAAGATCAATAGAATCATGCATTAGCTTTCAAAATTTGTTTTGAATTCAATGATAAAAACATTAGACCTTGACCCTATCACCGATTTAATTGACAGATCCAGATCTCATAATGGCATAGGGCTTTTTGGCAAAAATTCATCCTCTTGTTCTAACACATCCCGTGTTAGAAGTCAATGCATGGAATCCCTTCCAGGATCTTTGCATGTGCTCCCCAATTCGTCCAGTTTGAAGCCTTCAGTTGAATTTAATGTGCCATGTACTGAATAAGAATTACAAAAGCTTCAGGATAAAAAGGGAAGACAGTCAAAAGAATACCCGCAGGCAAATCAATAGTCATGATGCTGCTTCCATATCCAATGTGGGTGAGTAATCAAAGGAAGAAATTCAACAGCATATCGAGTATCTCAGCTCCACAACAGAGATATCATTTCTGTCATTCATTTGCTAAACTAGATGAATAGAGTAAACCCTACAGTTGATCACATGCAGAATAGGGGAAGACGAACAAGACTGGGATGGGTTGTCAACTTTCTTCTTATTTCTTTTTTCCTCTTCTTTTGTTTCTTCTCCGAAAAATTAATTTAGCAATCAGGTAAATTTAAAACTGAGTTGTTGGTTTAAAAAGAGTCCGTTACTTGAACAGAATCAATTACTTGGAAATAGGTGGCATACATGTTAAAAATGAAGGTTATATTTTCATTAAAATTTGCATGGTCATGTAAGATGAATTCCAGGAGTAAGGTTGTCATTGCTGCCCTTTCATAGCTTCCGCATGTGAGATTCATTTAAGCGTCCTTATTCGTAATTGCCTTTATACACAAAATAGAGGAAGAACCGACGGGGTAAAGATCAGAATTTGTAATCAGCATTCTTGTGTGCTAGAATTTGAGCTAAACCCCTTATTTCTGCAAGCCCAGAGGAATATAAAGAGATTTTTGAAGAACTGTTGGTGTCAAACGGTGCTTTTGCTTCTTAACTTTTCTTCTAGACATGTCATAAAGTTTGTGTTTAATTATAGATCTAGATCTGAAGTTTATTTTCCTTGAATTTTGTGCTTAGTGAGCGTTGTTTTAATCTATGTGCATGTGATCACCTAGAACTATTGCTTTGGGTCTCACATCCCTCTACTTTCCTTCTTCTATTCTATTATTTTCCTCTTATACATATTTTTTCCTTTCGTTACAGCTACTTACTGCTGCAAACGTATAAATATGGTTATAGGCTACAACGCTAAAGTATACCAACATCTAGATATTCGGACCTTTAAATATAAGCTGACAATCTTAACACAAGCCTCATCCATAAATGAGGGAGATTTATATCAGACTACCTAGGCTTGGCTGTTAGAAAATTATCTACAATAGACTTCCTGTTACAACTCTTGTGAAGTGTAAGAATGAATGTCCCAGATCTCAAAGTGGTTGTTACCTCCACTAAATTGTTGACATTTCAAAACAATGTTTTGTGCAGGTCCTCCAAGGTTTGAGATGCAGTTTTTTTCTTTTGAATATCATAGTAACAATGTTGGAAGCATGGCCGGTTATAATGTTACTCCGAGGGGGGAGTCAAGTACGAGGTGCTCAGGTTTGAAGGTATCCCGTCAAAAGCACATGAAGTTTGGGCCTTAGAGGTTAATGTCTCTGATTCAAGTATGTTTTAAGATAAGAATATGATGGGAGTTGGTGCAAAGGTCTTTAAGAGTTATACTGACAATCTATAGCAAGGGTATTTTTAGTTTGTTCTCAGTCAATCAAGAAATAATCAGTTTGAAGATTGAAATGGAAAGTTAAAGGAATGCTGTCAGATATTATCATTCCCATTTGTAATGATTGTCCATTTGTCATGATTTTGGTAAAGACATTAAGAGGAAGGAAAATAAATCATCCATTAAGTTTGTGATGATGCTCTCAGCATAAAACTTGAGGTAGAGGTTCCTATGTTTTTTGATAAAAACAAATCTAGAGGCATATCACTTAACTTATGATTAGTGAAATCGTGAGGGAATATCAAATATGGATGAAAAGATTGTGAATCTATATCATCTCTTGCATCTTACCCTTGGTATGTATTACAATATGCATGATGATGTATGGTGTAGACTTCCGAAGATGCAATTAATAGCAACACATAGGACAATGAAAATAAGTTCAAAACTAGTTTACACAACAACGTTTGAAATATGATTCAATAGGGAGACACCGTGCTCCTTGTTGTGATGGATTGTTGTTCTTGATGTCATGTTCATGCTCAAAACGGTATGTGGTTGAGGTCCCCTATTTTTATTAAAAGAAGGTCTAAGTTTGCATCTAGGTGAGTATATAGTCTTTTAAAGTATTAAATAGTTGGCAAGCAAAATTCTGATAAGATCACCACTCCATGAAAGCTAAAAAGTAACAAAGGGAGTATGAAGCTGGATTTTGTTACAAGTAATTTGACCAGGTCGGAGATCTGGGAAGAATCCTACAAGCCAGATTAATTTCAAAGACAAGGTCTCATCTCAGATTTAGTCTCAAGACTAAAGTTTTAGCTAGCATTAGTCCCTGGGATTCAATTTTTTCCGTGAAGGTACTCCAAGTAATGAAACAGGGCATATTTACTAAAAAAAGTGCTTGTAGGGCTCATGGTCCTAATGATGATGTTGATAGAGATTGGAATGCTTACACTTGAGTTTTTTTCCTTTTTCATGATTTTTTTAGTTTCATGGGTCTAGAAGAAGGTGTAATCATAACCACCAAAGTTGATGTATCATAAGGGGGCCATTTGTTAATTGGCAGTGTTAAAGTTGACAGGTACTGAAGTTAGTTCTGAAACAGGTTCTTTGAAGGTCTGAAACCTGACATTAGTTTAATAGTTCTAAGGGGGAGCTATTGGCTCAATACAAAAGAAGGGTTCAGAGATCAGTCAGACTAATTGAAGGTCAAGAGGGTCAGTGTTTGCCAGAGGAACATACAAGAGTGAAAATTCAGGTCCATCACTCATTTGCAATATTTAAGCCAAGAAAAGTAATGAATACCCGTGGAAAGTGGAAGCAGTAATTTGGTCTAAGCATTGTTTCTTATTGTGTGTTGTCACTATTTTGTCATGTCAAACTTGTCATGTAGCCTTTTTCATAGATGGCAAAGGGAGATCTTAAGCGCAAAAACATAAAAAATAGGTTTTTTGTAGATGTTTGCATGTATGATTGCCATAACTGTTTCTGAAGGTGAGTTTCCCATATTACAAAGGGCGATAATTGTTGGTCATTGTGTTTATGGTGTTGTCATTGAGTCAAATTTCATTGATGGAAAATGGAGGCAGGTGGTTTGTGGTGTCGCCTGAGCTCGTGCATGTTTTGAGCGTGAATGTTTATGGTAGTGTCCATCTTATAGTCCTTGTCATGGTGTCTTGATGCATGGTCAAGCCCTTTTAGCTATTTGTTATAAGGTGTGCTCCAAGTTTGTCAAAGGTTTGAAATGAGTTCACATGGTCATTTGAGGTGTAAGAGGTGTTAATGGGTCATGTAAGTTGAATACAAGGCCAAGACTCATGAGTCTGGGTGAAAATAGGTTCATCTATGTCTATGCCTAGACCTAGTGCAATGTGGTTTGGCATGGTTGCATGAGATATGAGTAGTGGTAATTGATATGATCTGGAAAAGCTGGTGTGACATGACATCACATTGTAGGAGTAGTTTCATTTCCCTATTCAGAGGGTTTTATGTGTTTCAAGGTCCAAGGGAAGCAAGTTTTTTCTTGAGAATAAGCATTTAATACACAAGAGAAAGTCTTAAGTGGTGGAAATATTTACGGTGACAAAGAGCATGGATGAAGATTTATGACAATTGGAGGAGTTTTCTGTGCTCATGTGTCAATTGCAAGTCAAAACATTGAAGACCAAGTCATAACTTTTATTTTTGGAAAATTGGTTCTTAGAAGGCGAATCTAACTCGATGTTCTCTTCTTTTGCTCACCCACACGTGTGGTTTCTACATTGAGTAACTTGAGGATTTGGTGGATGTTTTTTTCATTGATAAAAAGTACTTTTCAATATGAGTTAATTATTGTTCTTGTCTTGTATTACCAATCATTAGAACTAGTTGGTCTTAACCCGAGTTACACCCTCATAGCTATGCATATGAGAAAAATGAATTGGGTATGAACTAACAATGTTCTAGGAAAGAAATTTGATGCATCACAAGGTTATAGAGGATTCTTCAGGGCCAGTTTGGTGTGGTTTTATGTTCCTGTTTCGGCAAATGGAGAAAAACCCTTGTTTTTTTGGATTTGAATGTTTTCAAGGCTATGAAGGTGATAAAACTAAAATTGAATTGTTTCCCAGAAGCTTGGGAGGTTCTAGATAGTTGGACAATTTTTCAAGAAGACACAACTGAGAAAATGGAGTTACAGGTCCCTCTAAGTTATTGCCTGCCACTTTTGGGCTTTAGGGCTAAAACCTAGTCCTAGAAGTTTTTAGTGTGTTTGTTAGTGCCCACATTTTTATAGCTCAGTTACTTGTTGTTTCCTTTCCTTACTCATTGACATGTTTCAGCAGGGATTGTTATTTTTGACATTATATTTAAGATTGATCTTATATACATGTATGGACATTTTGGCGTATGGCGCCATCAGCTCAATTTTCTATTTTCGCATTATCATCATATGATGTCTTGGATACTATGGATATGAATATTATTTTTAACTGTAATTAGATGATGGATATTCTATTTTGCCATGTTTGAGATTCTATGGATACATGTCATTTTTATTTCATGGTGACTAACTTATGGTGAATTGAGTATGATTGTGCACGTTGTCACATTTTGATTTCGAAAGATGATATGCTAGTTTTAGACTCATTGATATCTTACTTAGTAGTTAATTTATATTTTTATCGAACAGTTACGGTTATGTGTGCATGATTTTGGCAGTGACAGGTTTCAAGAAGCCGTGGGATTTAGGCCAGCTACACAAACTTGCACATCAACCCACGGGTTGAGTCCTACCGTTCATTGTGGGTGAAACCCTTAGTGTTGAGATTTTATTTTGGGCACCATTAGTGACCCCAATTTTTTGTAATGTATTGTGCTTGAATTGTTATTTTTTGCTTGGGATGAATAGTTTTTTTTGTGATAAATTGTTTTGGAGTTAATAAATGATTCCCATCTTTCATTAAGTTTTGATTTTTGTTTATGATGTATTAATTTTTTTTGGGGGTTTAGGTTCACATGTGAACCCTTGGTGTTCCCCACACCCTCTAACCACTGTGTCTAATCTTGCCAAACTCGAAAAGTTGGGGTTATTTTGGGGCATTTTTAGGGACTCCTTTTAATTTTGGGAGTTCACTTAACATACAATGAGCCCTTGGACCTACCTAATGGGTAGGGGGCTTATTTTCCAAGGCTAGAGACGAGTTTTCCCTCCCTTTTGCCTCTTGT
This sequence comes from Taxus chinensis, assembly GCA_019776745.2. Classification (NCBI taxonomy): domain Eukaryota; kingdom Viridiplantae; phylum Streptophyta; class Pinopsida; order Cupressales; family Taxaceae; genus Taxus; species Taxus chinensis. The sequence continues at coordinate 74,287,337 of CM034150.1, forward strand.
GTGGTCACATCCATGTAAGGGGGGGGGGGTTTTTGTGGATTTGGAGGCTTGCTAAAATTTTACAGATACTAGTTTTGTCTTGTTAGCATGTGAGTAATTTGGGAGAAGAGGGCAAAATGACATGTTTACCGTTCTCTCTTTTGTTTTGTCATCTTGACCTTGAGGAGGATAGGGGTGACACAGTAACCCCCTCATTTGTGTGATTTTTTCTTGCTCCTTGCTCCTCTTCAAATTAATCCTTCATGGGTTGAAAAGAAACGCTTTTTGTTTTTGGAGCTTTTTGCTTGGGGGTGCTTGGGGATTTGGAGCTAGAATTGCTTAGTAAGGAGTGGGAGAAATTTGAATTGGAAAGCTTTTTTGGAGAGGGCTTTCTTTGAGGTAGGCTCTTATGTTTCTTATTGGCATGTGTTGTATTCATTTTAGTTGTTAGATTTGGCTACTTACTTAAATTGTTATTGTTGCATGTATATTTTTGGTTGTTTTTGTTTTTTTTCACTTCCCTCCATCATATGACTGATTAGAGTTTTGGAGTTGTGGGGGAAGAAGAGAGGGGATTTTCCTCTCATCCTCAAGGCTTGATGGACAAGAAGTCTTGTAGGGTTTTAGTTTTTCCCCTCAGCGGTTGCGGTGGGGAAAGTTGATTTCATTGGCTTGGAATCTCCTTCCGCTTTCTTGGCATGGAACCCCCTTCATCAAGGTTTGAAAATCCTTCCAAGAAGGACTTGGAGAAGGGTGGAGGAATAAGGAGGGTATGGAGGTCTAGTTATTGTGCTTATATCTTGATTAACAACTTTTTAGACTCCTCTCCCTCCTCCCCATTGTTTTTTAGAGGAAGAACGTGGGTTTCTCTCTTTGCCATCCTTGGCAAACTTTGAGTCTTGTGTCTGGCCTTTTGTCCTATTTTTTGTTGGGATGTTTATTGTTAGTTCACCTCCTCCTTATGCAAGTTGTGGTTTAGTGTCCTCTTTTTCCCATGGCTTGCGGAGCTATCATGCATCCCATCCTTGGGAGAGTCATGTAATGATGCTATAGGTTGGTTGCAAATAAGATCTTTCTTCTCCTGTTGGTTTTCTGGAAAGGTTTTTGAAGTGGTATCTCAAGTTGTGTTGGTGGCATCTTTGGCCTCATCCTGTTCTACTATCTATATCCATTTTTGTGAAGGCATTGAAAACTTTAAATAGGGTTTGGTGGAAAACATCAATTTGGTTGTAAAATCTCCCTTTTATATTTGGAGATTTTATTTAACTTGAGTAAGATTAATTTGAGAAACCCTTTTATCCTTCTGAATTAGCTTTGTATTGTAACCTTTCCTTCCATTGAGTAGTTCCTTGTAGCTTGAAGAAGCCCTGTAAGTGGAGTTTTAACTTCTGATAAGAAAGCTCGTACTTAGATGCTCTTTCCTTGTAAAAAAAACTGATGTAAACTCTTGTTGAGAGAAGTTAAGTTCATCAGAAATAAAATGTTATTTATGACTATATTTGAAAGGTTTAAAGAATTTGAATGTGTTTTTGTGTTCTTGTTTATCTCTGCAAAAACAAATAAATACATAAATGATACATATGGTATAGATTTCTTGTTGGTTATTTCTATTTGGTGTGTAAATCTGAATAGAATGTTTTGTTTAAACTTGGAAATGAAATATAATTTTTAAGCATTGAATCTCCTAAATGATATTAAATTGAAATCCTTTCCTCGTGCCTTTCTTTTTTTTGTTTCTCTTCTTGTAATCGTGGTAAAAAAATAAAGGAAATGAAAAGTTTGATTTATTTAAGAGAAGATTTAGAAGTTGTTTTTTTTTATTAAGTACAACAAAAAAGGAAATTTTATGCCTATTAGCTAGGTTGTGTTTGTGTGTGTGTGTGTGTGTGTGTGTTTGGTGGTGTGTGGTGTCGTGGGTGTGTGTGTGTGTGTGTGTGTCATCGGTTGTTATTAAAACTGTTAACATATGTTATTCATGTAATTTATAGTATCATAAAATGTCTTTAACAACCTATAGTATACTTCTTATTATTATTATATATATAGATATGCGGTCTCTACTACACGTCTTTAATCGTTTTACAAAACAAAAAACAAAAAAAAAAAAACTTTTCATTAATGAAAAAAAAGCGGTTGAATTTTATAAACGAAAATTTTAAACCAAAAAACATATTGTGGGCTGGGGGCCGAACCACGTGGTTTCACTTAGTAAAAGAATGGTATCGCCCGTTGCGTTCGAATGAGTATTAAAAGAATCCCAAATCTAGTTTCTACCTCTAATTATTAAAATTGATAATACCCCCCTGCTGTTATATATATTAGAATTAAAATACCCCTATTTTTTTCCATGTACCTTACTTTACCATTTTTTAACTCCACTTTTATTTACCCCACTTTTTATTTCTCCCTAATATATTAAACAAAAATATTTATACTTCTCACTCATTTTTTTTTGTAATATTATTTCTCATTGAAAGATAGTTTGAAGCCATTTCAGACCTATTACAAATCACCTTATAAATGTCACGCTTTAATAATTTATTAAAGTTCTTCAAATAATAAGATGGTCAAATAAATATCACTTATCACTTTTGTTTGATAAGCAATATCATATCCTGGAGTTTTTCAACATATTATTATTTCTTGTTTTATTTTCTTTATTAAAAAAGAGATTATAATTTAATTGATGACCACACTCTTTTTTTGGTAATTTTACAAAGATCCTTCTTTTAAAACTAGGGTTCAATGTGTTTAGGTTTTATATTAAAATTTAAACCTCCTTTTCCTTGGCCAACCTCTCTAACCTAACCCCCATATACCTGATTCAAAACATTAATAAATTAAACACGCTTTCACCCCCTCATGTATACCGGATACTTGACTTTAATTTTATTAATTTTAATTACCTCAATCTGAACCCACGTGCTGGATATTGCCTAGCTCATGACAACCCCGGGGTCGAACACCCCCCAGCCCCTACAAACTGAACCCTCAGGGGGCGCGGCCACCCCCACAGAACCCCTTCCGTGCTTTGGCCATTGTCCCGGCCTCACCCACCTCACCCAACTCCCCATCCCCTGCCCTGCACCCTCGCCGCCCTCCCTCCTGCCCACGACCTGCCTCCCAGCTGTTGGCATCCCTCCCCATCCGCCGCTTTTCCCCTCCTTAAACACATCACAAAATCAACAACAAAAAAAAGGGTCAGCGCCTATTTAATCTATGGTATATATATACAAATTCTTTTATGTGTTGTGTGTGTGTGTGTGTGTGTGTGGTTGTGTGTGTATGTAACTGTGTAGATATATATGTAATTGTGTATGTAATATACATCATATACATACATACATACATACCATACATCTATATCTAATATATAATCTAGCATCTTTATGTATACTATATATATATATATATAGATATAATATAAATATGATATATATATCTCCCTCAGTATAGACATCTATGTCATGTTATGTATGTCTATGTATGTATTCTCTCCGTGTGTGGTGGGTTGTGTGGTTGTGTGTTGTGTGTGTGAATGGTGACGATAGGTGTGTGTGTGTGTGTGCTCTCCGTGCTCTAGTTTAAGGCATATAAGAAAACTTCTAGTTTGTTATGCAGTTTTTAAACCAATTCAATCCAGTTTTTAATAATATATATAAAGATGTGCTAGTGTAAACCCAAAAAAAAAGGATAAAATGGTTAATGGTATTGTTTGAAAATCTCAACATACATAAAATTAAAAACAAATCACAAACTCCTTTGTTTCCTCTCCCAACCTACACAAACAAAATGAAATGAATAAGAAAGAGAGAAGAAAATGGACCATAGAGGATTAGGGCAAAATTTTTTAGGGTAAGTTTTAAATCTAGGTCACGATTTGATGATCCTAGGGCTCTAATAAACCCTACATACTTTTGGGGATAAGGGGACCTTTAGTGGGCAGTTGTAAATTTAATAATTAAGAAGGGGATGTGGTTAAACTTATCCCACGGGGAATTAAAATCTATTTAAGATTGACTAGTTTATTGTTCTTTCTGGCAAATTTTAATTAAAGGCAAGAGATATTAATATGTGCAAATTTTTAAAAGATAAGTAAATAATTAAAGACGGCTTACTAGTAATTAATTAAATTAGGTAAATTAATAAGAATAAAGTTAGTTATTAATCAGAATGTGGCTAATTGATGATTAGTAAATTAAACCTTTAAAATAAACATTTACCCCAGAAGTTTTAGTGACGTCTGGTTTGGTTTTTTTCCCCCGTTTTTTGTCCCAGGAGGCACGACATGTGGTATCAGAGTGAGGTTTCTCGCAGCGGTCACTCTGGGTAAATAATTAAAATAGTTTAAGGGTAATGTTAGAAACATTAAATTTAATAAATGGATAAAACTATTATTAAAAATCCATCCGCAAACCATTATTTGTTTTTATTAATAACTTCTTCACTCACCCCATGCACAGGATGCACCCAAGATGGGACAATCAGCTAAATTTGGGGGCATAGTGTACCTGACGAGGGAAGCAGTTTGGTACCCTGAATTTGGGCCCTTAGATATTAGAGCCCTTGGCAACCAAGCTGAGTAGGCTTGTTGGAGCAGCGTTTCCACCCACTGTAGGAGCGAGAGAGGGACACCATTGGGAGATGTGGAGTATTAGTGAGGACGGGCTTTAGACCGCCAGACGCAGATACACCAAGGCGGAGTAGGTCACGTATCCCTTCCGTCCATCACGACATGGTAAAGCCTCGTTCCGTCGTAGCCACTTCCCCACCGTCCGAGGGACCATTTGGGGATAGGCGATCCTTTCGCCTGTTGAACTACCTCGCCTGGATCGAGAATACCGGCATTGTGAGAAGGGATCTTCCTCTTCGCTTATACCGCCTACCTATACCATCTCTATAGATGTCTTTTGGGGCTGAGTCGTGGCTCCTTAGCTTGGATAGTTTTTGCTTTGTGCTTGCACTTCCCCCCCCCCCTTTATTTTTTCTTACCGAAGAAATGTCCAAGAAAGGTTCGTTACACCCTCCTCCTCCGAGACGTCCGCAGGTGTTTAGTGGAGGAATGAGGAGTTCGGAAAAAGCTCCATCGACTCGAGGATACAGTGCCTGGGAGATGTATTCGGGAGTGATTCAGGGCTCGTATAATGTCAGAGCATTTCATGCAGAAGAGGATCGAATGAGTTTTTCATCACTGACTTACGGACAGGGATCCTGGCACCTAGCGCAAGTATGAGAGCAGGTTCCTGATCTTTTGGAAGTAATGTGGATTACCTGCAAGATGAGAACTTACCGGTTACAGGTTTTATTTGAGGCCTTAAAGTAGAGATAGGCAGGACAGTTTAGGATGTTTATCTCCTCCCACACTTGGAGGCCGTTAGAAGGCCTACTTAGCTAAGGGAACCTGACCAAGGCTCAGGATGCACCGTTATAGAAACAAGATCAAGTTTCAGAGAAGGATACATCCTTCAGATTCATAGGTCAGCGGTACTGCACCACCCGTAGAGGAAGTTTGCCTCCGTGCAGCAGCCACGAGGGCTCCACCCACACCCCGCAGCGACAGACACAACACAGGCCACCCTCAGCAGGGAACTGGCTAGACAACACATGGATTTCAGAGAAGTGTTTCTAGAGGTGGTTTGGTGGAGCTAGGGATAGAAGGCATGGTACTCATCAGGCACATCCCGCTGCCCGTAGCAGTCTGCTAGGGTTGGAGCCACGGCGGATCAGTACACCAGAGATACAGGAGGGGACCGCCATCTCAGAGGTGTCACATGAGGTTGCACTTTACAACTCTATTGTGGATCTCCAGATCTATGTGTGCATGTGCCCACACAAACCCAATACCATGATCCCACGAGAGCTGCTAGAATCCGAGAGACGGGGGGTGAATGTAGGACACGCTCATCATGTAATATTCACGGTTGACAACCGCCAGGAGCCGAGCACTAGGCCACAAGTCCTTGAGACGCGTTATCATCATGGGTTTTTCTGTCCTCAGTATTTTTGTATTCAGGTCGGCAGAGTCGTGGTGAGATCAACCTGCGATATGGTACCAGTGGGGGCGAGTGGTGGCTAGGAAACCAAACAATTGGTAGGTGAGTGGGCCTTGGGGCTAAACTCGTGTGAACTCGTATGTGGCGAGTTCTTACTTGATTTAGGAGTCTTCTCCCTACATTGACCTATGTGTTATCCCCCTTTAGATCCTATCAGGTGTGTTTGTATGGGATTGGCCTCAAGCTCAATCGAGCTAGGGTGGATTGCAGAATAAGGTCATCGAGTGTCCACAGGATGATCTTGGAGTGCATTTGTGATATTAGGGTGCAAAGGCCACCTCCTTACGCACGATATCGCTAAGCACTCAACGTAGTCATGCGAAGGTTGTCACTTTAATTTGCTATCACCATCAGTGATCAATCATATAACCCTCCAGAGCACTGCACCCTAGATGACCAAGCGTTTTGAGGGAGTATCAGATGTATTCCAGGCAAGCTTCCAGGGTTACACCTCGCAGAAGTAGATTTCAACACCATTGATTTAGTTACCTGGATCTACACAAACCATTTTCTAGGCAACCTTATGCGGATGATGGACTCCAGAACTTCATGAGCTTCAAGATTCAATGTAAGAGGAGTTGTTGGAGAGGGTCTCATCGCCCTAGTGTATCTCCTTGGGGAGCGCCGGTCCATATTTGTGAAAAGAAGGACGGCTCTCTCAGACTTGTGTAACTCCCGGAGCTCAACAAAGTCACAATAAGACGTATTTATCCACTCCCTAGGATCATGACTCTTTGATTAGATGCGAGGAGCGAGAGTGTTTTCCAAAATTGGATCTCAAGTCAGGATACCATCAGTTGTGCATATCAGATGCAACATTCTAGACAGCGTTCCGCACCCGTTACGGGCTTATGAGTTCAGTAGTGGTGTTTCCATTTGGTTTGGTTTGACCAATGCACCAGCTCTCTTCATGAGCCTCATTAATGGATATTCAGACATTTCTGGATCGCTTTGTTTTACTTGTTTCCTTGATGACATATTGATTTATTCCGTTCCCGAGGATTGAACATGAGGACATTTGATGAAGGTCTTCCAGATGTTGAGAGAGCAGATGTTGTATGGCAACTTGGAAAAATGCAATTCCTTTCAAACAGAGATCCAGTACTTTGGTCATATCATATCAGGCGAGGGTATCTCCTTATAACCCCTTTACGATACATGTTATCTGGAATGGTGTCTAGCACCCCAATCATTATACTAAGGTGAGAATGTTCATGGGTTTGGCAGCGGAGTATTAATCGCAGGTTCGTACAGACTTTTCTAGATTGCTCACCCTACACACTTTCTCTTCAGAGGAACGGAAGAAGTTTTTGATTGGTCCAGAGAAGTTGATCAGGCCTTTTAGGTTCTTTAAGGGAAAAGGTTACCATGGTCCATCTTAAGTAGTTCCAGACACATGATAGGATTTGTTGGTTGTGAACTGATGGCATCACTAGAGGTGAGGGTTTGGGAGCATTTCTGTATTAGGAGCGTCAGGTTAATTGCCTTTGAGGTCTCGTAAGCTCAAGGACTACGAGCTTATTATCCTACTCATGACTTGGAGCTTGCAAAGCAGTTTTTCATCGGAGGTCTACTGCTCTTTTTCGTTTGTGCCTTTTCCTTTTTGTTAACCTTTCATTTTGAGGGACAACATCACATCGGAGTTTGTGGCTATCTTCTCATAGCGACCTCACCACTCGTCAACGGCGTTGGATGGAGTTCTTATGTTAGTATGACATGGAGGTTTATTATTCAAAGGGAAGGAAATGGTTGTTGCAGATGAACTTAGTAGACGATGAACATGTATTGCTTCTTTAAATTACTTCATTTATATTTGAGAGGCGGGATTCTTCTTGGCACCTTCCAGAGGAGAGATTTTATGAGGGAGCCCAGACTGATGTTGTGAGTCACAGGGTTCATTAGAGGGAAGATATTCCTTTGTGTGTTTTTAGAGACAGATGGCTTACTTCGGCTCCCCAAAAAAAAAATAAAGGCGCATCTACGTGCCTAAGTCAGGTGATCCTGGTAACCTTTCATCCCTCACAGAGGCTCATTCGAACCCATATATGCAAGCACATCCAGGAGTAAAGAAATGCATTCCGATCTGAATGAGTTATATTATTGGCCAGGTCTTCGACAGTACATAGCAGATTGTGTTGCATGTTGCCCTTGAGTTGCCAAAGAGTCAAGGTAGAGAATTCTCATCCCACAAGACTTTTACATCCTCATGATATTCCCGAGTGGAAATGGGATGTGATTTCCATGGATTTCATAGTTGGACTCCCTATGTCTTCTTATCGTCATGACGCCATTATGGTCACCATGGATAAGTTGACTCGCGTGGTTCGTCATTTTTCACCAACCGAAGGTCACCTATATGCACAGGCCATTGCCAAAGGTTATTTTGGAGGACATTGGTTTGGATGACATGGGATTCCGAAGGACCAGCATCAATGACATGGTACCATCTACACTTCATTTTTCTGAACTTAGCTCCTTGTCAAAACCAGATCTGGGTACTCAGATTATTTCAGTTAACTATCATCTAGGAGACAGATGGACAGACGGAGTAGTTAATCAGGTGTTGGAGGACTGTTGAGAATGTCAGATGTGTGGAACCAGCAGAAGAACTGGGAAGATTATTGCTTTAGTGGAGTTTTTTGCTACACAACACTATCATAGTTCCATTGGTATGTCCTACCAGGCTTTTTATGGACGACCTGGTCCAGGATACCTTTGAGTTTGGATAAGATCTAGAATTATATGTATTATTCTGGGACCTTGGGCCTACTTCATGATTTAGAGCAGTAGGTTGTTTTTGATTAACACCCGTCTTGATCAGGCCAGAGCAACTACAGAAGGCGTATCAGACCTAAGATATTGATCGTCACTCTCATGGGTGATAAGGTCTTCTAGGGTTCATCCACATAAGATTCCGATCCGTTATGGAAGGGGCTTCTAGCTATCACCATAACTGAATACGGGGCACCACTCGGGCTAGGTGGAACCTCGTTTGTGGGGCCTTTTGAATTTTTAGAGGTCATCGGTCTAGTTTCCTATCGCCTAGCTTGCACCTAGGACGCCTGCAGTACGGGCCGCGACGATGTTATTTCATGTTCTGTACTATGTAGATATAGTACCTTATGCTTCTCATGGTTTAAATTGGTCGGCATTATAGGTAAAGGACGGATGACATTGAGACTGGAGCCCGTACGCCATACTGGAGCATAGCAACCGGAGTTGGCCCGTTCGGGGTCTGACTTGGACCAGATTAGAGTATAGTGATGTACCAATACACACAACGAGACAAAAGCCGCTACCTGGGAGGATGTGACAGAACCTTGAGGGGCTAGATTCCCTATCATACGAGCTTTCAGTAGCACTCTTCCCATGAGTAGGCAGTCTAAATTTATGTGTAAAGTAAGGGGGAGGTAGTGCCACAACAGATGTGAAAGGGGGAATTTTAATAGGCTAATTACTTGTTGTTTTCCTTACTCATTGAAAGTTCATCAGGGATTGTTATTTTGGAATTATATTTAGGAGATTGATCTTATTCAGACTGTATGGACATTTTGGTGTATGGCGCCAATTCAGCTCAATTTCTATGTTTGTCGTGCTTATCATGTGATGTCCTTAGGGGTGTTGATACCTAATGGGCTATGATATAGTTGTTTGGAGACAATAATTAATATTGATTGATACTCTGTTGTTTGCCTGTTTGAGATTCTATGGATATATGTCCATTTGATTATTGATTGTGACTAACTTCTGGTGAATTGACTGATTGTGCACGTTGTCGCCTTTTGGATTTCAGAAATCATGAATTGCTGTTTAGACTACATTGATATCTTACTGAAGGGTATAATTTTATTTTAATTGTTATTAAAATCGGATATGGTACAGTTTAAATGTTTGCAATTGAGTGTGCGTGTCAGGTGCCAGTTTATAGTGAGAATGTGGGGATTCAGGCATCTACACAATCTTCATGAAGCATCCCACGACTGAGTCCTAGCTATGTTCATTGTGGGGGGTGGTTTTGTGGAACCTAGGGTGTTGGAGATTATTATTTTGGGCACCATGAAGTGACCACCAATTTTTGTAATGTTATTGTGCCTTGAATTGTTAATTTTGCTCTTGGGTGATTAAATTTTTTTTGTGAAAACTTGTTTTTGGGGAGTTATGATCCCACTTTCATTAAGTTTTTGATTTTTGTTTAATGATGTACTTAATTTTGGGGGTTTAGTTCACATGATGAACCCTTGGGTGGTCCCCCACACTCCTCTAAACCATGTGCCTAATTCTTTCCAAACGCCGAAATTGGGTTATTTTGGGCATTTTTAATGTACCCTCTTTTAGTTTGGTTAGTTCCCTTAACCTAAAAAAGTCCCTTGGACCTTTTCTACCTAATGGGTAGGGGTGCTTATTCCAAGGCTAGGAGATTTTTTCTTCTCTTTGTTGCCTCTTGTCTGGGTTACATCCCTGTAAGGGGGTGTGGATTGGAGGGCCTTGGTAAAAGTTAACTTTAAGTTTTTTCTTAGTTAGCAATTAGGAGTAATTTGGGAGAAGAGGGCAACAAGATATTTATTACCACTTTCCTCTTTTGTTTTGGGCATCTTTGACCTTGAGCGAGGCGAGGGGTGACACAATGTCGATCGGAACATTTGTAAATATCTCAATAAACTCCTCTCTAGATGGTTGTAATTGGTTTTCCAATCCAAATTTATGGAGGATTCCAACATCAGGCATCTCTCCCTCATCAATCCAATGTGAGCTCCCAGCATATTAACTCTCCATCTGATTTTGGTCTCCCTCCCAACCACTCAGTGACCCGCATTTTTTTCTGTTTTTTAGATGGTTTTTATTTCTAAGTTTTTGTGGGTTTTAAGAGTTGTAAAAATAATTCATGGTTTTATAAGATCGTGATTTTTTATTAGGGGGGAAATCATTTTCAAAAAGAGCATTATATTTCTTCAAAAATTGTAATGGGGAAATGACTTGAAGGGGATAAATTTTTGAAAAGGAGGGACCGAACTAATATTTTCAAAAAATTAATGATGACCCACTATTTTTTTGTGATTGAATGCATTATTAGTGGAAACCGACATCCAAGTAGTTTTTTAATTGAGGGGGGGTTGGATGTGGAATAACACACAGATTGGACACCAATAAAATGTAGAAAGCAATCAGAGAGACGGAGGCAACGACCAACATAACCCAACCTTTCTAACGCTCCATAATTTCTCACCCCATTTTAGAACTAAGGGGGTAATGTTAGAATTAGTCCTAACATCAATATTAATGTCCATTTAATTTATTATTATTGGTGTGGAAGAAAATAAATTCAGGTTTGTTGATTTGTGAAACAACCACGTAGGGTGTGAGAGTTTTAGGATGGTAGTGGTTATGAAAGACTGTGTGGTTAGAACACTATTCCTAGATAGTAAAATTTGTTATAAGAATTAGAATAGCTTAGTCTATATTCTATAACCTGTGTTGTAAAATATGTTGTTTAGATGACCAATTTGTGTGCTTGTGCCATTTTGGTCTTCGACTCTTGTTCCATACATTATGGTAAACCCATCAGTGAGCTAGTGGGATGTGAGCGAGCTAGAGAAGGAAGAAGAAGAGGTTAGAGGCTCAAGGACATAGCTAAGGAGGGGTATGAGTTCTCAGAAAGATAAAGAGGAGTGTGCAAGGTCATAGACCTAATCAGCAAAGAAGGACTAGATTTGAGCGAGTAAGAAGAGAGCTTTGTTTTGAGAAGGGTTTGGTGTGCATGACTGTAATTTGTGATCACAAGTTATTGTATGTGTAACAGATCTAATGTGATCATGTCTTTTCAAGTGCTTGAGTTGGCGCTCCTGTCATCTTGGGGGGTGTTGTAATCCCTTCTTGTAGGATTGGTGTCCACTAAACGAAGGGTTGGTGTTCCCCCTGTGGGTTGGTGTCTCACTAAACAAATCTTGTGATGTTGCAATATTCACAAGGTCTTTGTATTAGTAATATAGCCAAGGTTTCGGTGGGTTTTCTTCCCCTTGAGGTTTTTTCACTTATATCTGGTGTCATGTGTGCTCTCTCTCTTATTTTCATATGCACATGTCAAATGATTGATACACAATTATCTCACATGGTTTATGGATGTTGAATGAATGGTTTGAATGATGAATGTATGTAATGACAAATGAAGTAAATTTTTTGTAGGACTGATTCACCCTCCCCCCTCTCATTCCATTGTGCTTCTAATAGAAATGTGTCCCTATATGGAAATCATCATTTAATTTTTATTAAACAATGTAAGATTGACCACTTAATCATAGGAGACAAGGAAATTTCTCTTTTTGTGTAAAACATTTTATTAGGCCCATTGATAGTTTGGTAGAAGACTTCAATGTTTTACTCATTGATTGTCCCACCTTTAATATACACAAACACATATGTTCTCATTTCCAATTTGCTAGTTTATCATTATCATTAAAACATTTACTCATTATTCATATACCTTATTATTCTTGATTCCTTACCATGATTAAATTTTTTGTAATTCAATTATTAGTTGGGATTGGTGTTACTAAATTCAAAACTCATTCATCTTATTACTTTACAACAATTGTTTACTTTGGGTCACTTTTTGGCATATTTGAAAATATATAGAGACAAGTCATATAGCACTCCATTTCCACATAGATATTTGGATTCTAAGGGAGCTAGTGTTTGTACACAGATGGCTAACCCTAGTTGAAACCACCTTCGCCCTCTTTCTGTTGTGAGCCTCGTTTTGTACACTAGGGAATTGCCTACAGTTTTCTGATGATCCTTTGTTTGCAAGATGTTCCCTGGTAAATGTAAAGAATACTCCTTCAATTTAACAAGTTCTTTCCTCATCATCAAAAACCTGAATATCACACTATGGCAAAAGACTTATATTTTTTCATTATATAAATATTCCTCCTCCAACACCATGAAGAATCACTAGTTTATTCCAACCTATATCTTCAATACTCCCAGATCGCTCGAATGGACACTTGTTATAGATTTACACATCAAGATGTGGGGGAACTAAAAACCCAAGAGAATATGTATGCTGCTAAGATATTTCTCATCTTCCTCTTCAGATTCAACACGGACAATAGTCCCAGAGGCCATTTATAGTCTTAAGAATCTTAAAAGAAAGTTGTGTGACAAGATGATTTTTCATTTGTCTTATCATTCCTTAGGAATCCATAAAGTTTAGGCAATGACATACGTTACTGTCACATTGAAGCAGGGTGGACCTTCCCCACTTTCTAAGGCATTATATGATGGCGTGTATTCATCCATTTTTGTCTTCCACTATTTGTTATTGGGAACTTTTCGTAACTGGGTGGTGCTTCCGTTCTCTGGTATTTAGGTTTATCTGGTGAAAGACCGCAATACTTCTATAAAAGGGGAGTTTGGATTCATCATTCCAATCGGGTAATTAGAAAATCAGAATGTCTAGTGTAATTCATTGTGTGTTAGTGTTTTGTAAGTGTATTGTTCATTTTTTTTTTTGTGATAAATACAATGCAGCACACTAAATTTTTGTAGCTTTTGTATGTATGCACAACTAACTATTTCATGTGTATTTCTGATTATATGTTTTACATATTCTAACACACAACTCTTTCCAAATGAAGGCTTGCAAATAAAACAGTCTTGGTTTCATTATAAATTCTAATGACAATCCTTACAAGCTCTTGCAACTTTAAAATAAAGTTCCTTAAAGGACTAACTGCTTTTCAATTCATAAGTATCAAAAGGTCTTTACAAGAGTATAAATCTTTACAAGGCTACATTATTTACAACATGCCCGTAAATGCCCCAAAAGATGAGTCAGTTCCAAGATGACAAGAGGTCTAAACTACTATCTCCAACTTGAGCTCCAACTACAAGAGAATATGGCTTGTTTACCACCCAACCAATAGGCATATTACTGCATTTTCCAATGGATGGAAGTCATGCTAGTCCTCCCCCAAGGCCATGGGAGAGAGACTAGCTTCCACATGTGCACAAGTAATGGGATTACCCCTCACACCAGAAAAAACATAAGATCAATCATTCCACTTTACCTACTACTCAACTGAAAACCACAACATGAAGGCTAACACGGTCACCCTCACAATGGGGAAGAGAGGAAGTAGGATCCCCACAAACAAGTGTCCAACCATAGGAGCACCAACAATACATTATTCAACTCTATATTCCTCCTAATCCATACCACCTCCTTATTCTCCTTTATGCAATAGAAATCCTTCTTGGATGATTTTCAACCCAAGGGGTTTCCCCTCACCAAGAATAGGAAAGGTTCAGCCATATGAACCTTCTCCCACCTCAAACCATATGAGGGGATGGAAGGGACCTTCATGGGCTTGACCAACAAACCATGAGGTTTGGAGAGGAAATCCTCTCTCTTCCCCACATCTCCAAAAACCTATCAATCCAAGGATGGTGGGAGAAAACAGAAAAACAACAAGAACAAGCAAACAACCACTTTACCCTAACATTTCACACACTATTTTATTTAAGCCAAGCAATTAACAAATAACAAAATCTAATAAGGAAGGAATTAAGAACCCTACCTCTATATCTCTCCAAACTCTAAGATTTTCCCTTTTGTCCAACTCCCTCCCAAGCCCACCCCCAAATTCTCCAAGTGCTCCAAAAAATGAATCAAGAAGCCCCATTCTTGTCCCACGATGAGAAAAGAATAAAAGGGAGCCCAAAGTTCCTCACCAATGGAGGTTAACAAGTTCACCCCTCTCCTCTCACGAGTCAGAAGATTCCAAAAACACAATAAGTAAGAGTAACTCACCTTTTATCCCCTTTTTCACCCAAAATACTAAACTTACAATAAACAAAGTGGATGCAACTTTTAACAATTTTCACCCAACCCAACCCTCTACATGGATGGTGACTAGAGAGGCTAATGGGGGAAACTCCCTCCCAAAACCTTGGAAATAGGCCCCCTACCTATGATGGTTATGGTCCAAGTGCTCATTTTCATCCTACGGGAACCCCCGAAACTCAAAAGGGGGTCCTAAAATTTACCCAATAACCCAATTTTTCGGGTTTGGCTTGGCTTGGGCACAAGGGGTAGGAGGTGTGGGTCCCACCCATGGTTTCACATGTGGGTCCCCAATCCCTTCTAACCACACACCTCACTTCCAAAACCAACACTTAACTTACTACAAATCATGAAAACCCCTAAGCTAGTTTATTACTAAAAAACACAATCCAAACCATAATTAATTTTACAAACATAATTACATACAAAATGAGGGGTTCCCCATGGTGCCAATTAAATTACATCTAATCTAAGGCCTCAAACATTAGCATGTTAGGACTCCTCTTGGGCTCCGCTTTGAACAATTCTAGTCTGCCTGAAAACCCATGCTCTCCTATAACCTGTCACCTGCACACTCATTGCAAACCGTCACCGCACACTGTCCAATATAATACATCATCTATACATCACAATATTATCAACTTATAATGTCCAACCGTAATTTTACAATTGATAGTGCATGCATACAATTATTCACATAGTTGGCATGAACCACCACTAAATAAATTGAACGACATATACTTATGGTTAGCATGAAAATTACCATCATTTGATCCATAACACTATAATTATTAATCAATCAACCACACGAGACTAACATCTATCATAAATATACATTACCATCCGGGTCATCACAATCCAAGAAATATACATTATACGATTTAGTCCAATTGGCGTCTAATGCGGCCAAACTGCCATAATTTCCATGCGATAAATACATACGAAAATGTCTCAAAGTCTATCAAATCTCAGTCAAAATAAATGTCTGAAAATAAGGAACCAACAGATAACTGGAGCTATAAAAATGGGACACTACAATCCCCCTTCCCTAGATTAGACTTACTCTCCTGAAGTCGTTGGAAGAGAAAATAGGGATATCAGCCTCAGGGTGTAGCATCCTCCCAGGTAGCTAGGACTCGTCATATCGGTCCCACTGCACTCAACCTGGTCCCACAATCTCGACCCTACCCCGAAGGGCCAACCTCCTGTGCTCCTATGCGTACGGGCTCCAATCTCCACTGTCCTCCGTCCTCTAAGTGTCGTGCCCGACCAATCCAAAAACATGAGAAACCTCTGGTCATATCTTACGTAGTACAGAAACTGAAATACGTCGTGGGCCCGGGCAAGGCGTGGTGGGTAAAGCTAGGGCGATAGGCAACTGGGACCGATGACTCAAGAATATCAAAAGGGCCCCCACCAAAAACGAGCGATGAGTTTAGAACCCTTTCATAACGGATCGAACGACGCTATGAGGACGAACCCTCAAGAAGACTTTGTCACCCAACTGAGAAGTGACGAGCGATCTTTGGTGTCCGCATACGCTGTTGGCGTGCTCTAGCTGTCAAGACGCTGCTGCGCTGAATCAGAACAAACTGCTGCTCTAACTCTGAAGATAGCTGGCCCAAAATAATCCTGTCATCAAGCATATCCCAGCTCAAGTTGTCCTGCAAAAGGGCGTCCATACAAAGCCGATAGGGAGCCATGCCAATGGAGCTATGAATAAATGTTATTGTAGGCAAAACTCCAACTAAAATGCAAATAGTATTCCACTTTTCTGCTGGGTCATCCCGTACATGCCTCAACCATGTCGCAAGAACCTGATTACACCCCTCGTCTCCCATCTGTATAGGATGATAAGCTTGAACTGAATGATGGAGTAACCAAGGCCTACTGAAAAGAAGTCCAGAAACTGATGTGTAGATGGTGTCTCTGTCATTAATGATTGTCTTCGGAATTCCCATGCAATCTGACAAATGTCCTCCATGAACCAATTGGCGATGGCTGTGCATTATAGGTGACCGTGGTTGGCGAGAACTGCGCAACCTTGGTCAACTATCCACCGTCGTTGACCATAATGCCTCATGACGAGAAGGCACATCGGAAGTCCTAATATGAATCCATGGAGATAAACATCCCACTTTCACTCAAGGGAACGTCATGAGGGTATAAAAGTCCTGCAGAATGAGAATGCTCTGCCTTGACTCTTTGACACTCAAGGACAACGTGCCTACAAAATATGCTATGTCTCGACGAAGACTGGCCAATAATATAACTCTCTCAAATTGGCATGCTTCCTTCTTCACTCCTGGATGGCTGAGTTATGGGGCTCGTGAGCCTCAGGAGTAAGGATGAAACTACGCAGATCACTGCCTTAGGCACATAATGCGCCTTTTTTTTTTTTTAAAAATTGGGGGACCCCGAAGCAAACCAATCTGACTCTAGGCAGCTCCTGAATATCCCCTCACAAGAACCATGAGACTCCACATCTGCCTAGCACCCTCATAAAACCTAGTCCTTGGAAAGATGATCAAGTATCCTGCCTCTCAATCTTATGCAGTGTAAAGAAGCAAGCAAATGCACGTCGTCTACTAAGTGCATCTGCAACCACATTTTCCTTTCCCTTGATATTACGGACCTCATGTCATAATCACAAAGGAAAACTCCATCCAACGCCGTTGACGAGCGTTGAGGGTCGGCTTGAGAGGACGTAGGTTTTGTAAGTACATGATCTGTCCTCACGATGAAAGGTCTACCCAAAAGGAAATGGCTTTCCAAATTTGCTAGTTTCATTTCATTAAACATTTTTACTCATTTTCATATACCGTATTATTCTTGATTCCTTACCATGATTAATTTTTTGTAATCATTATTAGTTGGGATGGTGTTACTAAAATTCACTCATTCATTCTTATCATTACATTGTTTTACTTTTTCACTTTTTGGCATCATTTTAAAATATATACGAGACAAGTCATATAGCACTCATTTCCCACATAGATATTTAGGATTCTAGGGAGCATAGTTTGTACACAGATGGCTAAACCTAGTTTGAACACCTAACGCCCCTTCTGTTAGGGAGCATAGTTTGTACACATAGGGAATATGCCTACGAAGTTTTCTGATGATCCTTTGTTGCAGATGTTCCCTGGTATGTGAAAGAATACTACTTCACAATTTAACAAGGTCGTGTTCCTCATCATCATAACCAACCTTGAAATATCAACTAGGAAAAGACTTATATTTTTTCATTGAATATAATATTCCTCCTCCAACCCAGAAGAATACTAGTTATTCCAAACCTATACGCTAGACTTACCCTATAGCTCGAATGGACAATTGTATAGATTTTAACACATCAGATGTGGTGGAACTAACCCAAGAGATTGTATGCTGCTGAAATATAATTTCTCATCTTCCTCTTCATATTCAAACCACGGACATAGTCCAAGAGGCCATTATGTCCTTAAGAATCTAGAAGAAAAAGTTGTGATGACAAAGTATTGTCATTTTGTCTTATCAGTCTTGATCCAATAAGTTTAGGCATGACATCCGTTATTCACATTGAAGGATGGTGACCTCCCACTTTCTAAAGGCATTAGGATGCTTGGCGTGTATTATCATTTTTTTGCTCCACTATTGTTATTGGGAATCTTTTCGACGGGGCTTCCTGTCCGGTCATTTTAGGGTTCTCTGGTGGAAAAGACGCGCATACTTCTATAAGGGATTTTGGGATGCATTCCTTCATCGGGTAATTAAGAAAATAAGATGTCTAAGTGTATTCATTGTGTGTTAAGTGTTTGTAGGTGTAGTGTCATTTTTTTTTTTTGTGATTACAATACAATGCAAGACACTAAATTTTTGTAGCGTTTGTTGTAATGCACAACTATTTTCAATGTGTATTTCAATGATTATATGTTTTTACATATTCTAACACAAATCCTTTCCAAATGAAGGCATTGTCAAATAAACAGTTCTTGGTTTCATTATAAATTCTAATGACAATCTTCACAAGCTTCTTTGCACCTTAAAATAACAGTTTCCTTAATAGAGACTAATCTTTCTCAAATTCAATAAGGTACAAAATGGGTCTTTACAAGAGTAAAAATCTTACAAGGTCTACATTTATTTACAAATGAAGTAATGCCCACAAAGATGAGTAAGAGTCCAAGATTACAAAGGGCTCTACTACTACTATCTCAACTTGAGCTCCAACTACAAGAATATGGCTTTTTTTACCACCTCAACCAATAGGCATCATTACCTGCATTCCATGGATGGAAGTCCTTCTATACTAAGCCTCCCCCCAAGCCCATGTGAGAGAGGAACTAGCTTCACAATGTGCACAAGTAATGGGGATTTACACACACAACACAAAAACATAAGAATCAATCTCCACTAGACCTACTACTCAATTAAAACCACAACATGAGGAGAACAGGTCACCACACAAGTGGGAAGAGAGGACGTAGGATGCCCAAAACAAGTTCCAACATAGGAGCAGCCAGTCCACACCAGATCCACCCGAACGACTCTGAGCCACACCCAAGAAAGAGACAAAAAAAAACAACCCGCCAGGGGGTGTGGGTAGCCCCAACAAAATACATATATTCACTACTCCTTATGCTCTAATCATACAACATCCCTTATCCTCCTTATATGCAATATGAAATCCTTCTTGGGAGAATTTTTCAAACCCAAGCGGGTTTCCTCAACAGAATGAGGAAAAGGTTCAAGCCATATGAACCTTCTTCCCCCCAACATAATAGGGGATGAGAAGGGACCCTCAATGGCTGTGACCAACACCCATGATGTTTTTGAGAGGGAAATCCCTCTCTCTTCCCCTACAGAGCCGCCAAAACCATCAATCCAATGATGGTGGAGAGAAAACAAGGAAAAACAACAAGAACACGCCAAACAACCACATTTACCATATCCTTTCACACACTATTTTCTTAAGCCAGCATAGTTTAAAAAAGAATAACAATCTAGAAGGAAAGGATTCAGAACCCTATACCTTCGAATATGCTCTCAAACTCTAAAGATTTTCCCTTTGTCCACGCTCCCTTCCAAGCTCCCCAAAATTCTCCAAGTGCTCCAAAAAAACTGAATCAGAAGCCCCATTCTTCCCACATGAGAAAGAATAAAAGGGGGCCCAAAAGTTTCCTCACCAATGGAGAGGACAAGTGTCACCCCTCTCCTCTCAAGAGTCAAAGATCCAAAAACAAAAAATAAGTAAGAGTAAACTCCCCTTTTATCCCTTTCATCACCCAAAATACTAAAAACTAAATAAACAAAGTGAGCAACTTTTAACAATTTCACACAAACCACAGAAAAACCCTCTTCATTGGGGGTTGTGGGGGGGGGGGGGGGGGGGGGGGGGGGGTATGATGTTTACTATAGAGGGCTAATGGGAGGTAAACGCCCTCCAAACCTTGGAAATAGGCCCCCACCTATTCGGTAGGGTCCAGGGCTCCATTTTTCATGCTAATGGAACCCCCAAACTCAAAAGGGGTCCCTAAAATTACCCAAAATAACCCATTTCGGGTTGGCATGCTTGGGCATACAAGGTAGAGGGTGTGGGGGTCCCCCAAGGTTCACATGTGGGTCCCCAATCCCTTCTACCACACACACTCACGTCCCAAAACACACTTACTTAAGACAATATCATAAACCCCTAGAGCTAGTTACTTAATAAAAAACACATCCTAAACCTATAATTTTACAAAACATAATTACATTACACAATGAGGGGTTCACCCATGGTGCCCAATTAAATACATCTAATCTCGGCCTCAACCTTTAGCATGGTTAGGACTCAGCCCGTGGGCCGCTGTGCACAATTACGTACTGCCGCCCTGAAACCCATGCTCTCCTATACCTGTCACCTGCACACCTCATTGCAAACATTAACACCGCACCTTTCCACATAATAAGATAAACCATCATCTCAATACATCACAATATTAATCAAACTTTAATGTCCGAACATATTTTACAATTGATAGTGTCAATGCATACACTTATCACATAGTTTGCCATGAACCAACCACTAAATTAAATTGCAACGACCTAATACTTAGGTTAGCATGAAAATTAACATCATTGAATCCAGAACACTATTATATCAAATCAACCACAATAGACGAACATCTAATCAATTAATATACCTATAACCTGCTCGTGTCATCAACATCAAAGAAATATAATCAGTATAAACGAATTTAGTCCAATTGTCGCTATGCGCCCAAAATGCCATAATGTCCATGCTGGATAAAATATCATACTAACATGTCCAAAGTCTATTAAATCTCAGTCCAATCTGTCTAGAAGTAAGGAACCAACATAGAACTGGATCTATCAAATGTGGGCACTACATCCCCCTCCTCTAGAATTAGACTTCCTCCTGGAAGGTCGTTGGAAGAGATAGGGATATCTAGCCCCTCAGTGGTTGTAGCATCCTCCCAGGTAGCTGATGACTCGTCATATCGGTCCCACTGCACTCTAACCTGGTCCAAATCTCGACCCCGAAGGGCCAACCTCCGGTGCTCCAGTATGCGTACGGGCTCCAATCTCCACTGTCCTCCGTCACTCTAAGTGTAATGCCGACCAATCCAAAACATGAGAAACATCTGGTACATATCTACGTAGTACAGAAACATGAAATACGTCGTGGGCCCGTGCAAGGCGTGGTGGTAAAGCTAGGCGATAGGCAACTGGACCGTGACCTCAAGAATATCAAAAGGCCCCACAAAACGAGCGATAGCTTAGAACCCTTTCCATAACGGATCGGACTCTTATAGGACGAACCCTCAAGAAGACTTTGTCACCCACTGAGAAGTGACGATCGATCCTCTGGTGTCCGCATACGCCTTCTGGCGTGCTCTAGCCTGCTCAAGACGCTGCTGAATCAGAAACAACCTGCTGCTCTAAATCCTGAAGATAAGCTGGCCCCAAAATAATCCTGTCATCAAGCCTATCCCAGCTCAAAGGTGTCCTGCAAGGTCGTCCATACAAAGCCTGATAGGGAGCCATGCCAATGGAGCTATGATAACTGTTATTGTAGGCAAACTCAACTAAATGCAAATAGTCTTCCCACTTCTTCTGCTGGTCCATCACGTACCTCCTCAACATGTCCTCAAGAACCTGATTAACCCTCTCTGTCTGCCCATCTGTCTCTGGATGATAAGCTGAACTGAAATTGATCTGAGTACCCAAGGCCTCCTGAAAAGAAGTCCAGAAAACTGATGTGTAGATGGTGTCTCTGTCATTAATGATTGTCTTCGGAATCCCATGCAATCTGACAATGTCCTCCATGAACACTTTGGCGATGGCCTGTGCATTATAGGTGACCTTGGTTGGCGAGAAATGCGCAACCTTGGTCAACTTATCCCACCGTGACCATAATGGCATCATGACGATAAGAGGACATAGGAAGTCCTACTATGAAATCCATGGAGATCACATCCCATTTCCACTCGGGAATGTCATGAGGGTATAAAAGTCCTGCAGGATGAGAATGCTCTGCCTTGACTCTTTGACACTCAAGACAACGTGCTACAAAATCTGCTATGTCTCGACGAAGACCTGGCCAATAATATAACTCTCTCAATTGGCATGCATCTTCTTCACTCCTGGATGTGCTGCGTATGGGGCTCGATGAGCCTCAGTAAGGATGAAACTACGCAGATCACCTGCCTTAGGCACATAAATGCGCCTATGGACCCGAAGCAAAACCATCTGACTCTAGCATGCATCCTGAATATCTGCCCTCAAAAGAACCCTGAGACTCCAACATCTGCCTAGCACCCTCATAAAACCTATCCTCTGGAAGATGCTCAAGTATCCTGCCTCTCAAATCTGACTGCAGTGTCAAAGAAGCAAGCACATGCCGTCGTCTACTAAGTGCATCTGCAACAACATTTTCCTTTCCCTTGATATACTGCACCTCCATGTCATACTCACAAAGGAACTCCATCCAACGCCGTTGACGAGCGTTGAGGTTCGGCTGAGAGAAGATATGTTGTAAGCTACAATGATCTGTCCTCAAGATGAAAGGTCTACCCAAAAGGAAATGTCGCCAACGCACAAGTGCATGAACAACTGCTGCAAGCTCTAAGTCATGAGTAGGATAGTTAAGCTCATAGTCCTTGAGCTTACGAGACTCAAAAGCAATAACCCGACGCTCCTGCATAAGAACTGCTCCCAAACCCTCTAGTGATGCATCAGTGCAAACAACAAAATCCTCTGTTGGGTCTGGAACTGCTAAGATGGGTGCCGTGGTTAACCTTTCCTTAAGCAACTGAAATGCCTGCTCACATTTTTCTGACCAATCAAACTTCTTCCCTTTCCTCTGAAGAGAAGTAATAGGGTGAGCAATCCTAGAAAAGTCCTGCACAAACCTGCGGTAATACCCTGCTAAACCCATGAAGCTCCTCACCTCAGTGACTGATGTGGGTGCTGGCCAATCCAAGATAGCCTGAATCTTAGAGGGATCTACGGAGATACCCTCGCCTGATATGATATGACCCAAGTACTGAATCTCTGTCTGAAAGAAGCTGCATTTTTCCAAGTTCCCATACAACTTCTGCTCTCTCAAAACCTGAAGTACCTGCCTCAAATGCTCCTCGTGTTCCTCCTCAGAACGAGAATAAATCAATATGTCATCAAGGAACACTAAGACAAAACGATCCAGAAATGTCCTGAATACTCCATTCATGAGGCTCATGAAGACAGCTGGAGCATTAGTCAAACCAAATGGAACCACTGTGAACTCATAATGCCCATAACGTGTGCGAAATGCTGTCTTATGAATGTCTGCATCTGAAATGCGCAACTGATGATACCCTGACTTCAGATCGATTTTGGAGAACACTCTAGCTCCCCGCATCTAATCAAACAAGTCATCAATCCTAGGGAGCGGATAACGGTTCTTTATTGTGACCTTATTGAGCTGTCTGAAATCAACACAAAGCCTGAGAGAACCATCCTTCTTCTTCACAAATATGACAGGCGCTCCCCAAGGAGATACACTAGGGCGAATGAGACCCTTCTCTAACAACTCCTCTAACTGAATCTTGAGCTCATGAAGCTCTGAAGTCGTCATCCGATAGGGTGCCCTAGAAACTGGTGCAGATCCAGGCACTAAGTCAATGGTGAAATCCACCTCCCTACTAGGTGGTAAACCTGGAAGCTCCCCTGGAAACACATATGCATACTCCCTCAAAACTGCATGATCATCAAGGGGTGAATGCTCTGGAGTACTGTCCGAACGATCACTGATAGTGATAGCAAACAATTGGCAACCCTTACGCATGCTCCACTTGAGTTGCTTAGCCGAGATCATGCGCAAGGAAATGGGTCTCTGCATCCCTGAAATCACAACTGCACTACCCAAATCATCCTGACACTCAATGACCTTCTCTCTACAATCCACCTTAGCTCGATGAGCCTCGAGCCAATCCATACCCAACACTACCTGATAGGATCCTAAAGGAATAACTCGGAGGTCAAGCGTAGTGGAGAAGACTCCCAAACCAAGTACACAACTCTCCACATACGAGTCCACGGCGAGTTTAGCCCCAGAGGCCAACTCAACCTGCCAACTATCTGGCTGCTTAGCCACCACTAGCCCACACTGGTCCACTATAGAAGGTGATATAAAGGAATCTGAAGCACCTGAATCAAAAAGTACTGAGACAGAAATACCCCTGATAGTACCTGTCGTCTCAATGACTGTGGCCTGATGCTCAGCCTGGCGGTTGTCAACCGCTGCATACACACGATGGGCGCGTCCCACGTCACCCACCGTCTGCTCGGATCTAGGAGCTCTCTGCATATCCGTAGTAGTGGGCTTGTGCGGACACATACGCACATAATGATCTGGAGCCCCACAAATAAAACATCCTCCTGTACCCCTCTGAGATGGGGTCCCTCCTGTGCTCTGACGAACTGAACCTGCCGGTCCAACCCTAGTAGACTGCTGCGAGCGGGCTAGCTGGGAGTGATGAGTACCCAGCCTCCTGTCTCTAGACCCAGCAAAACCACCTCTAGACCCACCTCGCTGAAAACTCTGAGTCTGTCTACCCCTCTGATGCTGGTGTCCCTGATGCTGTGTCTGCTGTGATGGGTGTGGAGGAGCTCTCGATGCTGCTGGAGAAGACCAGAATCCTCCTCTAAGGGGTGGTACTGCTCCCCGTGCTCTCTGACTCTGGAATGCCTGAATTCTGTCCTAGAACTTGCTCTTGTTTCTTTCTCTGTGCTCCTGAGCCTTGGTCCTATTCTCCTCAGCCAAATAGGCCTTCTCAACGGCCTTCTCGAGCGTGGGAGGAGATAACATCCTAACAGCTCCTGCTATATCTGCATTCAGGCCCCGAATGAACCTGTTTACCTGCAATTTCTCGTCTTGAAGGTAGTCTACATACTGCAAGAGATCCAAGACCCTGCTCTCATACTGCGCCACCGAGCCAGAACCCTGTCGCAAGTCGTGGAACTCATCAATCCTCTTCTAAACTAAATGCTTAGACATATAATAGGCTATGAAATTATCCTAAAACAACTCCCAAGACACTGTATCTCGAGTCAAATGGAGATTTCACTCCTCATTCCTCCACGAAACACCCGCTACGTCACACAGGAGGTGTATAGTGAAACTATATTTGGCATTTCTCTTGTATGAGTTTGATTCAAAGAAAATGTCAAGGCTGAGGAGCCATGAATCAGCCCCAAAACCATCCATAGTGCTACTATATGCAGTCAACTGTAACTGAAGGATATCTCTAATCATGCTTCCTGTATCACGATCCTGGTGCTGCTGCCCAACTATTCTCTCTACAGGTTAATGTTGTTTCCCATCTATCAAATGGTCCCTCGAAGGTTGTGTGAATGTGACTGCGACAGAATGTGTGGACACCCTCTCGCCATAGTGAATGAAAAGGTTACTGTGAACTCTCCCATCTTCGGGAGTATTCATGTTCAAGAGGCTCCGAGTGTGTGCATCTCGTCTAGCGTTGTGCTCCTCATCTCCTGACGGAAATACTTATCCTCTCTCGGTGCTAACGCTACGGTGGTTGAAGATGCATTGTTGAAAAACAACTATTAGCTGTTGAAGTTCCTCATAATATCTAGGGCCCAAATTTGGGTGCTAGAGGCTCCCACGTATGGGTGCACTACGTCCCAAGCCTCTAGTCGGTCATCCCCTCTTGGGTGTCATCCTGAATCCGAGGTAATGATAAGGCAATAAATTAAAGAGATGGTTTATAAACTTCTTTAAGAGTTCCATGGAGGAAGCATTTTTTTTACATTATTCTTCTTACTTATGTACAGGGTCCAACACCAGATGTAATGCCCCCTTCCCATTATTATTATTATTATTATTAATGGTTTATATATATATATATATATATATATATATATATATATATATATATATATATCCCGATATATATATATATACTATCCCAACAATAATGTGTACATAGAGGGTGGATTTACGCCCAGGAATTGCTCCATAGGGTCATTGAGGGTCTACACCCCTAGTAAGTACAGAGGCGAACTACTTAAAGTCTGCGGCCATGGTTGTTGGTGCGTCTGTGTCTTACACACCCTTTAAATTTACAGGTGTTTTCCCCCTTTAATCTTATTTTATCCACACACCCCCTTTTATTTAAGGTTACACGATTTTGGGGAGGCCATCCAATTTCCCAGGGTAACTTTAGAGTGGGCAGTGGTTTATTGTGAGCCCTAGGCATATCCACACCACACAGAGTAGAGTGGTAGATCTGAGTTTATTACCCTAACAGTTGCCCTAAAAGGAAGTCTGGGGGTATTGCAAGGGGTCGTCCATTTTCCATTCCTTTTCAAATCATTCATTAATTAATTTCTTCTTGCTTTAATAAACAATCTGTATCAAGGTCTTTTTTTTCTTACTTTATATATCTAGTGCAGGATGGAGAAGCTATTGTTCTACTAGCTTTATGGCCAGCATAGATTTTTTTTTAAGGTGTGTGTGTGTGTGTGTGTCTATATATATACTATATATATATATATACCATATATAGATATACATATATTTCAACAATTACCAGCCGAGCTGGAGATGGGCCGCAGATTTCTTTTTAATGGCTGTAAAATTTAATTGTCTATTCATGTGAGTTAATGTATTAGAGATGACTCTTTCTCAGAATGGCGTCGATTGCAGGGGGTTTGGAACAACAATGGCGGTAATAAAAACATGTTCATACATATGGTAGTGAAGATTATATTAGTATCAAGAATGATACAACATATACAGACAGCATGAGGTACCAGCGGCATGGGTAGGGTTGGAGGGGAAGTGGCGTGAGTAACTTTCAGATATGGTTTTAGTAGGGGGAAGTGGCGCAAGTAGAGGGTGCATATCCTTCATTTTGCAATGTTTAGTAGACCTATGCACTAGGGAGTGGCTAGAAAGAAATTGTATTTCGGGCTTAGAGAAGAAAGATACCATAAAATTATTTTATTTTATAGATCTAGAGAGGATGCTTAATTCTTCTAAAATTCCAATATTTGTTTACAAAGAAAGTTCACATATACATATGTCATTTCATAGATTCTTTTCCATGATAAGAACTTTGAGAAGTCAAGACATCAACTAACCCTTCCAAAGATATGAGTAATGTAAAAAGAACTTTCACCGTACTTGAAACAAGTTTATAACACAAAGCTCCATGTAAGATACATTACAACAAGTATGACATCCCACTTACTAAAAGAGCTCAACATTTCCTTCACTAGAATGGTAGCTCAATCCTTTTTTGTGTGTACAAGATTGCAATGAGCGATACAAGTTTATTACAACAATATGACTTATCATAACAATGTAGCAATAAACTATTTACAAATAGGTTTTTTACATAGGAGATCCAAATCTGGACAAAGCCTCATTTAGAGAGTTGGGAATGAACTTAACAAGGTCTTCAAAAGAATGAAGATCCACCAAGAGGACCAAAATGACAAGGAGGCTTGCATGCTTTCCAGTCCAACCTAGAGTGTTCTTCCAATAATGCTAAGATCAACGAGATAAGGCTCGGTTTTCCTCCCAACCTATTGGCATCATTAAATTCCTTTCAAAATGGTTGGAGGACATTCTATCCTCCCCCAAGCCCATCAGAGAGAGGAACTAATTTCCACAATGTGCACAAGTATAATGGGATAAATACAAAAATAATACATATAACCATTTAAACACTTAGACAAACTACAGATGATAAAACAACAACATGAGGAGAACAATTTCAACCTCACAAAATGGGGAAGAGAAGAAATAGGATTCCCAAAACAAGGTGTCCAACCATAGGAGCACCAACAAATACATATATTCAATACTCCTTATTCCTCCTAATCATACAACATCCTTATTCCTCCTTTATGCAATAGAAATCCTTCTTGGGAGGAATTTCAAACCCAAGAGGGTTTCCTCACCAAGAATGAGGAAAGGTTCAAGCCATATGAACCTTTCTCCCACCTCAAACCATATGAGGGGATGAGAAGGGACCTTCATGGCTTGACCAACAACCATGATGTTTGAGAGGGAAATCCCTCTCTCTTCCCCTACATTCTCCAAAAACCATCAATCCAAATGATGGTGGAGAGAAAACAAGGAAAAACAACAAGAACAAGCAAACAACCACATTTACCATACATCATTTCACACACTATTTTATTAAGCAAGCATAGTTTACAAGATAACAAATCTAAGAAGGAAAAGGATTAAGAACCCTACCTCTAATATGCTCTCCAAACTCTAAGATTTTCCCCTTTGTCCAAGCTCCCTTCCAAGCTCCCAAAATTCTCCAAGTGCTCCAAAAAAAATGAATCAAGAAGCCCCATTCTTCCCACATGAGAAAGAATAAAAAGGGGAGCCCAAAAGTTTCCTCACCAATGGGAGAGTGACAAGTGTCACCCCCTCTCCTCTCAAGAGTCAAAGATTCCAAAAACAAAATAAGTAAGAGTAAACTCACCTTTTATTCCCTTTCACCCAAAATACTAAAAACTAAAATAAAAACAAAGTGGAGCAACTTTTAACATTTCACACAACCCAACCCTCTTACATGGATGGTGACTAGAGAGGGCTAAATGGGAGGGAAACTCCCTCCAAACCTTGGAAATAGGCCCCCCTACCTATTAGGTAGGGTCCAAGGGCTTATTTTCATGCTAAGGGAACCCCCAAACTCAAAAGGGGTCCCTAAAATTACCCAAAATAACCCAATTTCGGGTTTGGCATGCTTGGGCATAAGGGTAGAGGGTGTGGGGTCCACCCAAGGTTCACATGTGGTCCCCAATCCCTTCTACCAACACACACACACTTCTCAAAACCAACACTTAACTTAAGACAAGATCATTAAACCCCTAAGCTAGTTTACTTAATAAAAAAACACATCCTAAACCTAATTAATTTTACAAAACATAATTACATTACAAAATGAGGGGTTCACCCATGGTGCCCAATTAAATACATCTAATCTAAGGCCTCAAACATTTAGCATGGTTAGGACTCAGCCCTTAGGCCGCTTGTGCACAATTGCGTAGCTGCCCTGAAACCCATGCTCTCTTATACCTGTCACCTGCACACTCATTGCAAACATTAACCGCACCTGTCCAATATAATAAACATCATCTATACATCACAATATTAATCAAACTTATAATGTCCGAACATAATTTACAATTGATAGTGCAATGCATACAATTATCCACATAGTTTGCCATGAACCACCACTAAATAAAATTGCAACGACATATACTTAGGTTAGCATGAAAATTACCATCATTGAATCCAGAACACTATATTATTAATCAAATCAACCACAAGAGACTAACATCTAATCAATAAATATACCATATAACCATGCTAGTGTCATCAACATCAAAGAAATATATCAGTATACGAATCTAGTCCAATTGGCGCTATGCGCCCAAAATGCCATAATGTCCATGCGGATAAAATATCATACTAAAATGTCCAAAGTCTATCAAAATCTCAGTCAAAATATGTCTAGAAATAAAGGAACCAACAGATAACTGGAGCTATAAAAATGTGGACACTACAGTAAGTCTAATCATTTGATCAAAGGTACTTTGGTCTTGATATCAGAGATAGTCTTCTTGGTTATTGGATCCATATTTATAGTATTGTAAATGTAAGTTCGATGTTTATGGAATGATGTTTCCTTTTGCGCTTTGAGAGTGCTCGTGGTAGTGTCAAAGCGATGTTCTTGTAATACATATATTTTTTCAATATAAAAGAAGATCTTGTTATTTTACTTCATCTCTATTTTTTTTTATGTGTATGTAAGTTTCCATCTGTGAATATAGTTCATACATCGTAAGTTTGGCAAAGAGGTGAGCCTCCTTTGTAAGTCACCAAGGTGAGTGCAATTTTGGTGAGGCTGATACCGTAAGTCTTGTTGAATCGTTGATAGAAAGTACCAACAATGGAATTTGAAGCTTGCACTCAGATTCAAAGCGAGGAAGTTGAGAAATATCTATTAAGTCTAGCTGATGTCTTTCTAGTCAATTATGTAGTAGATGTGCGAGAAGAGTTTGATCCCTTTCCAACATAGAAATCACCTAGCATTCTCTATAATGAAGTATGTGATAAATTGTATGCTTTCCATTTAATAGCTACTACTACACTTAAGACACGTGAGTTTGTAATTCAAGTATCTCAGTCTAGGAATCATGAGTATGATATCCCATTGATAGATCATGTTGATATCAAAGCCCTTAAGAAGCATAATGCTTTCAAGTTTTCCCATATTGGTTGTGTACAAATAGGAATTACTCATTTGTTTAGTCGAGGTCTTAATGTCTCGATTTTATGTTGTTTAATGGATCTCAGATTTGACAATTCTAAAGACTCCTTGTTAGCTGTTATCCAAACTAGTCTACATAGTGGCCATATTTCCTTTGGAGTCTTCCCTAATTATCCAGTTAGCTTGTGTAAAGAAGATCTACTTAAGCAAGTTCTTTGTTTGCACCTAGCCACCTCCAGTTTGCATATGAACCCTGGATCATGTCTCCTAGCCATACATTATAAAATCATTTATCGTTTCGTAAATATCATGTACCATGGAGTAAAACATGACATAACCAAGGGCAGAAGCGTGGTGAGTCATGATAGTTTAGAAAGCCATAACATAGAACCAGAACTGATATCTTGGTCTCAAATCAAAGTCCCAAAGGAATGGACCCTCTCTAAAAAGGAAATAGATAAAGATCAACCTAAGCTTGAGAATGCTACAACAGTCAATGAATCTAAGTCAACTATAACTTTGTCTTTCAGATCTAAAAGGTCTCTCTCCGCTTTATCCAAATCTAGTTCTTCTAGATCTGATAGCTCATATTTCTCTGCGGACGAGCCCTCTAATAATAAAGGAAAAGAACATATCTATGTCTGTAGTCACAATAGTATGATCCATGACCCAAAAACTGATTATATTTGGTGTATGGATTGTGAACATAGTATTAAACAAAAATATGCTCCTTACTATGGACCCACAATCAGTATATACTCTAAATAGATAGAAATTTCATGCAAAATCCTATCATTCTACCTCCTTTAAACAGTAGTGAAATTATCTCTTCTGATGAAAAGAAAAAAAATTATTTTATGGTATTAAAGAACAGTAGACAGAAATTTTGATCCTTCGTAATCTTCCAAGATGATGAATTTGACTAACAAAGTTGTTAGAACAATTCATGGTAGTCTTAAGAACCAAGAAGCCCTGTTGGTTGAAATGGAGAAAATCCTTAAAGCCATACAATTACACCAAAAATGTGATTTGTAATATGTCATTCATTTGTTAAATACCAACATTGATTCTTTATCCTCCTCTATACAAAAGTTCGATAAAAGTCTTGAATTTGTATCTAAGTATGTGTCAATTTTTACTGAGATTCCTAAATTTATGTCCAATGAAGCTGCAAATATTGTCCAACCACTTTTCAGACAGTTTGATGACATAAAAAAAGAGATATCTTCAAAGATTGGAACTAGTCATAAGATTCTGCAAAATAGTTGCACCAATTACATGAGTCTTATGTAGAAGTCAACCAAAAAATAGATCATGTCCAAGAATTAGTCAAACCAATCCAAGAGATTGTTCCTCAGGTAGAACAAATTATTGAAAATACAAAGAAACCTAAAGAAATTGTTCCATAAATTTCTAAAAATGTTTCATGGACAGATGTTACTAAATTAGTTGATTCTCAAGGGAAACATAAGGTTGCTTTAATAGGAATCATTACTATTGGTATTGCTATTATTACTTCTGAGGATGCAGAAAGTATGGTTCTTGCCGATGAGAACTGGAGCCTCTTTCAATGAACCACTACACCACACAGCAAGAACTTAACCCTTACAGCCAAATTGGCACAAGTTAGATTGTTCCACTCTAGCACACATTACATAAATGATTCATGGAATGTTATGATGGTCCAATAAACAATTACTCATGTACTGCAAAGATCCTCGAACTATTATTGAGACTATAGCCAACAAATTTATTGGCATTGCAAGAGAATGGTGGGATTCCAACCCACAACAAGAAGCAATACTTAATGGAGGTAATATTGCTCTTTCAACAGCTCTTATTGTTGAATTTTTAAGCATTGTTGATAATGATAAGTATAAGAATACTACTCTCTTTTTCAAAGCAAGGATATGTGATATGAGTAGAATAAAAGAATATCAGTGATATATGAAAAGATTAAATTACAATTCAAGAAATAGAAAAGATCCTACAATGAAGCTTGGGTATATTGAATCATTTCCTACATATTTTGCTACTGAAAATAAGAAATTTATGCATCGAAGGCCTCCAAAACAACTAAGCTTTGGAGTCATTAATCAAATAATTAATGAGACGAATGCTCGTCTCTGTCAAGAAAAATAAGACAAAAAGGAAGTCTTAAAGGCTCAAAAGGTTTTAGGAGCCAAACTATGTCAAATAATGGATAATGATTCATTCGGATGTAAGCCCTCTCATACTTTTCACAAGAAAAAACCTTGTAAAGGTTGTTCATCTTTTTCAAAGGGGAAAGGTAGGTACAAATCAAATAAGAAATATTTCAAGAAAATATTTTCCGATGAATATTCTCCTAGTAGAAAGATATATTTTAGGAAGAAAAAATATCTTGGTAAGAAAAATAAATTTGTGCCTACATGTTTACTTTATAAAGGAAAGCATTATGTTAATGAGTTTCCTAAGAAGGATATTGGTAAGGCAAAAGCAAATATCAATATGTTAGAATCTATAGGCATAAATGATCAAGAATATTGTTGGCGTCGAGGGAGTCGCCATCAAATAAGGAGGCTTGAGTCATCAAGGGAGTGATCATGCAGATATTTCAATTTAATACAAAGATCATAGAGTTGGGAAAAGCATTGAGAATTCGCCATGTTAGAGGGATCTACAATGGGGTCGCAATTTTGAGCCCATGGAATACGAACAACCTACTATTCTGCAGTTCCCATTCCATAGTGATTATTCTGGCAAACAAGAACAACCGGCAGATTCCTTAAACCAACAATATTGAGTGACTCAGAAAGTTGGCCCTGATTAGCAATTCGATGTGGATGTCAGATTCGTTAAAGGAACACGTGAAGAATGAATATTTTGGAGTTTTGAGGTCCACCGTCCAAAGTGGAAGAAACTCGTGCAAAAAAACAAATAGAAACTCGCCAGATCTAGCTTTTTTTTAATTTTTCAATTTTCTGCATATGCATACAGTGAACAGAATCACCCAAGAATGACAAAATCCAATCCACAAAACAAATATAAATTTATTTATTTATAAAAATCATCAAAAATTGTCATTGGGAATAGCACGTGGTCTACACTACTGTCCTAATGTCAATCTTGATGAATGACCTATCAAATGGAAAGAGCAGTGGATGTGGTGTGCACTCCAAAGCTCTTATGACGAATAAGGCCAAGAATTTTTCAAAGAGGTCCCGGAAAGTTCCTGCTCTGATACCAAATGTGGGAAACGCCCTTATTTGAGAAGAGCCGAAAGCTCCATTAATCAATCATTCATATTCAACTAACTAAACAATAATATAGATTACATATTTATAGGAATTGTCCTATAACCACTCCCTTAGAATAGTTGAGTTGTTCTAACAACTCACTATATTACACACAACCTACAATCTACGTTATTTTCATACCTCACTTACAACAATAAGACACCTATTTTCACTCTAAAATCTCTACGTGAGTTATATTATTACTCACTTACATTATTTAAATAACACATTAATTATTTAATATTGTGGGTGACTAACTAATGTGTCCATGTTAGGACTAATTCCTAACATGTTCATACCATTTGGAGCGGTGCTAACAAGGAAAGAGCCATTCAAGTGCTTAAAACAATTACAAAACGATGTCCTATGAAGCTCAACACAAGCTTTTGGATCAGAGAAATTTTTTTTCTCACACCATATGGTATGATTGAACAATTTATCAGATTTACTGCTCTGGAAGACATCAATGTTTTGTATCATACGGTACAAGATCCATTAATGATATGCACTCTAAACTGGCCATGAAGACATTATAGACTTGTTAAACCGGAATGTCCAGAACCTCCAATAATGGGAATTAGACTTAGTTAATTCGTATTCCATATACCATGTGGAGATTTGAGCTCTCAAGAATGTGGCCAAAGGAACATCCATTACAAGATGATGCATGGAACAAGCCGCCAAGGCCTAGAGCTCATAATTATATTTTGTACTACTTTAAATACTTTCTTGCTAAATATGTGTACAAAGATGTATGATGATCTTTTTTTTGCAAATGCGTCTGGATATTGTCAGGAATATTATAATTCAACACAAGATACCATGGTATGTGAAAGAATACTACTTCACAATTCAATAACGTGGTGTTACTCGTCATCAGCAAAACCCTAAATATCAACTATGGAAAAAGACATTATTTTCATTATGCAAATATTCTTCCTTCAGATCCATGAAGAATGTTAACTATTGCAAACATATAGCTCTATCCTACCAAACGGCTCAAATGGGACAAGCGTATGGGTTCTAACACATCAAGATGGTGGTGGGAACGAAAGCAAAGAGATCAGTATGTTGTTGAAAGATACGACTCATATTCCTCATCAGATTCAGACACAAACAACAATCATAGGGTCCAGTATAGTCCTTAGGAATCTTAAAAGAAAAAGCTAGGATGACAAGGTTATCATCATTTGTCTTGTCAGTCCTTAGGAATCCAATAATGTTTAGACATGAAATATTGTGTCACATTGAAGCACGGTGGACCTCCCCACTTTATAAAGGCATTAAGATGAGTGGTGTGTACTCATCATTGTTGTCTTCCACTATCTCTTAGTGGGAAACTTTTGGTAACTGAGGTTTTCAGTTCCTGGTCTTTAGGTTATCCAGTGAAAAACCTCTCATTCTCCTATAAAAGGGAGTTTGGGATTCATTCCCTACATCGGGTAATTAGAAAAGAAGAATGTCTAAAAGACTCCATTGTGTGCTAAGTGTCTTGTAAGTCTAATCCTTTTATCAAGAGTACTCTGGTCTTGATATCAAAGATAGCCTTCATGGTTATTGGATCCATATTTAGAGTATTACAAATGTAAGTTTAATGTTTGTGGAATGATGTTCCTCTTGGGTCATGCAATTTTTTTTCTTCTAGATGTGCAAGTGATTGCTAACCTTGTTTCTTTTACTGTTGTTTTGGTGTGTTGGTGGACACTCAAAATCTATATGGTTAACATCTTCACACCCGAAGCATGAACCCATAAAACCTCTACATCTTCCTCTAACATATGATATTATTCCTCTAGAAGGATATCCTCTTCCTCCGAGTATTTTGCCTTTGTCCAATGTTTCCTTGCCCTCTTCCTCTTCCAAGCCTTCTTCTTCCTTTTGATGTGTTTTGTCTGTCTCCTAGACAACACTTATGCCTTCATAACATAATCATCCATTGCTCATCTTGTATGGAAACACAAATACCATTCCCATACCTTGAGGTTTTCTCTATGGCGTCTTCAATAATGTCAAACCAAAGTTTGAGCTTGTAAAACTCTTTCATGCTCTTTTATACACTCGTATACTTTTGCCTTAATTATGCAATTTCTTGGAACAACCTCAACAGATAATCAAATGGTTTAAACTTATCTTTTAGCTTTGTCATCATCCTTTCACAAGGTTTGATTTTCTTTTTTATTATTTCTTTCCAATTGCACATGATCCCACCACTAGGATGCATGTCCCTTCAACTTTGTGCAAGCAAACTTCATTTTTGTGGGGTTTTCCATTTTCTCATTGCCAAAATACTTTTCCAATTCAGTGATACAATCAATGAAATCCTCGCGTAAAACTTTATTAAGTAACTAGGGTTGTTAAATCTCGGCTTGCCTCCCATCTTGAGAATGGTTTTTACGAATGTCCTCTTGTTCATCTACCATCTCTTCAAGTTTAATGGCGGGTGCTTCTTCATCGTGTTTGCTATAACTTCAATATTATGAAGTTTCCATGTAATCTAATCTAGTTTGGATTCAGCTCAATATCTCTATCAAGACTACAACCCTTGATGTTCTTCCTCCTCTTCTAAGGGGAGCTCTTATGTGTGTCATCTCTTCTTTTCACAACTCTCAACAACTTCAGGACACATTCGCACGTACAGTAAAACCCACTAGAGCATCACACACTAAGGAAAGCAAGACACAACCTCACTCTCATATCAAATGATACAAATCCAATAAGAGGGGACCAAATGAATGGCAATGTTTATCCGCAACCTAGACTTACTCAAATGGACACACGTTGACCACAACACAAAATTGAAGCCCAAAAAATTGTCTTTATTGCATATGATTGTATAACAAAGATTAGACATGAACACTTTGTTTTATTGAACTACAATGCAAAGATGAGAAAACTAGTATAATATAGTCCCCCAATGGACTTGACACTTTCTTTGCCCTGCTCTTGGTTAAACGCATTCCCCAGTCAAGCTCTTAGTTGAACTCCAATGCTCTCTCTTGGTTGCTTCCAACTAATCCTCTCAAATCTTTCACAACTACCTCTTACAACTTACACGGCCTCTTCACATTTACTTTGCTTGCAAAATTGCTACTATGAGCGAAACCATCACGACAATTAGAGATCGCAATGACGGTTACATAACCATCAATTAACATAGACATATGGATTTGAAATTGCCAATCACATAAACTAATAATCTCACCATGTGAATGAAACCTCCTACACTTGGTGTCTACAAAGTGTTGGACTTTTAGGGATGCTACTTGCCTTGTTAAATCATCTTGAACGCACAAAACAACGTCTACAAGGCAACAAGTTGCAAACACGCGCACAAAGTGATATTTTTGGTCGATGCAAGGTGCTCCAAAATCACATTCGATTTACTTTTTCAAAACCTTTGGGTTTGCATATTTTTGGCATTTGATAATGCTTGACGATTCTATGTTTCCTACGAAATTACATAGATTTATCTTTCATTTGGATATTCTATTTCAATTATGAAAAGAAAGATTTTGTGCAAAGGTTTGCTCAATCTAAGTAAATTGCTAGTTTCCTAATTTTACCATTATCTTTGTGCTTCATATGTATGATGAAACCCCAAGTTTAAGAAGAAAGGGTTGATATTGAGGTGAGTCGTGTTCCACATAGATCACCTCAACAACATGGCACAACTAGAAAATGCAAAGGGAAAGATGGTTGATACGAGTCATACTTCCATTGATACTCTAGGAACAAGAGACGCCTCTATGGGTGGGCCCCTGAAAATGCCATAATGAGTGAAAATGTAATAAAAACTTTGTAATAACTTTAATATTATTTTAGTATGTATAGAGAAAAGTATCAAGCAATGGCCATATGATGTGAAAACACTTGCAAAGTCATCTATCTTCAAACACATCTTAATGATAATTAAGTTTTTAGCCAACCACACACATGCCAATAACTAAGCAAGCAATCGATATGCTCTAAAGAGAGTGAATAACATGAATTCGTGCATTTGTGATGGAAAAGTTCTCTATGAAAACATATTACGCCATTGATTTTTCTAAGAGAATGAAACTGTGAGTTGTTTGAGTGGAGTTTTTTGACCTTGAGAATTTTTAATGCATAAATATTGGTCTCAAATGTGTGTTTTCTTTGCATATCTTTTTCATCTATATACTACAAGGACTAGCTATTTTCTTAAGGACCAAGTCACTTATATGTTTTCCACTAGGTTTGGTGTATCTCAATAGTTTGCTTATTAAACTAGCAACATACATACACAATGCTGCATAAGCATGTGTTTTACATATTTGCAGCATCCATAGGTTATGAAATTGCTGACCACATGGTTTAATTGTCAAACTTAAATTGAAAGCTTAATGAGAATGAAAAAGCCTATCATCTTCTTGGTTCTAAATATTAGGTTCAATCATGTATTGATTTAAAAACTCGCCAAAATGTCACTAGTGTGTGGAATCCACCAAATAGTTCATTTTCTATATAAAAGGTACTTGCTTTCATTTTGTTTTGCAATAATTCAAAGAAAGATCCATTACTTATTGGATACAAAAGTAAATACGTATCCAAACATTTATCCACTTGTAAAAGATTATCCAAGCAATTGGGCACTTCAATATCACCTTTATAATTGAGATTTTGGAAGATTTTGAAATTAAATCCCCTGTTAATTATGCCTTTGGAAGATGTTGAAATTAAATCCAACCATTGGAAAAAGTTGCACACTAAACATGGTACCGAATTAGAAAGATAACCAATGCAAATTTTAATACATAATTCAAACTATTATAGACTCGTTCACTCTTCCAAAAGTTTTGAGTTTTTCAAAACAGTTATATACAAATTTATGTATCTCCTCAAATTGTGTATCTCCTTGCACAAGCTTATATTGTTCAAATTTTGCTTGGTCGTATTTAAGAGCACATTTTCTAGATGCCCTTATGTTTCCTGCACAACATTAATATGAATAAACAATTCACACAAAACAGCGACAACCCAAAAATTTAAATTAAAAAGAAAATTGCATTTTACAGTTTTCTAAATATTGGCATAATATATATGATGGAAAGACACATTTATACACCATGAATTATAATCTGAAATGTGAAAATTGGAAAAAACTCAATCATATACTTACTTGAGATAGAACCGTTGATATGAATAAGTTGCACATACAAGAAATTTACAAAGATTTTGTATCATTGATATGAATAATTCGCACATAATTTACATTTACATAGAACCTATTTCCTGAGGATCCCATATCATAATGTAATTTGCTTTCATTGATGTCCTTTATTGTGGCATGCTTTCCCTATTAAATCCCAATATAGCAGACTATTGTATCATGAAGGGTTAAGTTTGAGCTCAGATTATGCAAGACAATCTGCCAAGCGCACAATAATCCACCAAAAGAATAATGTTGTTATTGGTTTTTTACAACATTAACCAATAATAATACATCGGCATCATGTGGTCCCTCGGGTTTGTGACATGACGCAATTACAACACTCCAACCATATTTAAGGAACAAAATTCAATCTAGATTTGTAGTGCAAGTTAATATTCTACTTAATGTGGAATAATAATTACAACACACCAACCATATTAATGGAACAAAATTCAATCTAGATTTGCAGTGCAAGTTAATATTCTACTTACTGTGGAATAATAAAGCTAAATTAGGGAGAGGTTATCCAACAAGCTATAAGCAATATGAATCCGTGAGAAACCATTTGTTACCCAATCCTTCGTCTACTTTGAGAGACGTAAAGTAGGACATAATTTAGGGATGGGAAAAAAGATGTTTAGAACCTAGAATCAATTTATAAAGGAAAATTTAGAACTTGGCTATGAAAGACAGTTACACTTCCATATTCAAGCAGGCATTGACATGAACTCAAATTATTTTTTTCGCTACTTACAAATCAATACCAGCTCAGACCAATGGAACTTTCTTTTCATATCCAGCTATCTTATACTCAAACAAATGCATGAATACAAAAACATCAGCAATGGTGCTTATAGATGAATTTCAAACCTATAATTATATGGTTCTAAGCTACTTATCAGTAGCAAGAAATATTGATGAAATGTATGACAGTATAATAGAAGAAAATCATGGAAATTATAAAGGAAAGGAAATTTTATATTTTTGTCATATTTACCTAAGTCTCGGGGACGGGGGGATGGGGTTTCCAGGACGGGAAAAAATTCCCAAATTTTGGGGACGGCAAGGGGACGGCTATTAAAATAATATATAAAATATTAATATTTAAATATTTTAACTTTATCCAATGAAATTATATGTGCTTTTCATATTTTTTTTTTGAATGATAGCTTTCAATATAATAAAATAATAAAGTTATGTCGCCCTAAGAATACCCCCTCTTGGCCGTCGGGGTAAAGACATCAAAAAGTTTTTGGCCAGAGGTCTTCGATTAAAAAAGAGGGGACATCCTCTACAAGTCCCTATTGAACCAGAAGTGATTCGGGACGTCTGCATGATCTAGGGGTATCATGAATAGGCTTGGCAAGTAACAGAAGCAGAAGGTTGAGGAGTCGAGGGTTAGAACTTAGGGGGAAGTGGAGCTTTAGCTTGTCCTGAGGCAGGTTTAAATCGCCACTCTTCTTGTCTAGCAACCTGGATCTAAACCTTCAGCCGTTTTTTTAGCCTGTTGAAACCTTTCAAAGTATGCGCAACGGAGGGTGTTGACACGTTGGGTCAACGGACAATCACGAATACGATGATCATACACTTGACATACGTAAAGCAAGTGTTAAGAAGGTTGGAGCCTTTAAACAATCTTTTATGTGAGATACATTGTGGACCCAACTTATATGTCAATGTGGTCTCATCAGATCAGATGCTAAATCATTGCCTCAACGCTCAAACCCAGAGTTTATGTGGACTGGGCATAAAAGAAATGGTTAGGTTCATGATAATTCACACGACCAAGTGGGTGGATCGTATATCAGTTGTCATAAATGGCCAGAGTACATAAGTTGGCATTTAGAGGAGGTGACCTGATAGGGCCTATATGATTTAAGAAACTCTGAAGAGAGACCATGGTTAGCTGGGTTAAAATCAGGGTTCCATCGTGATAGAACAAGTCAACAGTGTTTCCAAGGGTACCAATAAGCGGAACTACTCGATGAAGCCAGTTGTAGCTTCCGAAGTATTCTCAGGAAAAGTAAAAAAAAAAACCACCATGTTGTCATAGATTCTCTACAATGGTACTTGTAATGGGTTGATTAGGTGACTCGAAGAGATGCATATAATGCTTATGAACCATTTCATTTAGAGCATACAAATGTACAATATAAAGGATTCAATTGTTTACTCATCTAAAATTGTCCCTGATTTACTAATCAATATGTTCCAATCATCGAACAATGGATTTGCATCTTCAATATTCATCCACCATTGACAAAATCATTCTTGTTTGGTGATTTGAGCTCTTTGCTTGAAGATCGTAGTAAGCGAAATGGTATGGTAAACAACATCCACAACTTCTTCCCTACACTATGATCTATCCCTCACCAATGGTAAGTGGCCCAAATCTCCCACCAAGATCATCAAGATTCTTCATCTAAAAGAAAATGTGTTATACTCGGGAAATACACAATGACGTTGCCAATCAATCTTCCTAATTGATCTTCATTGAATGAAATTCATCTCATCAATCAAGAACTTGGCATGCCACCTATTATTAGAATATGGAAAGGTGAGTTCTTGATAATTTCACCATATTATTATCTATGATATGAGGTGTAGAATGTACCGACCATGTAAATATATTAAATGCAATAATCCATTTGGGTGCTAGAATATGCAAGGAGCTATTTATGGAGGTTGCTTTGAAAAAATGTCAAAAAGATTTAAATAAGGATTTTCCTATTCGTATGGACCATTGGATAATCATCTATAATTGTTCAACACCATGTCCTAGCTAACGTTTCAAAGGATGTATGTAAATGTTGGTCATTGTCAATCTCCTAGATCAAAGAGTACCAGTGGTGAATCATGGTTGTTAGAAATATGTCTCGCATCTTTGTTACATAAAAGAATGTTTATAATGGTATGTCATCAAAGAAATGATTGACATACTAATTGAACTAATGATTCAAGTCCTTGAAATTATAAAGGCTTGCATTCTTGTACTGAAAAAATAGATGCAAGGAAAAAACAAAGGCTTATATTTGGTTCTCACATGAGGAAATGAAGGCATTAGTGTTCAAGTTTGGTAGTTTAAAACTCAGAGTTGATGGTCTCATACACTATCATGGTATCATAGTGTTATACTTGAACCCTCCCAAATCATTTGAGATGCCTTTAAACCACATCCAATTATGCTTGGCAACAAAGCCTTTTCTTGATAACACTATCAAATGGTATCATGGCATTATACCTAAACCCTAAATCCTGAATTGTCTGATTTGTGTAATAAATTCACAACCATTTGCACTTGACTATAGAGCTTTCATCTAAGAGTATTACAGTTAAAAGGTAGTGTTGAAGCTCGGATTTGATTGTCTTGTAATGTAATGTAGGGGTCAATGAACAAGTATGGTGGTCGAATTTGATGCTCTCGTACACTAGCAAGGTGTCAAAATGTTATATAACTCTATCTCAAATCCTATATCATATTGTCTACACTTGGAAATAAAGACTTCACATTTGAACACCACACCCAAAGTTAGTCTGCAACTCAAGTTCAGTGGTCTTATACAAGCATGGTGCCATAATGTCAAATACTTGAACCCTTAATCCTATATTATCTAAGATTCCCATAAAGCTCAGTGGTACACTCATAGGATAACTCTACAATTCAAGTTTGGTGGTCTCATATACCATCATGGTGTCAAAAATGTTATACCTAACCCCAAATTCTTAACCACCTAAGCCACTTATAAATCGCATGCATTTGAATTCGGCAATACATGTTTCACTTGATGTTGCAAAGAACCTTAATAAGAGACCAAGAGGCCCCAGAAGTGGATTGGAGAAGAAAGAGTGTGTTCCCAACAAAATGCAAGGGTAAAGACGAAGTGTGCAAGGTGATTGTAGATCAAGGTGATCTAGTAAGTACGTAAATGGTGCATGCCAAAAGTAAATCAATTGTCTTTTTTATTTCAAAATTGGTCCTTATGAAGACAAGGTGCTATACATAGTTACCTAAGTCTTGGGGGCGGAGGGAAAGGTTTCCGAGACAGCAAAAAAATCCCCAAATTTTGGGGACGGCAAAGGGACAGTTATTAAAATAATATTTTAATTGCATCCAATGAAATTTAGTGATTTAAATTGTATTTAATGTATTTTAGGAACTTTCAAGATCATAATTTAATGTTCTTGGTAAAAATAATAGCTTTTCAAAAGTAAAAACATCATAAAAATTTTGAAAAATAAAATAAAGTAGGGGACGTCCCCTCTAAGTCCCCGAGTACCCAAAACGTTCAGGATATCTGGGATGCTACCAAAATCTAGGTGACGCGTCCCCATGTAACATTGGTGTTATATGACAGTGCCAATTGATGTTTGTCATTTGTTGTATTCCATCATGAGAAAGAAAACACTAATGTAGTACAACATGAGGGTAAACTACACGTTTTGAGTCCTTTTCAAGGATAAGGATCAACTAAAATAGCAACTCTATCTTTGTTTACAGTGGGTTGGAAGGAGTTTTTCAAAGAGTCCCAAGGCAAGATTTGTTATCTATCATACCCTAGAGAAAAGAGAGAAATCGTATCAACAAAGTGCCCCATTGGAGATGCGAGAATTGCTAAGCCGTTATTCGTACTTGACACCATCCAACCTACCAACCGATTTTCCTCCTAGAAGTATTACCCATCAAATTGATCTTACTCTTGGTGCCAAATGACCATATCAGACTGTTTACCATATGACTGCTCTAGAAAATGAGGAAATGTGGTGACAAATTACTAAATTATTGGAAAAGGGATTTGTAATGGAAATCATGAGCCCGTGTGCCAAACCTTCTCTACTCTCCCGTAAGAAAGGAAGGAAATGGAGATTATGCACAGACTCTAGAGCCATTAACAAAATCCTCTAAAGTACCAATATATGTTGCCAAGAATGGATGACTTTTCTTATTGCTTGTCAAGTGCCAAGATCATCTCCAAGATTGACCTCAAAGGTGAATACCATCATATTCAAATTCACAAAGGTGATGAGTGGAAGCCTACCTTCAAAACCAAGGATGGTTTTTGAGTGAGTAGCAATATCATTTGGCTTGTCTAATGCCCCATCTACCTTCATGCGAACAATGAATCAAGTATTTGTCAGTCTATTTTGATGATATCTTGATTCTTAGTGGAAATATGGAGGAGCATGTAATACATTTGAGAGTGGTGTTTGACACACTTAGAGAGAAAAAGGTTGTTTATCGACCCTTAAAAGAGTAAGGATTAGTTGGTGGGTAGTGTTGTTTCAAATGATGGATTGAGCATGGATCCTAAAAAAATTAAGGATATTATTGATCAGCCTACTCAAAGTATCACAGGGGTGAAGAGCTTCCATGGGATAGTGAATTTTTCTAAGAGGTTCACTAGAAATTTCAGCGGTATAAGTGCACCCTTGACTGATTGCACAAGAGGAAAGGTCTTTGCTTCGACCAAGGCAAATGACATGATCTTC
This sequence comes from Taxus chinensis, assembly GCA_019776745.2. Taxonomy (NCBI): domain Eukaryota; kingdom Viridiplantae; phylum Streptophyta; class Pinopsida; order Cupressales; family Taxaceae; genus Taxus; species Taxus chinensis. The sequence goes on from CM034150.1 coordinate 74,331,940, forward strand.
GGACATCTCAAAATAAAAATAATTGAAGTTCCAATTCTTGCTATACCAAATTTTGAGAATCCTTTTACAATTGAGTGTAACGCTTCTAGGGTAACTATCAAAGGACTATTAAGCCAAGTAGGTAAATTTATGGCCTTTTTCAACGAAAAATTGAATGAAGCTAAAAAGAAGTATATCGCTTATGATAAGGAATTCTATGTTGAAGTATAAGCATTAACATATTGTAGGTATTATCTTCTACATAGAGAATTCATTTTGATGACCGACAATGAAGCCTTGAAGTACACAAATTCTTAGGGTAAGTTGCCCCATAAACATTCCGAATGGACTTCATTTTTTTTGGCATATACATTTGTTGTGCAGCATAACAGTAGTAAATCTATTGTGGTATTATGCATCAAGTAGAAGGCGTTTGTTGGTTGTATTGTGTAATGAGCTAGTTGGCTTTGAAGAAATAAAAGTGAATGCAGATGATCCATATTTTGGCAAAATTTGTGCAGCTCTAGGTAGTCAAAACCATACAAATATGCATTCCTTTAAAGACGATTTAATTATAAATGACTTTTTGTTTAAGAAATCTCATCTCTAGACTCCCCTTGGATCGAGGAGAGAAATGCACTCAAGTGGGCTGAGCAAACACTTTGGAAGAGATAAGACCTTTAAATTGGTAAGTTAAAAATTCTCATAGTTACCTAAGTCCCGGGGACGGGGGGATGGGAGTACGGAGGGACGGGGTTTCCGGGACGCAAAAAAAATCCTAAATTTTGGGACGACAAGGGGACGGCCATTAAAATAATACTTAAAATTTAATATTTCAATATTTTAACTTTTTTCAATGACCTTTAGGGATCTAAATTGTATTTTAGGTACTTTCAAGATTGTAATTGAATACTCTTGGTAAAAATAACAACTTTTTAACAGTAAAAACATCAGATTTTTTTTTAAAGATTTTAAAAAAATTGGGGACGTCCCCTCCAAGTCCCGGAAACATTCGGGACGTCTCGAACATTTTGGGGACTTGGCAGGGACATGTCACCAAAATCTAGGGGACACGTCCCCGCGTAACACTGATTTAAATTCTTTGGTCAAATAAGAGAAGAAATGTGAAAATGTATGTTTTTGCTTGTAGGGTGTGCCAAATTGCGAAAGGATGGAAAAATACAAGCCTATATATACCTTTCCATGTGCCAAAAGAATCATGGATTAGTATTTCCATGGATATTGTCTTGGGTCTGCCGCAAACCCAACAGGACCATGATTTAGTGCTTGTAGAGACAAACAACTTTTCCAATATGGCTCACTTCACACCATGTAAGAAGACAAATGATGCAAGTAAAGTTGCACATTTTTTCTTTAGGGACATAGTGCAGTTACGTGGTATTCCAAAAAAACGTAATCATTTATAGGGATAATAAATTCTTAAGCCACTTTTAGATAACCTTATGGGAGAAATTGGACAGTAGATTGTAATACAATTTAGCATACCATCCCCAAACCAATGGTCAAATAGAGATGGATAGGAGCATCAACAATTTATTGAGATACTTGGTGACAATACTAGGCAATTGGATTTGGTACTATCCTAAGCTAAATTTGTCAATAATTCCAACATAAACATGTCTACATGTAAGCTTGCATTTCAAAATGTGTATGGCAAAAAACCTAAAGGAATTGTAGACATAATTGATTTGCGGGTGAATCCACAAATCAACCAAGATGCTATAGATTGTTTTGAGAGTATTCAATAGGTACACCAACAAGTTAGGCACAAATTGCAAGCAATAAATAAACATGTAAAAAATGTTGATATGCATAGGAGAAAAAAAATCCATGAAAGGAAAATGGTCAGGGTACATTTGTGCAAGGAGAGGTATCCTCAAGGTTCCTACAAGTTGAATCCCAAGAAAATTAAATCTTGCAGAATTCAAAAGAGGATGAATGACAATCCTTGTGTGATTGACCTTCGTCAAGATTTGGACATGAGTTCTATTTTTAATATCGTTGACATTTACTCACACTCTACTGGGGAAAATGATGAACATCAAGAACAGGAAAACAATCAGACCAAGCACCTATCAAATAAGAAAAGAGAGTGGATTAAACGAGTGTTAGATACCAAATTAGCTTCTACATGGTCCGGGGCATATAAGTTGTATTTTGTTAAATGGTAAGGTCTGTCGGACTTTTATAATACTTGGATCATGAAGGCTAAGTTGTTTAAGTAGAACATAACAACTTTGTTATATGACTGAACCATGAAGTTCAAAACTTCTAAAAGATGGGGAGGATGATGTAGCCAACCATTAAGTGTTGAATAATTCCCACTTCCCATCAGTCTTAGTCATTCACTATTAATAAAATTTTGTTATGACAATCATTTGTGGGTTGTAATTGTTGTAGTGGGATATGTAAGAGTGTATTTACTAATAATAATAGTTTTCTCTAACCGCTCTATGTTTTTGTGGAATTAGTGGAACATTTAGAGTTGGAAAGTCAAAATAGAAGTCTTGTTTGTTGTTTCGTAGTGCTTTTTACGTTATTAATATAAATGTGTGTTAGTTTAGTTTTGAAGAGGACATAGAGGAGGCTCGTTGAAGTAGAGGTTTTAGGAAATAACAAAGATATTTGTTGTGCATCATTCTCAGAATTTGCTTCTCATGAATAAAAAAAATACAAATGCAGCTGACAAATAGAAGTATATGGATATGCTACTTATAGCAGCTTTGTATGAAGTTGATAGGAAACAACAGCAAACCAAACCTGTAATCTACTAATGGAGGTCAGTAACACAACATTTGATACAAGTATCAAACACTGACGAGAAGTTATTCAGTACTCAATGGTTGGTTACATCATCCTTCCCATCTTTTAGAAGTTTGAACCTCTTGGTTCATAATCATATAACAAAGTTCTATTGTATTTAAGCAAGCCAGGCTCTATGATCCGTGTATTATTGGGAACCGACATGCCCTCCCATTTAACAAATTACACCATATATGCCTTAAACAATGTAGAAGCCAATTTTGTATCCACCACTCATTCAATTTGCTTTTTTTCCTTCTTTGGCAAGTGCTTGGTCCAATTATTGTTTTCTTTGTCTAGTTGTTCATCATTCATTTAATCATCATTTTTCCCAAGTAGAGTGCGAGTACAGGTGGGGGTCAATAAAAAACAAGATTGATGTCTAAATCCTGAAGAAGGTCAATCACATAAGCATTGTCATTCATCCTCTTCTAAAATCTGCAAGGTTTGATTTTCTTGGGCTTTAACTTGTTATAGGCACCTTGAGGATACCTCTCCTTGCGCAAATGTACCATGATCATATCCCCTTCCTGGAAGAGTTATTTTCTCCTATGCATATTAGTGCTTTTTTAATATATGCTCATTCATTACCTACAATTTGTACCTAACCTGTTGATGTACCTCTTGAATACTCTACAAAATCAGTAGCATCTTGGCTGATTTGTAGGTTTATGAGGAGATCAATTAAGTCCACAATTTCTTTAGGATTTGTACTATAGACAATTTAAAATGTAGACTTGCCTGTAGACTTATTTATACTAGGATCATAGGCAAACTCAGCTTAGGATTGTACCAAATCCCAGTGCCTAGGATTGTCACCAACTAAACACCTCAATACATTGCCCAAGCTCCTATTTGCCACCTTTGTTTGACCATCGGTTTAGGGAAGTGGTATACGCCGAACTGTATTGCAGCTTGTTGTCCAATTTCTTCCACAAGGTTCTTCAAAAGTGGCTTAAGAATTTAGTGTCCCTATCATTGGTTATGCTTTTTGGAATACCATGTAATAGAACAACTTCCCTAAAGAACAAATGTGCGACTTGACTACCATCATTTGTCTTCTTACAAGGTATAAAGTGGGCCATTTTTGAAAAGTAGTTTGCCACTACAAGCACCAAATCATGTCCTTTTTGAGTTTGTGACAGCCCCAAGATAAAATCTATGGAAATATCAATCTATGGTTCTTTCGGACAAGAAAAAGCATAAATAGGCTTGTATTTTGTTGTCCTTTCATAATTTGGCACACCCTACTAGTAACAACAAACCTATTCACATATCTCTTCTCATATTTGGCCAAAATAAATTTTCACTCACCAACCCAAAGGTCTTATCTCTTCTTAAGTTTCTGCTTATCCCACTTGAGTGCATTTCTCTCATTAGCTTCTCTCCTCAATCCAAAGTGAATGCAGAGCTGAGAACCCTTAAAATAAAAGCCATCTACAAATAAATAGTCTTCAAATGAATGCATACATGTATGGTCTTCACTACTTAGAACAACATAAATTATGTCCAAATATGGATCATATGCATATTCACTATTCATTTCTACAGAGCCAGCCAACTCATTACTCATCGCAACCAGCAAATGACACTTTCTACTCAATGCATCAGCCGCCACATTAATTTTACCACTCCTATGTTGCACGACAAATGTATATGCCTACAAAAATGAAGCCCATTTGGCATGTTTGTGGGACAGCTTACCTTGGGAATTTATGTACTTCAAGGCTTCATTGTCAATCATCAAAATGAATTCCCTATGTAGAAGATAATGCCTCCAATATTTTAATGCTTGTACAATAACATAGAATTCCATATCTTAAGTAGTATACTTCCTTTTGGATTCATTTAATTTCACACTGAAAAGGGCCACAGGTTTACCTTCTTAGCTTAACACTCCTTCGATTGCTACCACTGAAACATCACACTCAACTGTAAAAGTTTCTTAAAATCAGGTATAGCAAGAATTGGAACTTCAATTATCCTTCTTTTGAGTTGTTCAAAACTCATGTCAGCTGCCTTGGTCCAAGTAAAGACCTTCCCTCTTGTGCAATCACTCAAAGGTGCACTTATACCACTGAAATTCCTAATGAACCTCTTATAAAAATTGACCATCCCATGGAAGCTACTCACCTCCATGATACATTCAGTAGGCCACTCAAGAATAGCCTTTTAACTTTTTCAAAATCCATGCTCAATCCATTAGCTGAAATAACACTACCCAAGAATACTCACTCATCCTTGCAAAACTTACTCTTTTCAAGGTTGATAAACAGCCTTTGTACTCTGTGTGTGTGAAGCACCGCTCTCAAATTTTCTACATACTCCTCCATATTGCTAGTAAAAATCAAGGTATCATCAAAATAGACTACGACAAGTTTTCCAATTTGTAGTCTAAATACTTGATTCATTGTTCACATGAAGGTACTCGGGGCTTTGTACAAGCCAAACAACATCACCACCCTCTCATATAAACCATCCTTGGTTTTGAAGGTGGTCTTCCACTCGTATTTGCTAGTGTCTACTTCTAAGGTCAATCTTGGAGTAATCTTGGCTCCTAACAAGCAATCTGATGGTATCATCTTCTTCCAATCAGCTGAGGTCAATCTTGGAAAAGATCATGGCACCTAAAAAGCAATCTAACAAGTCATCCATTCTTAGCGATGGATATCGATACTTCACAGTGATTTTGTTAATGGCTCTAGAATACATACGTAATCTCCATTTCTCTCCTTTCTTGGGGAGATTTAGAGCATAGGTGTGGCACATGGGCTCATGCTTTCCCTTACAAATCCCTTTTCCAATAATTGAATAATATGTCTCCTCATTTCCTCAATTATCTGGAGGAGTCAACTGAGTAAGACAGCCTTGATTTGGGAGTTTGGCACCAAGAATAAGATCAATTTGATATGTGATGCCTCTAGGAGGCAAGCCAGCTAGTAGATCAAATGGTAGCAAGTCTGAATGTTAGTTTAGCATTTCCTGCACCTCCAATGGGACAACTTGCACATATGGTTTCTCTTTTTCTCTAGGGTATAATAGATAGCAAATATCATTCTTGGACTCCTTGAAAAACTCTTTCAAACCCATTGTAAACAAAAATAGAATTGTTATATTAGTTGATCATTCTCCTTTAAAAGGCATCAAAACATGGAGTTTATTCTGATGTTGTATCTCGTAAGTATTTTTTCTACCATGGTGAACTACATTCTTGGCATATTGTCAAGGTCTTCCTAATAATAAATGGCAAGCATCCATAGGTACTGCATCACACAATACCTTATCTTCACTCGGCCCAATATTAAAAGCAACAAAACAAGTTTTATCCACAAGCACACTTTGATCTTTCCTAAACTCGGAAATATAATACACTTCAAATTTAAGAATACGAAAAAAGTTTTAATCTTTGCACCATTTCAGTGCTTACTAGATTGTCTATTGAACCGCCATCTACAATCACCTTGCATACCTTTCCTTGACACTTGCATCTGGTTTGAATAATGTTTTTCTCCTCCAATCACTATTTGCATATTCTTTTTTTTCGCCACCAAGGTCTTACACAACATTAAGGTCTCTCCACTCTCAACTTCAATTTCTTCTAGTTCCAGGGTTGAATCTCTAGCTCTATCAGTGTAGCTTGATTCGTACAGCTCTTAGGATTTAGTGGGCAGTCTTGAGCTTTATGAGCATCATTGCATATAAAGCATCTTAAGGACTTCCAATCTCCAAAAGATTGCTGTCCTCGTCCCCTACCCCTAAAATTTTTTGCTCCTTTCCTCTGAATTCAAGGTTCACATTTATTTCCCTCTGGGTTCTTCTCCTTCGGCAAGTTTGGAGGAACTCCCTTTTCCTCTATTTAGGTTGCTATCACCCCTTTACTGCATCATCTTGCTCTTCCGATACAATTTCTCCTTTGCTTTCAAGGCATATACTCATATTTCTCATCCACAGTAGGTACCTTGACAAAGGCTACCTCATCTTGAAGTTGAAACCTTAGTCCATCAACATGCCTAGTTATTTCTTGTTCTTCATCCTCTTATATATCAGTCTAAATTTGAAGCCTCATGAATTGCTCGGTATAAGCTTGAACTGATTGATCTCTTCGTTTTAGGTTCTGAAATTCTCTAAACAATTTTTGTTGATAATCAGAAGGCAAGAATCAAGATCATGGTTGTTTCAAAATCTTGGGCTACAACCTGATTTTGTCCTTTTCATGTCTTCTCCTTGAATTCTACAAATTTTCCCACCATAGAGCAGGATGAGACTTCAATTTGGATGCTGCAATTTTCACCCTTTTGAGTTCATATTCCTCAATGCCTTCCATCTCAAAAAAGTGCTCCAACTCCTAGACCCAATCTAGGAATAAATTTGGGTTACGTTCACCTTGAAAATCTGAAATGTCAACTTTCACCTTAGAGCCTTGTCTAGATACGGCTTCAATGAGCCACGCCATAGAGTCTACTACCCTAGTTGCATTTCCCAAGTTCTCATGTTCCTCTTCAAAATCATCCAATCCTAGTTTGGCCTCAATTGCTTATAATCTTATGAGCAACTCAGCAGCATTACTTCTCTGGAAATTTGCATTCCTCATGCCTCTTCCTCCCCAGTTCACATAGGTTCCACTTTGGCCCATCATCCAAAGGTTTATGCCTGATCTAGGCATCCTACACTATTGCTTAGGTGTAGAATTTTGGCAACATGACCATCTGGTTTTTATAGCTCAGGTCCAGTATGCTATGAATCTTTTCTAGAAGTTTAAGAGGTTTGATTGTGATCCTCCTCTACCTATGGAGGTCGAGCTGAAGTTGTCAGCCCATGATGATTCGTCACTGATCCATAAATCACTCTACAAACATTTGGTACACAGCATGATATATCTTAGTCCGTGGGGCTAGACCTACATTTTGCTATCACCTATCTTTTTGAGTTCTTGTCTCAATCGAAGATCATTCACTAGACAACAGCAAAACTAGTTTTGAGATATGTGAAAGGAACTCTTGAGTTTGGTATTCTCTATCAGAGGGTAAAAAAATTCAAATTGACAAGTTATACAGATTTTGATTGGGGAGGATCAATAGATACTCGAAGGTCTACCATGCGGTCCATCTTTACCTTTGATTCAGAAATGTTTCGTGGCAAAGCAAACTTTGCCACATTGTAGCTATACCTTCCGCCAAAGCAAAATACAAGACAGTCATCAGGGCCAATTGTGAAGCAATTTGACTACGTCAGATTTGATTGACTTTCAACTTCCTCAAACTACACCTACTCGGCTTTCTATTTTTTATGACAATCAGGGTGTATTAGAGTTGGTAAAGAATTCCATATATCATGCTAGCACTAAACACATTGAGATTCCTCATCATTATACTGGGCAATTTGTTGATTCAGTGATATCTCACTTCATTTTTGTGCCTCTAAGGAGCAGCCTAACCTCTTCATTCCATCTTGTTTGTAAAGTTTTAAAACAAACTTGGAGTTGTCTCTAATTTTGGCACTAAGCAGGGTATTAAACATATTTAATATATATTTGTAATAAGTTAGTTACACGTTAACTTCTAATCAGTTATAAACTACCCCAGCTATATTGTTAGCTCCTTTCAAAATAACAAAATGACCATATCTCAATGTGCCTTCCGATTTCTCTTTGTTTTCTCATATCTTATTACACGTTCAAAAATGGATAAAAATGTAAAAAAATAGGCCTGATATTGTAGTGTCAACTCCAAAGTGACTTACGACTTGCTAAAATGAGCCTCCCATATTAACTGTTAATGCTCTACTTTAGATGGTACATGTAAGTGTCCTAACTGATACAAGAATCCATCTTGAATGTATTCATCTAGAATTGACTTCTCAACATTCAATGGTTGATAGATCTCTACAAAGTTTGAATTTGTGTGATACATATCAGACCGAGGGATCGTTTCATGTCCACATGACAAGAGTAATGAGGAGAGCTTTGAATGAAGTTCGACTCGACAAATTGCTATTGGATTGGCAATCCCAATCTTATCACAAATATTCATGTAGAACTATTGAAGGTATGACAACCATTGTTAATGTCACTCTTGCTGCAACTATTTGGAATTCTGTATGAATTGCAATGGTTTGTGGTATACATGAAATATGCTTGTTTTTTTAAATGTGGTACTTACATGTATGAACAATTGCATAAAGGTTTTGATCATATGTATTATGTAGTATCTTTTTATACAGTAACAGTTAATGTTTCACTGTGATAGGAGAGGACCGTTTCAAGCACATCTCAAATGCATAAATTTTCATCACAATTATTTGTTACAAATTAAAAAAAGAAATTATTGACATGATATAGAGTATAGTTTCAACTCTTATGTTTTTTATTGTGCGATTGGCTAGTTCAACGTTGCCTTTATGCCACCTCTATTAATTTGTCTGAAAGGGCAAAATATGCATGAGAAAACAAGTACAGCTTTCTTATAAAAATTTGCCAACCCCAAGAAACTACAACACTCTGTGAGGGTCTTTGGTGTAGGTCATTCTTGAAAAACACAAATCTTGCCTAGATCTACATGTAGTCCATTTTGGTCAATTATATACTCAAGTATCCCATCTCTGAATTGGCATACAATTTGTGTTCCCATAAAATGTGGAGAACTTTTTGAAGATGGTTCCGGTGTTCTTCCTATGTCATACTGAAGATGAGTATGTCGCTCAAGAAGACAGTATATATATGTGATGAGGCATGTCATTCATTATTCACATGAATGTATATGGGGCATTACTTGAGCCAAGAGATATAACGAATAATTCAAGCAAGCCTTATTTTTCTTTGAATGTAGTTGTCCATACATCTTAAGGTCGAAAGAGAACTTGATGATAGTGTGACTTTTAAGTCAATTTTTGTAAAAATCTAGGCACTGCAAAATTGGTCCTACGGGTCTTCTATCCTCAGAAATGGATTGCAGTTCTTCACTGTAATGTTATACAATGCTCAGTATTCGATGCGCAAACTCCATGTGCCATCCTTCTTTAGCACAAGCACAATAGGGTTGTTGCAAGGCAATAAGCTGGGTATGATATGTCTTTTCCTCACTAGTTGTTGCATAAACCACTTAATTCTTTACTCTTTAGAAATGTTTTTGTAGAGTGGAGCATTTGGGAGGGGTAATCCCAGAATTATATCAATTGTATACACTGTAACACCACTAATCAATAAATCCAAAGCCCGGATGGAGATTGGTAGGGATCCCCACCTTCATGCAACACTTTGTTCGTCTGCATTTTCTCAACTGAAGGAATGGTTGGAGTAACTTAACATACAAGAAGGATACTCTCTTTCTCAAGTCTAACTGTCAAAGAGTACAAATTTCTTGCATTTCTTGGCACTAAGAAGTGAAATCTTAGTAACTACTCCCAACATTTGGTATATGTTTTCACCAATATCTATGATGAAATGTATAAGGTTTGCTTCATAGATTTCATGGCATTGGTATAGATAGGATAACTCATGTAGGACATCACATACCTTTAGTGGTAGTATATCACAAAGGACTCCATTTTCATAAAGGCTTAATCCTGAACACCAACTGACACTAACGATAGATGCGTTCCTCAAAACTTGAAATTACCCATCCAAGGTTGTTGGTTGAGGATAAGGCCCTAGTTTTAGGTTCAATCTTCAAATTGCTTTAGAGGAAATTAGATTGTACCAGCTACGTTACCAACAATGAAGCACGCAAGTTGTCCATTCATCCACATCTAAGAATGGAGGAATCTTTCTACCTCTTTTCGATTAGAATTATACGAGGATGCTACTTGAGCCATTGCTACCAAATAAGTTCATAATCCATAATTTGTTGCTAGAGCTAGATGCTTTTATTTGAGTAGGAAGAGTTTTCTAAGCACAGAATTCTTCATTAGAATGGTTGTTGCAGTTGTGTATATTTGATCAGGCCCCCACAAGGCTTAAGATGTATGTGCGGAGGACAACCCTGCACTTGGAGACAAGCTGTGAAGGTTATAGAATGTGCATGCAAAGTGAAACACAGTAACTGTATGTAAATAAAGAATGACGTAATAAAATGTCCTCTTTGTCTTTGGGTAATCTAGACTATGATAATGAAAGGGGCCACACTAAATATGTACAACTTAGGTTGTAGGTTGCAAAAGACATGGCTCTAGGAAGACGATAATCCACACTGTGTGAAAGATTTAGGGTTCCAAAGCCTAAATCTAGGATAGGGGAGTGGCCTCTAACTAGGTCTCAATAATAAGTCGACAACAACGAGACAGTAATCAGATTGTAACAAAATAATAAACATGGATAGTAATAATCAATACATTGTAAAGGATTGTAAAGCCCAAAGAGCGGATTGTAAGGCAAGGGCAAATAGATAAATAATGCAATAGATCAAAAACACGTTGCTCTGCTCTAAGCTATGCATAACAAATCAAACAATCATTCAAATCTATAATAACATAAAGGAAAAAGAGAAGTAAGAGATGCTTACCAAAACGTAGAGACCATCAACGCATTAACATCCCCACATGGTTAGGAACACCTAATGAGAGAGGGTTCCTAACATAGCACCTTCTTCATGTGAAAGATCTCTAACACCAGCTCGGTTCCATCAACAAAAAAGTGGATGATGGATGATGAACTAGTTTCCCTTGTATTGAACAGTTCAATGCCCTCTAAGTCTTTTGCAAAAGCTTTACATTTGATGGTTGAAAGTCAAACTTTGACTTTTGAACAGATAAGTTCCTATTTGTCAGAAAAGGAAAAATGATAGACCCATACGCATGAGTCTAGTTCTAGGCAAAATGAGAGTTCCTTTGCCGCTCAATTTAATGGGAAGTGGAAACGTGGCCCTGAAGGATCATCTTCCAAATACCAAGTGAGGTGCTACTACCATCATAAAGTTGGGCATGTTTAGACGAAAGTGGCAATATGCTCTTTCTCATAACAAAAAAGAAAAAAGAAAATGTGGCAGCAGTTGAAGTTGAACAAGAGTCTAAAGAAAAGTATGCTCTCATGGCATCATGCTTGGATGAAAGCGCTACATGATGTTGGTTCTTTGACTCTAGAACATCCAGGCACCTCACGTGTCAAAAGAACAAATATGTAAAATTTCATGCAAATACAAGTTTTTCTAATTTACTTTTACTTAGTGATGGAAGATCACACATAGTAGAAGGGATGGGGGATATCCATATCATATTGAATAATGCTGCAAAATTCATAATAAAAAATGTTGGATATGTCCCTAAAATGAATAAGAAATCTCTTATCTATTATTCAATTGGCAAAAAATTTAACATTTCTATAAACTTCTTTGGCAAGAAATGTAGTGTCTGATGTAAAACAGAATAGAGTCGCACCGTTAGGCATTTGACAAGGTGGCTTGTATAGGCTTGTTGACCCTGCCACAATCGGCTTACATGTACTAGTTGTGGAGAGAAAAACAAACATGTTGTGGCACGAGATCTTTGGACATCTCAACCTTCAGTACCTAACCAAACTCAAGAGAGCCAACATGGTTCTTAGTTTTCTAACTATCCAAGAAAACTGAGATGTGTGCAGGGTGTTTGCTTGGCAAGCAAGAGCGGAAACCATTTTCAACTGAAGGTGCTTGGCGCACAAAGGTGCTCTTAGATCTTGTTCACTTAAATCTTTGCAAGCCAACCTGGAAATCACCTACAGTCCTTGTTGCAAGGTAATTTTTGTTGCTGGATGATTTCTCTATGAATATGTGCGTCTACTTGAAAAAGAATCAGACCATTTTGCCTTCTTTGAAAATTTCAAGGTGTTGGTAGAAAACCACAAGCAGACAAATCAAAACACTGAGATCCGACAATGGGGAAGACTTCATGTCCAAGCAGTTAAAGGATTACTACAAGGAGGATATTCATCGTCAATTGACATCCCAGTATACCGCACAACAAAATGGGGTGGTTGAGAGGCGAAATAGAACTATCATGGAGATGGCTTGATGCATGATGCATAACAAAGAAGTGCCACACAAATATTGGGGAGAAGCCGTAAAGATGGAAGTACATATCCTACATCAGAGTCCTTAAAAAGCTTTGCAGGACGTCACACCTAAGGAAGCTTGGTCTAAAATCAAACTAAAGGTAACACCTTTTCATGTTTTTGGTTCAGCTACATATGTTTTGGTTCCATATAGAAAAAGCAATAAACTAGATTCGAAAAGAGAGAAAATTTTGCTATGTATAGTAACCAATCCAAGTCCTATAGATTTATTGATGTTTCCATTAACAAGATCAATTTTAGTCAAAATGTTGATGTGAAGGAAAATCCTTCTTTCGTTGTTTCCAACAAACAAACTTTAATAGTATTATGGTTCCCTTGAAAGATGAGGAATCTAGTTCATCTAGTACTCCATTACAACAACATGTGACACCCATCGCTAATCTCTAATACATTGGTCTATAAGAGAGGCCAACCTAAGTTGCTCGCACATCCAGTAGAAGATCAACCAATATAACGGAGGCCTAAGTGGTTGCACTCCATTATCCAGAATGTGCAGGAGGATGAAACGTCTAATTGTGAAGCACAACCCTGAAGGACATGTAAGAAGTTTATTGATTCAGAGCATATTTGTTTTGCTCTCTCCTCTTATATTTTCACAATACATGAACCACAAAGATATTCTAAAGCAAAAGGAAAACTTGAATGGGAGACTGTCATGCAAGTAGAATATGGTGCCTAACTGAAGAACAATACCTATAAATTGGTGGAATTACCTCCAGGAAAACAGCCCATTGGTTGCAAACGGGTATATAGTCAAATGCAAAGTTGATGGTACTTTTGACAAGTACAAGGTTCGTCTTGTTTCGAAAGATTTTCCCAACGGGAGGGAATAGACTATGAGGAGACTTTTACTCCTATGAAGACGGTCACTTTTCAGTTGTTTCTCTCCATTGCAACCTAATTTGTTTGGGAGGTCTTTCAGATGTATGTAAAGAGCATCTCCTTGAATAAAGATCTAGATTAGAAGATCTATGATATGCAGCCTAAAGGTTTTCAAGTACCTAGACGTGATCATCTGCTTTGTAGGTTGATTAAGTCTTTGTATGGACTTAAGCATGCTCCATGAGCCTGGTGTATAAAAATTGACCAACATCAACAAAATTTTGAATTCAAACAAAGTCTTTTGATCCGAATCTTTATGTCACAAGTGATGATGATGACATTGTGATACTTATCCTCTATGTTGATGATCTTATCATCTTAGGTAGTAAGGCTAATGTTATTTAGCAAAAGAAAACAGATTTGTGTGTTGTTTTTGACATGAGTGATCTAGATCTCTTACGCTATTTGATCGGAAAATACCGGTCAAAAATTTCTACTGACCACAAACCCCTATTGGCAGTTAATACCTTTACCGAAATTAACCCGTTTTAAAATCAACTTTAAAACATGCAATGCAAGAACTTAAATCACACTACACAAGAGTTGATAACGGAGTTCCGCAGAATGCCTACGTCTCCAGGTTCATTAATTGAACCAATTTATTATCCACTTCTAAATTGCAACTCTAGTACAAAATTACAATCGAAACTATAATAAACATGAATACAAGATGAACAAGAACCTTCTTCACAACCACCGAGACACAATACCCCGGCTTATGCAATAGATTCAATTTCACGTATTCTCCTCCAACGTGACAATGCCCTATGGCTCCTAGTCGGAATTCCAGACGCTCTCACTTTGAAGGTTGTGGCTCTATGGGCCCTATGGGTGAGTTTATAATTACTCCCCAATTACAATTTTTGCCTAAATAACTTAGGACTTAGCTCCCTCAATTATTGCCTATAAATAGGCTTCTTCAAAACTCCCTTACGAGCTCCTTGGGAATTGGAGAGCTTGTGTGTTGTTGATGGAGGGGGGGTGAGCCATTTATATAGTGGGCTTCAACCGGCTTTATTTGTTTATATGGCCTATCGGCCAGTTCATTGCCAACCCGCCAGGCTAGGTGGGTTGTTTGGGTCTTGCGAATAGGTATGGGGTCGAGTCCCCCGCACCTACTCTTTGTTTGATCAGTTTTGCCGACTGCTCCACGCCGAGTCCCGCCTTGCCACTTGTGTCCGACCCGTCCACATGGTCTTCACTCGACTCTGCCGCACGTCCACGTCGCTGCTCGCTCCGCTATCGCCTTCGAACCCATCGTCCAGCCTTGCGTCTAGCTCACCGAGTCTGCGTCCGACGTGCCCCTTTATGACCTCGTCCTCGCCACGTGCCCTGACATGGTCATTTTGCCGCATCCTCGGGTTTGCCGAGTTTTGTGTCGAGCTAAGGGTAAGGCTTTATCCCACATGCGTGGGGTGAGGGATTAGGCAAGCCTTTTTATAGGCAAGCCTTTTTATAGGCAAGCCTTTTTATAGGCAAGCCTTTTTATAGGCTTCGTCGTTCTGTTTACTTCGTGGCTTCGGCCACATCCCTCGCTTTTGTCGGCCGATATAGATGATCAGCTCACCCATTGGCTCGTCGAGTTGGGTGCACAACTCGTCCTTAGCTCGCCCGGGTCTTGCCAATGCAATGCAATGCATAACTCGATGTTCAACTTGTCGCTTGGCTCGGTCGAGCAACTCGTCAAGTAACTCGCCTGTCAAGTTGGTTCAACTCACCACCCTAGTGGCATTGTGGTCGCAGGCCACGTGGTGGCCTAAGGACCCACCACGTGGCAATATATTTTTTTAATCGTTGACGAAGACAACTATAATCGAGTGTCGAAGACCGGAGGCCTAAAACATCAACCCAAACTTATCACCTTCTCCCGATTCACATTTTTGCCACTTGTCGTGACTTTCCAGTTGACTCTGTCTCGTCCTATAGTTGACCCAACTTTGACCAGTCACAACTTTCACGTACGGGCTCCGTTTTCCGCGTTCTTGTAGTCAACGGAAAGCTCTCGGAGTTGACTTCTGCACAATCGCGATCTTGGGAGATTTAGGAAAGTTATGTCCTCTGAAATGTCATCCATATCACACCTCCCCACTCAAAAGGCTTTTTGTCCCAAAAAGCTCCTATTTTCTGCTCCTAGATCATGAACCTTGTCACTGTCTGTGAAGAGATCTTTGCAGCTGATACCGTAGTCTCCAAACTGCTACTTCTCCAATCGGACATTTGGTTTGATCTCTGGGACCTGTGGCACTTAGGCTCATTGCCTTCTACAGCACCACTTTGATGTCAAGTAGAGATGACTAATCTCCTTCTAGTCTTTATGAGGACTTCATATAGAGCTTTGATTACCAATATGAAAGCAAACACTAGGCATTACGAACCTGTCGCATAGTGTGTACTTACATGGTGGCTCTAGTCCTTGATTTGATTTACCAGAAGACCTCTATGCCTCCACTACACGGTGCTAAGTCTCCATATATCTAACAACAACGTGCATCTTCCACTCTGTAGAGTTAGAATTGACTCTGATGTCCTGTGTTGACTATGACCCCCTTCCACTTTGTATCACGGTAAAATGACCGCTACACAGGACTAAGTGAATCTTATGCCGTCAACGAGCTCCTTGAGTATGATCCTTCTCTGCAGCTAATGATCTTAATGAATCATCCAACGTACTAAGGTTCTGAGCTTTGTCAAGTACTCTGCACGAACATCTCACTGCACAGTCTGACCAAATGGTGCCTGTATATAACTTCTTACAAGAAATTTGATACTTACAAAATATGGGGTTAGTACCTCATAGTTTGGCCTCACAATGGGTCTTACATTACAAGTATCACATACAGACAATTGCCCAAAAATGGGACTTTATTTTATTTATAAAATATGAGCATGGGTGTTTTATTTTATCAGCCCCAAAAAAATGCTCAAAAATGGATACATTCAGTAGTAGACTACTTTATTTTATCACCTAGATTCTATAGCTAATACCTGAATCTGGTGAAGACCTGGTTGCATCAAGGATGAATCTGTCGATCCTGAGTGTCGCCTACATCATCAGGCTGATCTCCTAGTGAATATGAGTTAGATGACTCACTAATATATCCATTACCAGGTCTCGAAACCCGACCAATTTCGAACTCGATAACCAATCCATGGTTTAATCGTAGTTCTAGTCCATTTCCTCCTTTTGTGATGCATGCCTGATGGGATGAAAGGTAGAAACTCCCAAGGACTATCTCATCCATCTCCATGAGGATGATGTCAAGATGTAGCACGTCCGAGAACTTCCCTCCTATGATGTATCTCAGGTCACAACAACTAGTTGCAACTCCCCGGACACATCCATCTCTAGTGCCATATGTTTTGACACGAGGAAGTGGTGTAAATGGTAGGCGTAATCGGCATGCCAGATTAGCCATCACATAGCTGGCCCCAATGCTCAATTCGAGGACAATCTACACTATCTGTCCCCCCTGAGATTGTTGGAACACTTTGCCTCGATACCTCTGCCAATCGCAAGATCAAATTTGGAGTCTCATCGCCCTCTGTCATCACATGAGTGTGGAATGCTAACCTTGCTGAGTCGAAATGGGCCCTGCAGGAGCCTTACCCTTGTCGGCAATCGTTTTATTCATCCAACGAGGTTTCCGTCAGGGTGTAATTTCCAGCAACGTTCAGCACCATGTCCATCCTTTGCCACAATGGTTGCACCCTGAGCTGGTTTGGTGATGGTGGACTTGTTATGCATCATTTCTGTTGTCGGCTTGCCTCAGCTACCCTATCGGGTAGAGAATGAATGCTCCTTTGGAGCTCAACAATGCGTCGTTTTGATAGACGTTGATGCTCACGCACATTTGTTAGATGTGCATGTAATTCTGTGATCTAACATGTCTGATCTTGGTGGCGGGTCACCACCATTTGTATCATAGTGCCAATCAATGTACGCACTACTGGTCATTAAAGAAATAGGTACAAGTCCATGACGAGTACTAAGCAATACCTGCAATAACCTACTCTGATACCAAAATGATCCGAAAATACCAGTCAAAATTTTCTACCGACCACGGACCACTATAAGCAATTAATAACTTTACCAAAATTAACCCGTTTTAAAATCAACTTTAAAACATGCAATGCAAGAATTTAAATCACACCACACAAGAGTTGATAACTGAGTTCAAAAAATGCCTACGTCTTCGGGTTCATTAATTGAACCAATTTACTATCCACTTCTAAATTGCAACTCTAGTACAAAATTACAATGGAAGCTATAATAAACTTGAATATAAGATGGACAAGAACCTTCTTCACGACCACCGAGACGATATACCCAAGCCTATGCAATAGATTCGATTTCCTATATTCTCCTCCAACATGACAATGCCCTATGGCTCCCAGTCTTATGGAATTCCAGACACTCACACTATGAAGGTTGTGGCTCAATGGGCCCTATGGGTGAGTTTATAATTACTCCCCAATTACAATTTTTGCCTAAATAATTTAGGACTTAGCTCCCTCAACTATTGCCTATAAATAGGCTTCTTCAAAACTCCCTTGGGTCCTTTATATTCCTCGAGCTCCTTAGGAATTGGAGAGCTTGTGTGTTGTTGAATAGAAGGGGGGTGGGGTGGGAGGGGGGTGAGCCCTTTATATAGTGGGCTTCAGCCTGCTTTATTTGTTTATATGGTCTATCGGCCAATTCATTGCCAACCCGTCGAGTTGGGCTGGGTTGGTTAGGTCTTTCAAATAGGGGGGGACGTTACGGGGTCGAGTCCCCCGCCCCTGCCTTTGTTTTCAGCACCAACGGCTTATGCTAAGTCCCGCGGTTACTTGCCCCTTGTGTCTGACCACGTCCCCGTGGTCTTCGCTCAACCCTGTCGCCACTGTTGTCCATGTCATTGCTCGCTCCCGCTGTCGCCTTCATTTGCATCCATCGTATCCAACCTTGCGTCCAGCTCGTTGAGTTCACGTCCAACGTGCCCCTTTATGACCTCGCCCTCACCACGTGCCCTGACTTGGTCATTTCGCCGCATTCCTTATCCACCGAGTTTTGTGTCGGACTGGGGGAGGCTTTATCCCACATTACATGGGATGAGGAGATTAGGTTAAGCCTTTTTACAGGCTTTGTAGTTCCAAGTTTACTTCATGGCTTCGGCCACGTTGTATCCCTCATTTTTACTCGGCCAATATAGATGATCAGCTCGCCCATTGGCTCGCCGAGTTGGGTTAACTTGTCCTTAGCTCGCCCGGGTCTTGCCAATGCAATGCAATGTATAACTCGGTGTTCAACTCGCTATTTGGCTCCGTCGAGTAGGTCGCCGGGTAACTCGCCTATCGAGTTGGTTCAACTCACCACCCAAGTGGCATTGTGATGGCAGCAACGTGGTGGTCTTAGGACCCACCACGTGGCAATATATTTTTTCGATCGTTGACGAAGACGACTATAATCGAGTGTCGAATACCGGAGGCCTAAAACATCAACCCGAACTTATTGCCTTCACCCGATTTGCATTTTTGCCACTTTTTGTAATGTGACTTGCCAGTTGACCCTGTCTCGTCCTAGAGTTTGCCCAACTTTGACCAGTCACAACTTTCACATAAGGGCTCCGTTTTCCGCATTCTTGTAGTGGATAGAAATCTCTCGGAGTTGACTTCCGCACAGTCGTTATCTTGGAAGATTTAGGAAACTTCTGTTTTCCGAAATGTCCTCCGGATCAATATTGCTTAGGTGTAGAATTTTGGCAACATGACCATCTGATTTTTATAACTCAAGTCAAATACTACAACTATGGAGGTTGGGCTAAAGTTATCACCCCATGATGATTCATCACCAATCGATGAATCACTGTACAAACAGTTGGTGGGCAGCCTAATATTTCTTACATCCACATGACTAGACCTATATTTTGTTATCAGCTATCTTTCTCGGTTTTTATCTAACTGAAGATCATTCATTGAACAACAGAAAAAACTTGTTCTAAGATATGTCAAAAGAACTCTTAACTTTGGTATTACAGAAAGTAACAAATTTCAGATTTCCTAGATATATAGACTCAAATGGGGAGGTTCAGTGGATACTCGTAGGTCAACCATCCAATACATCTTTACCTTTGGTTTAGGAGTTGTTTCATGGCAAAGCAAGCTTTGGCACACTGTAGCTATATCTTCTACCAAAATAGAATACAAGGCAGACACAAAGGCCAGTGGTGAAGCAATTTATTGATTTTCAACTTCCTTAGACTACACCTACTCCACTCTTTATTTTCTATGACAATCAAGGTGTATTGAAGTTGGTAAAGAATCTAGTATATCATGCTCGCACTAGACCCGTTGAGATTCATCATCGCTATATTTGACAGTTTGTTGATTCTGGTTGGTGATACCTCTCTTCACTTTTGTGCCTCTAAGGAAAAGTCTGCAGATTTAATGATAAAACCTCTTGGTCCTATCTTGTTTTTAAAGTTTAGGGACAAACTTGGAGGTCTCTCCAGTTTTGTCATTAAGGGAGGGTATTAGATATATTTAATACCCATTTAAAATACATTAGTTGATCGGTTATAAATAAACATAGCCATATTATAACTCCCTTCTCAATAAAATGACGGACAGGCACATATCTCAATGTGCCTTCTAGTTTCTCTTCAGTCTCTCATATCTTCTAACAACAAATTCTCTGGCCAGTAAAACGCAAGGAAAAAATCACGATTAAATTCGAATAAGATAAATTAATTATTTAAAAAATACTATGTTTATGGGTGGTTAATCATTTTTTAAATATTGAATATCTTTATAAACTATTAAACATAATAAAATATTAGTAATTGAAAATTCAAAAAGTAATTTGTTACTTATTAATATTCAATATTCACAAAGAAATTTATATTTTGTATATAAATATCTTTATAAACATAATAAAATATCAATAATAAATATTTAAAAAATAAATAATCAAATAAAGAAAAGAAAAAAATAATCAAATCTATTTACAATACATAAAGCTACAATATAATGTTGAATGCTAAAACAATTACTAGAGGATAGCGTGAGGCAAGAAAACTAAAAACTCAGTTCAAACGTGATTGTGCCCTAGATAGCAAGCAGACCTCTCAATAGTGGCCTTGGCCATTCTACAAACTCAAACATGAGCAACAAACCTCTCATGCCATCATTGTTGACTTCTTGTGCCATGAATATACTCAAACGACAAACTGTTGATTCTGCAAATTTTCAAAAGATAGTTCAAAGCTTCAAACACATGAGTCATGACAGTTGATTCTGCAAACTTTCTCAGCACCTGTAAGTCAAAAAGACATGCTCCAAACTCTAGTCTCGATGAAAACTTAATTATAAATGATGATTAAATGGGTTTCATTTTAAGGTTGAAATTTCATGACGACAATTAAATGGACGTCGAATTTATCTCACACATAAAAGTGAACAACTCACTCCATTACACTTCACCCAACTGCCATTGTAGAATGCCTATTGGCATAATTAAAAAGGAGGCCATTACAGTAGGTAAAGGTTACAAGAAGAAACAATTACGAAACGATTCATCTTAAGGCCGAGAGATGATGGGTCTTCCGATGCACAGTGTGCCAACAGATGCTCTAACATGGCGTAGACGTGGAGGTTTCCACCTGGCGTGTCACGTGGCAGTAGGAAGCTAACACACACGTGTTGGGCCTCAAAATATTGGCTAAGTACCAAAGGGTACGTGTGCGCACGTGACGAGTAAAGAAGAAGGGCACGCAGGACAAGGGTTTTAGAAGGGTTTAGTAGAAACCACGGTGCACATGCAAGGCAGAGCAAAGGATCTCAGGACTTAGCCATATTCGACTCTCTAAGAAGCACTTGAGGAAAAACGTGACCCGACTAGGCGTGCTGAGTGGATAAGGTGCCAACCTGGCGACTTGGTGGTCAAGGAAAGAATATTCCATGCGTAGAACATTCCCGAAAGACATCATTGTAGAAAGTGGAGAGCTTGGATCAGAAGAAGCATGCTCCATTGGAGGACCACATGGACACTTGGCAAGCAATCTTCTCCTAGAGGAAGGCATGGCGGTGGGTGTTAAACCTATTTATAGAGATGCTCTAGAGTGAGGAAGATATACAGACACACCTGAATGGAGAGAGGTTGATGAGGGGAAGCTTCAGGATCATCACAGAGAGGATGAAAGGTGAAGCCCTGCAGAAAAGAGTAGGAGGTTTTAAGGGTTGGGGTTACCATTAGAGGGTTGTAGGAATGATATCATATCTAGAGGGATGGGTCTATGAAAATTTATGTAATATGGGAAGCATAGCTAGGGTCTCTGATACATGAGTCATGTCTGTCTTGATACATTTGGTCTGTTATGACCCTTTTGAATGTAATGTGGTTACTGGAACTATGATCAATATAAATATATGTTCTGAATATATTGTTCATGGGTGCAAACCCTAGTATCTTTTCTTTATGTCATGACTCAAATCTGCTCTCTGTATGATGTTTCTCTTATCTAAATGGGTATATTGATATAATAACTCATCCTATGCCTTCATAATGTATGCATGATCATTTAATTTTCTGCATTTAATCTGTTATCAATGGCATCATCTTCTCACAATGCTCACATAAAGGAGGGGCTCTATGCACCTACGCATGCCTTAGGTGAGCACCCAGCACCCGTTGGGTGATAAGCTGATGCACATGGGATTAGAGTGTTGTTCTAAGGGCACATAAAAATGACTACATCTTGGTTCCATTGTCGGGACCTCTTTTCAAATCTATTGTGAGAATGATGTGTGATGACAGAGTGCTTGACCTTGGAAAGTGTTGAAGCATGGTTTAAAAGCATAGAGGATGAGTTTTCTCAAATATTTAGTACTGGACCTGAGTTTGATGCACACAAATGGGTAGAAGAACACCTATATCATGAGTTGTATGAGACCTTCTTTTGTTGTTTTCCAGTAGAATTGTATGAATGGCTCTCAACATATGCATCCAGATCAAGTTGGTACTATAGATCATGCGTGTGGACCCAAGATGATTACCAGAGGCTGTAGGATGCAGATCTGACTTGGACACATGTTGTTGATCACTAGTGGAGAAGAGTGTTGACCAGTTATACCCTGGAATACACCATTTCTATGTATTCTTGTCTAGAGGTTGTTGAGTTTGAGTTCCTAAGGGAACCTAGAGGATCATTTTTGTGAGCTATCCCATTGGCTATGAAGATCTTGATCATTACGCTAAGTTTGGAGGCATTCCCTATGGCCGGATAAGCTTCTCTGAGCATTGGGTGAGGAAGCTAGGGTGGAGGAAGATGACAGACCTTGTGGTGGAAAAGGAGAGGGAAGAAAGATGACTCAAGTATAGTGAAGCGCGTGAAAGGGAGTTGGCTAGACAATGCGAGGTTGTGGGAGTGATGGATCTATGGAGGTAGATGTTGCGGGAAGGAATTGAGGTTCACGCAGAGGACGTGGAACCTGAGTAGTCTGTGCTACCCCATCTTGGCAAGTGCGGGAGAGAAACCCCTTCAACTTCTGATGAGAGTTCATCACATGGAGAAAGGAGAGCCATCGACGTGCATCTAAACCCACCTGGTGACCAACCCCTGGTGCTTAGTTTTCCAAATCAAGAAACAAGTATTGCTAACCCAGTTGGTATTGGTGGAAGTGACCGATCTGCACCTAGGAGGTATAACTTCTTGTTTGGGACATCTATGGCTGCACAAACAATTCTTGTGTTTGGAGGGATTTTTGGGAAAAGTACAAGTACACAAAGTTTGGGTATCACATCTAGGAGTGGTGTAGGATACATGTCTGGTAGTGGAGCAATATCACAAACCATTGGCATGCAGTTTAGTGGAACATTGGGAACGCTAGGCACAACCACTTCAGGCCCATTACCAGCTACATGAGGAGGATCTGGTGGAGTAGGAGCTAGAGGACCTGGTGGACCTAGTGGATCTGGAAGATCAAGAGGGATAGGACCTGGTGGATCTAGTGGATCTGGTGGTGGAGGAAACACCAGAGGGAATCAAGGTTCTGGATCAGGAGGACAAGGACCTCAGCCACCTTCACAAGTATTTTCGAGATGTCCTTACATCTACCAGATTACAAGGGTGTTGAGGATGCTACAGAGCATGTGCACAAGTGTGAACTTCTATGGTGCATGAAGGGGATCACTACCCCAGAGTGAAAGGCAAGTCATTTTGTAATGACCTTGCAAGGACATGTGCATAGTTGGTACCAGAAGTATGACCCCCATCAGATGGTGGTAGATTACACCACACTGTGGAATGCCTTCTTAGCTAAATTCCATATCCCTGAGTTTGAGTAGAAGAGCATTAGCACTTTGAAAGAGATCCAATAGGGAATGACAGAGAGTGTGCGGGAATATGACACATGTTTTAAGACTCTCTTGTCAAAACTATCTTATGATATTCATCCTTCTCAACATGCTTAGTGGTTTGTTGGAGGGTTGATAACACCGTTTAGGAGAGTGCTTTTGCACAAGACATTCAATAGACCCGCGTGAGGCCTTGGAGGCTGCCCTGTGCACTGAGGCTATTGGAAGTGTAGATACCAGTGTTAGCCCTTTCCTTGAGGCTCAAATTGCTGCAATGGCCAAGCAACTAGAAAAACTATCTGTGAACTTGGTGCATGAGACTCACAGTGGTCTATGGTGCATGGATTGTGAGATAGAGGGGCACACAAAGGAAAGTTGTCCTCGAAGGTCGGTACGCACCATGACAGTGGACTATGAGATTTTCCATGGGGATCATGATGCAAGTAGGTGTCCACTACTACAATGCATGATCCGTAAGAATGTGTCTTGTTATTGCAAGATCTATACCTCTACGACCCATGAAACCAAGGATTGTAGGTTGATTGACCATATACATGATGTCGTTGATCTTGGTGTGCGCCAGACAAGCCTTACAAAGTAGTTCCAAGGATGATGATTCACTATGAAGGGTGTGGATGGAGGAGCATGTGGGAGAGGCTTCTAAGGAGGATTTCGTGGTCATGGTAACCACAATGGAGGAAGAAGTGAGTTCCCATGTGGGACATGTTATAACTGTGGGTCTACAGAGCATTATAAGCATGAGTGTCCTGATCTGTTGCAATGCTCGTGGTGTGGAAAGAAACACAAGTATGAGGAGTTCCCTGAGTTATTTGAGCACATGAGCCAACAACACCAAAAAGAAAAAGGCACTGGGATGGTAAGCATAAAGAATGTCAACTCACAGTGGATGCCAAGAGTGGTGCGTGAGTCATGACTAGAAATTGTACTGGTGACGACACGAGTGAAGGTCATGTGTGCCAGGGAGATACCAAGACAAAGAACACTGGTTACAAGGGAAGAAGTGGTACATGGAAAGTATCTAGACCCTACTCATCAGAAGGAGGTGTATCAAGAAACCATGGATGTGATTCGGAGTCTACAAGGAGAGATCCAGTGTCTGAAGGAGCAATCAAGGCAGTTAGAGCAAAGGAAGAATGTTGAGGCTCCGCAGAAGGATCTGGATGAGGTTAGGGAAGTATGCAAGATGTTAAGGCAAGAGAATATCATTCCCTTGCTAGGAGAATGGTTACAGGAGAAGGTACCATGCTGGAGGAGAGTGCGAGAGGCAGGTTCTGCATGCTAACCTTCCTCCCCACAACCTTGACTATGACAAAGAGATAACTTTGAATGTTGTTGTAGATGGATGGCTTCTGAGAAATATTTTGATTGATATGGGTGCAGAAGTCAATGTTCTCACCTTGGATGCATGGCATCAAATGGGAAGGCCCCCATTACAACCATCTTTGAATGTGTTGTATATGGTTAAAAAGACAAAGGAAATGCCCATTGGTGTCTTGAAGGATGTGGTTATCACTATTCAAGGGGCCAAGTTCACTGGAGACTTTGAAGTCTTGGTGCTAGCCGAGGTGGATAACTTTCCAGCATTGCTTGGGTGCCCCTGGTGTTACAAAAACAATGCCGACCTATGGTTTAACAAAGGGTATATCAGTTTTGAGAACAAGGAAGAATGGGTTATCATCCCTTTGACGGATGGGAAGTCAAGTGCCCTATACTGAGCCCTTGGGAGAGGAAGTCCTTGACATAATCTATGTGTGATCTATCAGGGACCCTGAAGTAATTCATCTTATGGAAGGGGTTATTCAGTTTGAAGATGCTCAGTCTATGAGTGATACAACCAACATAACATGTGACAATTGGGCACACGAGACTTATGAGTTAATTGGGTGATAGTTAAGAGGCTCTGTGACAAGGGTAAAAAAGGCATGCTCAGTCAAGCACCTGGGAGGGAAGAAGTTTCCAAGTTACTCTGGAGGAGCCAACCCTGATGATTTCTTACGGGAGATGGAGGCTCAGTGGAGAAATGAGGACAAAAGAAGAGGGATGCTCAGTTATAACCTTTCTTGGGACTGCATCACGTTGGTGGGCAACACATCGTGATAGCCTTCTAGAGTGGTGAGGTGAGAATAGTGTTCTCTGTTAGGTTCTCTAGAAGCAATGCACCCACTATCAATACAGGACTACCATGGGAAGGAACCCACCTCATTTCACGTCCAAGCATGTGAGAAGGCCTGGATGGAAGGCACGGAGGCCTTACCACCTTCTTTATGGGTACATAAGCTGTATTCCACCTTACAAGGCTGTGCGCGTGCATGGTATATACACTCTGAGATGCGCCGCCAGACAGGAAATTGGTAGGAGCTAACAACTGACCTTCTTCAAGCTTTCGAGTATCGAAGTACTAAACCATCAGTGGATAGAGCATTGCAGGTTGTTAAGCACCTAACGATGGGAGATAGTGCCATGGAAGAAGATAGGATATCAGAGTTATTGGGTGAACCTGGTTTGGAACTGTGCCTTGATGAGGAAGAATCAAAGGAGATACAACTTGAGTGCGTGTATGGAAAAAGAAAAAGGAAAGATGGTCTACGTAATAGATGGTGAAGAGATGGAGAGTTTGGATGTTAACCATACTGAAGGTATGCGTGAAGTCATGGATAGTGCTGATGAGCGAGTGCGTGCTTACCATGTGCCCTTGAAAATAAAGAAGGTTAACATTGGTTCAGAGGTAGAACCTAAGGAAGCTATCATTGGGGATTATTGGTCAGAGAAAGAAGTTTCTAAGATCATTGACCTTTTGCGTGAGTTTCAGGATTTATTCCCACATGGGTACCATGAACTTAAAGGCATTCACCACTCCTTGGGGGAAATGAGGATCAAGTTGAAGGAAGGTGTGTGCCTGATCTGGAAGAGGCCATATCGGATGAATCCAAATTTGTGCGTACGGGTCAAGGAAGAGATAGACAAGATGATCGCTTCAGGCATCATTGAAGTTGTGGAGGAATCAGAATGGGTAAGTCCAATGGTCATAAGCATTAAGAAGGATGGAAGGATAAGGATCTGTGTTGATTACAGGGACCTAAATGCAGTGTGTGTCATTGACCCTTTTCCAACCCCCTTCACTGAAGAAATTATGGAAGGAGTAGCTGGGCGTGAGGTCTATTCCTTCACGGATGGGTTCTCAGGGTATCACCAAGTTAGGATTGCAAAGGAAGACCAGAAGAAGATGAATTTCACCACTGAATGGGGAAGCTTTGCCTACATGGTCATGCCTTTTGGATTGAAGAATGTGCCTACCGTGTTCTCACGCATTGTGGTACAAGCATTTCAGGACTTCATTCATAAGTTTCTGCAAGTCTACCTAGATGACTGGACTATGTATGGACTAGTAAAAGATCATTGTGACAATTTGAGGCTGATGTTTGAGAGATGTCGGTAGTTGAGGATATCCCTCAACATTAAGAAGTGTGTTTTTGCTACTCCATTTGGAACCTTGTTGGGGCATATTATATGTAAGGAAGGTTTGCTTGTGGATCCCACCAAAGTTGCAGTTATTGTGGGATTAGGGGAGCCTACCAGTCAGAGTGCAGTGCATGGATTCCTTGGACATATGGGATACTACAGGAAATTTATCAAGGGATATGCCAAGATCACCATGCCATTGGAGAAGTTACTAAAACACAAGAGTGCCTTTTACTGGGGAGAGGCGCAACAGTTGGCATTTGACACTTTGAAGGATAGACTTGTCACTGCGCCCATATTACGGTTTCCCTCTTGGGATAAACCTTTCCATGTGCATGTTGATGCCTCAGGGACAACCATTGGAGTAGTGTTAGCACAACCTGGTGAGGGGATTGTTGATCACCCCCTTTGTTTTGCAAGTAGGAAGTTGACACCAACAGAACAGAACTACACCACTACTGAGCGTGAAGCACTTTCGATGATCTATGTGCTGCATAAGTTTAGAATATCTGCTGGCAACACCATTCATATTCTACATGGACCACATGGCATTGAAGTACTTGGTGAACAAGCCCATTTTGCAAGGGTGCATATGCTGTTGGGTCCTATTATTTCAAGAATTTGAGTTTTCAGTTGTGGTAAAACCAGGAAAGAGTAATTCAGGACCTGATCATTTATCAAGAATTGACTCAGGGGAGGACATGCAGAGCATTGAGGATACCATGCCAGATGCACAACTATTTAGGTTGTGGCGCACACCCTCTACTTAGAGGATATTGCAGTGTTTCTTAAAAAGGGTGTGGCACTGGAAGGAATGAAGGCTTTGGAGAGAAAGCAGTTGGCTATATGTGCGCGCCCTACATGTTGATTAGTGGAGATTTGTACAAGTTAGGTCGAGATGAGGTTCTGCGCTGATGCGTATTAGAACATGAGCGCGTTGCAATTATGGAAGAAGCACATGGTGGGATTGCAAGATGACACTATATAAGAAATGCAGCTACATGGAATATTCTACTTGTAGGGATTTGGTGGGAGAGTATCTACCAGGATTGTATTGAGTTTTGCAAGGCCTGTGACCATTGCCAGTGCCTTGGAAAACCTGGAAGGAGGGATGAGATGCCCTTAAGACCAATAGCCAATGCAAAACCATTTGAAAAATGGGAAATTGACTTTGTAGGACCTATTTCACCTACCACATGAAGGACTGGCTCGCATTACATCATCACTTGCACTGACTACTTGACAAGATGGGCAGAGGCAACACCTACAAAGGATTGCACTACAGCGACAATAGCTATATTTTTATGGGAGAACATAATCAGCAAGTATGGATGTCCTTTAAGCCTGACTAGTGATAGGGGTACACATTTTCTGAATGAAATGGTCAGGATTCTATTGGCAGAATTTATGGTGGCCCATCACAAGACCACCCCTTATCATCCCCAAGTGAATGGAACTACTGAGGCATTTAACAAAATACTAAGTCACACGTTAACCAAAATTTGTGACATTGGAAGACAAGATTGGGATGACAAGGTATCAGTCATTCTATGGGCATACAGAACAACCTACAAGAGGTTGAACAAGGCCACACCATTTCAATTGGTATTTGGTGCGGAGGCTATTTTACCAGTTGAATTTATGTTACCATCATTGTGTATATAGCGTGCAGGAGGATTGGCTGATGAACAAGCGCTTGAAGAAAGGATTGATAAATTAATGCAGCTAGATGAAAGGTGATCACTTGCTAGATGGAGTCAAAAGACAGAGAAGGCAAGACAAAAATCATGGCATGATCGTCATATCAAAAAAAAACAATTTGAGGTTGGGCAGATGGTTTTGTTATATGACTCTAAATTTTTGTGCCATCCTGGGAAGTTGAAAGTCCATTGGTTGGGACCATACATCATCTTGTACATCCTTGATTCAGCACTTTCCAGTTACAAGTGCTGGATGGGATGAGACTACCAGGCCATTTCAATGGGAGTAGGCTAAAGCCCTACTATAAATAAGTCTTGTGTTTGTAAATAAGGTAGTTTTTCCAGTTAGCCTAGGATTTCCCTTAATGCATTTCTTTTCCTTGTGTTTCCCTTTCTTGTCACTTGTTCCTTTCTGTTGTGTTGTTTTACGCACCTTGTGCACCGGTAACCACATTACTTTCAAAGGGTTGTGTATGCGCAGAGGGCCGCACATTTGTTTTAGTGTGGGGTGGAGTAGAGCGAAGTGAAATAGAGGCTGGAAGTGAAAGTTGTGTTTTAATGGCCAGGTTAAAAGATCAAAAGTGCGTAAGGTAGGAGAGCATGCGTGGAAAAAGGTGGATGAGAAATTTTGGTGTTAGGATAAGGCTTTACAAGGACCACATACAAAGGATGAGAAGCACAGGAACAACATGAGGTAGGCGAGGGAAAAAATCAGGTCAAGGACAGAAGAAGTGCCTTCGGCACTGCAAGCGTGCGCGTAAGAGTCTTCGGTCAGTAAGGATTTTTGCGTGCCAGAAGGTTGTAAGGATTTTTTACACAGGATTGGGCATGTGGGTAAGAGTGCTTAAGATCAGATTTAGTGGAAAAATCCACATTTAATGCTAAGTATGTTGGTAGGTGGCATAACATTTATTATGGGAGATAGACAAAAAGCTATAAGTAAAGGGTCGGGCACATCATTATTTACCTTTCTATTATGAGATTGAAGAGCTCTTGCGAACTAGGGCATCTGTGAAGAAAGATTTGTGTGAAGGAAGAAGAGTGAAAATCTGAAGTGTGTGACTAGGGTGATCTGTGAACCAGAGTGGAAGGAGTACATGGGCATAGGGAAGAAGGTTTCAGTAGAGTATGTCATCTTGTGGAAGAGTTTTCTAGGTTAGGGTTCTGCAGCTAGGGCACGGGAGTAGAAGGATTCTTTCATGAAGTTGAGCCACAAATTTGAGCAGAGTGAGGAAGAGGAGCAAGGAAGAGTTGTTTTTAACCCGACAAGAAGATGGCACCAAAGAAGGAAACCGTTTCACCTAAGAAGGGAAAGGGAAAAGGAAAACAAACTGCCACCACCAGTTTCAATGAGGAGTGGTATGCGGAGATGCAATACCCAGATGGAGTGTTACTTGGGAAAGAATGGGTATCCCATGTGAGGAAGATGGCCGTGAGTGACTACAACCATCGCACAAGTACCACAGAGAAGGAGATGGTGTTAGAGCTGGTTCATCCAATAGATAAGAGGACACTAGAAGGGATGCCAATCTACAGTGATGAGGTGAAGGTAAAATTGGAGAAGGCTGGGTTGCTACAACTTTACGAGTTGCCCTATTTTGGCAAGCCCGAGTGGCTATACCAATGGTTGATGTCGCGTGTGCACGAGGACCACTTCTACTTTGTGGGCCGCAAAATGCGCATAACTCCCCAACTCATCTCTAAGTTTACGAAGGAGATTTGTTAGATGATGACCTAGAGGATAAAGAGGCTATTAAGAAGACCGTGGAGGAGTATGACTATAAGAAGGGGTCTCACTACTTCGACATCCCTGATATCTCTAACCCAGTGATGAGGATGGTCACGCACCTAGTAACCAAGTTGAATGGTCAAGAGAGGTGGACATAGGTAAACAAGGCATGGTTGAATGTGTGTCAGAAAATTTCAGAAGGAACCATCTATAACCTGTCCACCTACATTGCAGAAGAGATCATCAACGCCGCACAAGAAGGAGATAAGATTATGTTTGGCAATGTTCTTCTCACCATCGTCTTCTCAGAAATTGGAGTGCCCGATGGGCCAGAGAAGTTTGTATGGGAGTATCCAGATGAAGACCCCTCCCCCATGAAGAGGTTTGAAAAATACACATGTGACACCATGACGGCCACCCACAAGGCGCGCCTAGAGAAATGGTACAAGTGAATGTGTGATGCATTCGGGGCTGAGTGGAGGATACCTGAACAGTTGCCAACACTAGTAGATGGAGAAGTTGAGTTCACTGTCTATCAACACTTTTGCATTGGCAGGTTCACTCTGTCAGATGGGACCAAGAGCCCATGGTGTAAATTACCCTTCTCTTTCACTGCACAGTATTTCCAAGTAGGGGTCAACCGCTTCAAGGAAGCTAAAAGACTAAGGTTTGACCTTAGCGAGGTGGACCAGGACCACCGTGACTTACAGAGAAAGCTCGTATACCCCAAGAAGTGCACTTATGTGGAGAAGTATGTCTCCCATGAGGTGCGCATGACAAAACCCATGATGCTGCCAATTACTGGAAGAACCGCAACAAGAGTATACTTGCGCATTAGGCCCAAGTATGAAAAGGGCACTTACTTGGAGAATGATGTCTCCATCCCAGAGGATCCCACTGGTAGGAAGAAGGTCACACCAAGGAAAAGGGAGAGGGAAGAGGCACCAGAGAAGAAAGCACCAAGTGTGCAGACAACACAATCTGTGGGCACGCCGGAGGTAGGCGCCAAGCCGAGCACATACACGTGTAGGAAGAAGTATCCCATTAAGGAGAAGGAAAAGACACCTAAGGAAGAGGTGTCCTCGAGCAAGAAGAGTCACCAAGGAAGGAATCACCTGCTAGAGAGGAAGAGGAAGAAGAATCCCTAGTTAAGAAGAAGCAGAAGGTAGTGGGGAAGGAAGACTCAGAAGAGATAGAGAGCTTGGAGGCCTACAGGGGCGAAAGAGATGACGGTGAGGATGAAGAAGTTCAGGATCATCCCGTGTACGATGTACACGACTCGGAGGAAGAAAGAAGTGAGGAAAAGGGTGGAGAAGAGGAAGGCGCTCAAGGAAAAGGGGAGAGTGAAGAAGTAAATACTAAGGATCAGAGGACCCCCAGCCTCACCAAGGAGTAGATAGAAGAGGCCGTAGAAAGAGAAGTAGTGGGCATAATAGAGAAGTTAGTGGAGTAGGAAGTGGAGCGAAGCGCTGATGAGATACTCAAGGAGATAGAAGAAGAGAGCGTAGGAAAGGAGTATGGAAGCATGGGTGGAGATCCCAGCTTAGCAGTGAGCTTTCCAAAGGCAGTGTGCACAGGAGGAAAAGGTGTGGTAGTAGGCAAGGGCAAGGGATGAGCTACATCAATGACCCAAATAAGGTACTACGCACATGCTTCTAGAGTACCGTGCCTATAGACCAACTCATTGCATGGTCTTCATTCGAAGAAGAGGGCGTACCCATGAACCAGGAAAATGCTATCTTGGGCGTTTGAGTCCCATGTCAATAAGCATGAGTTCAAAGTTAACTAAGGGGCATTGATGAAGGTACCAGAGACCAAAGGAATAAACCCACTGGTAAATGCTCAGCAGTTTTCCGATGAACAGGTCTACAATGCACTCAACAAGGTGTCGGTTGAGGTGGAGGCAAGAATTTTTGGGAGGAATGATAGGGTGAGATTCCTAGAAGGAGAATTGGAGAAGAAAAAGTAGGATCTCATGAAGAGTAAGGATCTGAAGCAAGAAGAGCTAATCAACGCACAATTAAGGCATGAGTTGAGGGAGGAAAAGGAAAAGGTGCGCGAGGTATATAAGAAAATTGAGATGATTACAGATGTTATTGTCTTGAAGCATCTAGACCTAGCACCACCCGAGCAGAAATATGAATTGACCTTGCAATGCTTGGAAGATTTGACTCACATCCTTATGATGGAAAGGCAACCACTCACCTTAGAATCAACAGAAGAGGCACTGGCGCACCAGGAGAAAGAGGAAAAGTAGAAGGTTGTGGAGATAGTCACTCGATACACTAAGCTCCTTGCCACTGTAAAGGCCACCGCGCAGATAGCTGAAGCTGCTTATGACAATTGCATTGACAGGGATAGAGTAGCAAGCATTCTAGTTGCTACACATGAGGTAGATCTCAAGGAGTTTCAGGAGAAAAATAAGGGAAACAGGGTAGAGCGGGATAAAATCCTGGCCGAGGTAGAGAAGAAGTCAGAAGCCATCGAGACCTTACGGGGCTCGATCGAAAACCTACTTAAGGAATTATATCCCCAGATCACCCGCAGGATGGATGCGTTGGACGACCTTGGCAAACAGTTGGAAGACATTGTGAGTATGTTGAATGCTAAGGATGATGAACTAAGTTTTGATGAGGTAAGCGCTCTAGTAGGTGACCTCTGTCAATAGGCGCAGGGTGAAGTGGATGCCTGGGAGAAGATTGAGGTAGATATAAGGAAGGATTTCCCACTCATCCTTCAACAATAAACAGATTCTTCTTCATTCCTCCATTCTTTATTTCTTCCATTTCTCATTCTTCATTCCTTCATTCTTTATTCCAACCATTCAAAGTCCCACCATTCTTTATTCTTTGGAGAGAGGATGTTTCCGAGGATGGAGAACAAGCTTAGTGTGGGGTGATGTTGGGCCTCAAAATATTGGCTAAGTACCAAAGGGCGCATGTGTGCGAGACTAGTAAAGAAGAAGGGCATGGGGGAAAAGCACACAGGACAGGGGTTTTAGAAGGGTTTAGTAGAAACCATGACGCACGCACAAGGCAGAACAAAGGATCTCAGGACTTAGCCATATTCGGCTCTCCAAGAAGCACTTGAGGAAAAACGTGACCCGACTAGGCGTGCTGAGTGGATAAGGTGCCAACCTGGTGACTTGGTGGTCAAGGAAAGAATATTCCACGCATAGAACATTCCCAAAAGACATCATTGCAGAAAGTGGAGAGCTCGGATCAGAAGAAGCATGCTCCATTGGAGGACCACATGGACACTTGGCAAGCAATCTGCTCCTAGAGGAAGGCATGGCGGTGGGTGCTAAACCTATTTATAGAGATGCTCTAGAGCGAGAAAGACACACCTGAATGGAGAGAGGTTGATGAGGGGAAGCTTCAGGATCATCACAGAGAGGATGAAAGGTGAAGCCCTGCAGAAAAGAGTAGGAGGTTCTAAGGGTTGGGGTTACCATTAGAGGGTTGTAGGAATGATATCATATCTAGAGGGATGGGTCTATGAAAATTTATGTAATATGGGAAGCATAGCTAGGGTCTCTGATACATGAGTCATGTCTGTCTTGATACATTTGGTCTGTTATGACCCTTTTGAATCTAACGTGGTTATTAGAACTATGATCAATATAAATATATGTTTCTGAATATATTGTTCATGGGTGCAAACCCTAGTATCTTTTCTTTATGTCATGACTCAAATCTTCTCTCTGTATGATGTTTCTCTTATCTGAATGGGTATATTGATATAATAACTCATCCTATGCCTTCAGAATGTATGCATGATCATTTACTTTTCTACATTTAATCTGTTATCAATGGCATCATCTTCTCACAATGCTCACATAAAGGAGGGGCTCGACACCCGCGCGTGCCTCAGGTGAGCACCCAGCGCCCGCTGGGTGATAGGCTGGCGCACATGGGATTAGAGTGTTGTTCTAAGGGCACATAAAAATGACTACTGGGAGTGTGCAGCATGCTTTGAGGCAAGGAGCCAATGTGCCAAAGTGTTGCGAGATGCTGCGAACCATAGCGAGGTGTTGCGCAACAATGCAAGAAGCTATGAATGTTGCACAATATTGCAAGAAGATGTGAATACTGTGAAGAGGAGGTGTGGCGTGCTTGTGAGTGCGACATGCAGTGCACCAAGGAACAATAAGGCTTTGTGTCGAGCACAAAGCGAATGGTGTGTTGCAAGTCAAGTCTATAGGGTTGTGTAATATCCCTCTTACGGGATATATGAGAAATGCAACATTCAAGTAGAAAATCAACACCGGAACAAATTAGAACACTGTTGTAAGTGATTCGACCCAGCCAAGGGTCAATTGTGCATTCAATTAGATGGCTCAATAAACCCAAGAAGAGGGGTTTAATGGCCTCTATCCAAAACCACAAATAATTGATTTCCAGCTGAGCTAATAATCATAGAGCATACTGCAAAATCAGATCTAGTCTTCTACTTCTGTTTACTGTAATTGAAACACCGAAGCACCAATACCAAGACACTAACCCAATCGATTTTTCCCAACAAATATTACTCGGATAAACCACAATTAGATCTGCAATAGAAGACTCCTTAATAACATGTAAACATAGTTCACTAAGACTAATGTATCAGCCATAGAAAGTGTTAAAATATAGCACTTTATATAGAATAAAGATGTACAGTTCCAAGCAGTTGTTGATAACCAACAGATAGTTGCAACTAAATGTAATTGTTCCTCTCAATAAATAAACCTCTGCCTGTGTCATTTAAACAGTGCAGTTTTCTCTCTCTCTAATTCTTTCTTCTCTTTGCATCTGCTAACATTGGTATCAGAGCGGTCGGTTTCCAGTTCGAGGAAGCCTTGTCAATAGGCACGAACTGGAAGTTTGGGGAAGCCCTAGTAGGGCACAAACTGAAGAAATTATTTCGCCGCTTATTGAAGAAGACTATTCATTTGCAATCATGATTTCTTCCCTATTCGCTGAATATAGCTCAAGTCGTTTATCAGATCCATAGTCGCTCATGGGTTGTTCCATCGACAGAGTAAAGAGCCTTTCAAGGTCGAGGGCAGAGAAGGAAGACCATTCGAAGCTGAGAAAACCATTCGAGGTTGTTTTTGAAAGGTAAATAGAGTCGGTTTTTGCGAAAAATTGTGATTCAAGGCCTAGATAGATGTGGTTTTGCACCAAAATATTTCACTCGCTTATTGAAGAAGACGTTTGCAGTCACGATTTCTTCCCTTTCGCTAATAGCTCGTGATCAGAAGCCAAGTCGCTCGTGGGTTGATCGAGAGAGTCAAAGAGCCTTTCAAAGTCGTGTGCAAGAAGGAAGACCACGAAGCTGAGAAATCCATGTCAGGTTGTCTTTCTAGGTAAATCAAGTCGTGTTTTTCAGAACAAAAATGATCGAGTCGAAGACGTGGTTCGTGAACGAAGCAACACTCACTAAAGTCGTGGCCAAAGCACCCAGCAAAATCGTGGGCTCAAAAGTCTTGTCGCAGCAAACCCAGTCGCTGTTTGTTGGCTAGAAAGCACAGCAAATCCAACAAAGAAAAACGCGGCAAACACAGTCACCATTTAAGGTCGTGAAAGCTCCATTTAGAGAAATCGTGGAAAGCCAAGGCATTATTTGTGAAGGGTGAAGAAAGGAGTTGAATTCTCGAAGGGTTAATTATTTCATTCTTTTCAACAAAGGTATTCACATTGTTTTTTGAATAATCAAATTTGGAGGAATAAGTAATAATATTTTTTTAATATATGCAAATATAGTTTGAAGGCAGTTGGAGGGGTAATTTGCATGTGAGAAATTAATCTCATACTATATGCTGGAGAAATTAAATTAATTAAATATATTTGCTGGAAAAAGGTATTTTATTAAGTGTGAGGCAAAAATTTATTTTATTATTTTCCGTTATTTTGGAATAATAAAATGGCAAATATTTCACACTTGACTTTGCCGGAGACAAAAATTAACGGGCACTAATTTCAATGTTTGGAGTCATAAGATTTTAACACTCGCGGAGTTTCGTGATTGTGATAAAATAATCAAGGGTGATGAAAGTCAACCAACGACGAACTTCGAGGATTATGACAAACGTCATAAGGAAGCGTTATTGCTTCTCAAGTTGTCGGTGTCAGATGATATGATACCGGAAGTGCGGAATGCCACTGTGGCAAGCACGTTGTGGGCCAGTCTGAAGGATAAATATCAGACATCAGAAAAGAGTCAGGTTTTATACATGAAAAATATGCTCTTTTCCGTAAAGTTACAAGAAGGTGGATCGTTGTCTGAGCACCTACTTCGGATGAAAGACCTCCGAGACCAGTTATCTTCCATCAACAAAAAGGTGGACGACGATGATATAGTGGCTCTGGTTTTGAACAGCTTACCTTCTTCGTATGAGTCATTTGTGGAGGCACTCCATTTAATGGTTGAAAGTCAAACACTCACGTTTGACAAGGTGAGTTCCTACCTGTTGCAAAAGGAGCGGAGACAACTTCAGGCATAATCTAATTGTGACCATTCAGAGAGTGCTCTTGTCACTCAGTCAAAGGGAAAGTGGAAACGTCAATCTAGTGAGCCTTCCACTCGGTATCAGGTCACATGCTATTGTTGTCACAAGGTTGGGCACCTCAAGAAGGATTTTCGGAAGCAGAAGTATGATCTTTCGCAACAAAACAAAAAACCATGTAATGAGGACCATGTGGCAGCAGTTGTAAAAGAACGAGATTCGGATGACGGGCATGCTCTTTATTGTCTTACGACACTCATGCTTGAATGACAATGGTACCATTTATTGGATCATTGACTCTAGTGCGTCTACAACACTTTTCATGTCATAGGGACTGGTATGTTTCATTTACTGCAAATATATGTTTTGAATCAGTAGTACTAGCTGATGGAGAATGACTTACAGTAGAAGGGATAGGAGATATATGCATTGTATTGAATAATGCTCATAAATTGTTAGTACGGAATGTTAGATATGTTTCTTTGCAAAAGAATCTTCCATCTATTCGTCAATTGACTGAAAATCCCAATATTTCTATGAAAAGATGTAATGTCCCCTTTCTACGCCAAAGGTGGCCAATTCGAGTCCAAGCCTATGGTCATACCCAAGGGGCTTTGGAATTGGGAGGTATTGGGTATAAAAATCTAGTCCATTTTGTTATAATTCTTCATTGACATATGCAATAAGGTGTTTTGGAAGGACTAGATGTTACATTTAATCGTTAGGAAGGGGCCACAAGGTACGTAATATTCTAATATGCGTTGGGGGGTCACTTTATGGACCATTATACTTAATAAAGGGTTAGTAACTTAAAGTTACTTTTAAATTTTATTGGCCCTTAAAGGGAAAAATGCGACTAGGGTTTATTGGGGCTCTTTAGCCTTAAGAAGTTAATAAGGATTGGGGGAGAAAGGAAAGGCGTTCCTCCAAAGCAATATTTCTCTTTTTCCCCGCATACCTAATTATCTAATATATTTCATGTGCAACTGTTGTTTGCAAATCTATAGCTTATGGAGTGAAATCCCGTAGGAACCCTAGCTTCAATTATTGAGATTCCATCCCTAGCTATAATAGGGCATTCTTCGGCAGTCAAAGACTACCCTAGCTTGTCATTTGGAGTTGTTTTCAGGGCATTTAATTTACAGAGATATTTTCATGGTTTTAGAGATAGGGTTTTGAGGGTTTTAGAGATAATTTGTGAAGATAATCAGTGGGTTTTCACTCAGACTTACGGCAGCAATAAAGAAAGGGTTTCCAGCATCATTTCCTGAGGATTTCAAAGGGGTTTTGACCATCTACCAAAAAGGGCGATTTTTGGAGATTGCAGATTATTTTGAGGCTTACGACAGTTGGCCAAATGAGAGTGAGGGTTGGGATCATCTTTATATGCGTACACACTATTTCCAAAGTTGTCATAGTTTTTGCACTTGTATTCGGGAAGATATGAATTTTAGAATCAGCTGTTTAAGGCTACGCTGATGGCAGCGTTATCACTTGCAGTAGAAGGGATAGGAGATATATGCATCCTATTGAATTAATGCTCATAAATTGTTGGTAGTGGAATGTTAGATATGTTTTTTCTTTGCCCAAAAAAATCTTCAAAAATCTCTATTTGTCAATTGGCTGAAAATCCCAATATTTTGTGGATTTAAGTGTGGAAAGAAGTGTGTTGTCTCTAATGTGAAACAGAGACGGATAATTGCCCTTGGTATTGGGAAGGTGGTCAATATCAGCTTGTTGATCCAGCTGCGATCAACATGAATGCACGTGTGGAGGACAACTCCACCATTCAGGATGTGCAGGAGGTTGTAATGCCTTAGGAGGAAGCCATTCCTCACAAATCTGTTGACTTGGATACAGTCAACCTACATGCACCTATTGTGGAGGGAATATCCACTATACTAGGTGTACGGGAGGCGGACATGCCTTGGGAGGATGGATTTCCTCATTCTGAAGAACAATTTGTTGTGGACGGAGACTCCACTATTCCAAATGCACTGACAATGCATGGTGAGATGGCATGCCCAGCCACTCACTCAGAGGTCCTTGCTTGAAGGACAATAGAGCATGACCAGTTTGCTCATTGTGTTGTGAAGAATCTTTCCCAACAGAGGGGGATAGATGAGCAAATAGATGAGGAGTTGATTCTCACTCCTACCACTGCTAAGACGGAGACCACTGCTGAGACGGAGATGGTTATTTCTCCTACTATTGCGGAGTTGGTTCTAACTCCTACTGCACAGATGGTCACATTTCTCTTATTGAGAAAGTTGGATGAGCACTACACGGTGTTGCAAGGACGTGATCGAGGTGACTTCGATTGCAGGATAATTGAGTCTTTGTACAGACTCCAGCAGGCTACACAAGCCTGGAATAGATTTTTCAATCCACATCTTCAAGGTTCTGATTTCAGCACTCTGGAGATGGGGCTGACACTCTCAGCCATTGGTGATTCATCATTGGTCAATGAATCACGTAATAGAGAACCAGTGGACCACTTGCCATATATTTTGTTCATGGGACCAGATTTTTGTTTTGCGGTTCTTCTTCATTCGACAACCACAACACAATCATGGACTGCTGATTTTAAAGTACAACTTATGGCACAATCTGTAGATGTAATGACTAAACATATGGGCTTTAGGAAATTTGTAAAATTTCGGGACAAACTTTGTCTTGTTTCCGGTTTAGTCATTAAGAGGGGGTGTTAAAATATAGCACTTTATATAGAATAAAGATGTACAGTTCCAAGCAGTTGTTGATAACCAACAGATAGTTGTAACTAAATGTAACTGCTCCTCTCAATAAATAAACCTCTACCTGTGTCATTTGAACAGTGCAGTTTTCTCTCTCTCTAATTCTTTCATCTCTTTGCATCTGCTAACAGAAAGAGCATTCAAACCCAGATGAATTGCTGCGAAATGAAGGATTAAATCATGCATATAACTCAGATCCAAACTCCTACACAGTTCGGTGCTATTTGTGCCTTAAAGCTTGCATCAACATACCTTTATGGGCTCCAAACAGAGATGCCAGGGCAGAGGTGTAGCAGATTTAGAAAGGCAAAATGCCAATGTATTTTCACTGTCAAAGCATTCAATATTTTACCCCAAACACCCTTCCCCAGGTCGCTGCCACACCGACCTTCAAAGCACCGTTAAATCATGCCTATACAAGTTGCCACACTCCGAGTAAGACAGCCATAAAGGAGGTATAGATCGCTGCAATATAAATATAAGCATACACCATAAATGCACAAGGAAATCTGCTGTAATGGAGAAGTATAGAAAGCCTCTTAAATCAGATCTATAGCATGCTAAGGACAAACACCAGATCACCAAATTCCATTACTAAACATGTCTCATGTAGATCGCTGCAAATAAAGACTGTAAACACCACAAATCATGCAAAATCTAGGTCGCCCAGCATGGAATGGAACAGCCAGCAAGTATAAATACTTTCAATAGAAATCACTGCCAATATAAATTATTTTGCACACAGATTTGTCCTTAAACCAGTCGCCAAAACCAAGCATACATACGCTGGGGTTAGAGAGTTTAATATAATAAAATAGTGCACTAAAACAAGTCGCTACAAGCAGCAGATCATTCACAATGGGCACACGGAATTCATAGAACACGACTTCTTCAATTTGATCTTCAAAATCATCTACAAGGGATTTGCAAAGAGATCTCCAATGCAAAAGAGAGAGAGAGCATCAATGGCGGGCATACATCCCTTCTCCAAGCATGGAACAAAATATCAATAATTCATCAACATGACATCCCAAGGAAATGTGACCCCTCTTTTATAGAAATAAGAGGTGCAATCTCCAATGTTCAATCATTTAATGTTTTCCCCTAAAGCATAATTAAAAAATATTCAATAAGCTACTAACTTGTGCACTTTATTTAATTTCTTAATTTAATATTAAGAAATTCCTATCCTATGTGCACTTTTCTAAACTATCCAGAAGCTCCCACTTGTAGCGCTAGGCATACCAAGGGGTTACATTGCTAAAAGGAGTGAACCGACATATATTGGTAATGTCCCGGACAAAGGGGACATTACAGGTTGTGCGGCGAGGACCTACTCCAAGCTTGCGAAGCAGCACAAGTCCATGTGTGTGGCACAAGGCACTACAAGGCTGAATATCACAAAATTCCAAGGAGTTTGGAGAGACAGCCTACGAGGCTGCGCATGGATCAATGCTGCACCACTTTTCATTCTTGGATTGCATTTTCGGTACCTAAAGTATTACATGGTCTTCTTATGGAATTATATACAGGCCAATTTCTTTCTTCGGATTTGACTTCATTCCAAATTTGACGTTCTTGTTTTGAGCCTTATTTTTGGTTTTGTCAAATCACTTGGAACCATCATTCTAGGAATTATTATTGAGTTTTGCTTCAAGTTTACATGCATATCTGTAGACATTCCCTAAAGAAGCAATTTGAAGTGAATCCATTTCAGTTTGGATATAAGGTCTCTAGCCTATCCTATACCTTGAAGATTTGATTCTTCTCAATATCTTGTATTTCTAACATGGCAATAAGCATGTTGAAAATGTTGGTATGCTCTTGGACAAAGTGATCATGACCTTGGTGCCATAGCTGCAATTTTATGAATTGATCCTCATAATTTCCTACATGGATATCATCAGGCTTATGGGTACTGTCAAAGCTTTGCCCACCACTGTTTTTAAAATAAGGAGACTTTAAAGAGGAAAATGTTATCTTTTCTAACTTAGAGAAAGAATTAACAACCAAGTACGGATTTACGCTAAATAGTGGGTTATATAGGATTGAAATCTCCTTATGGGACACCTAATATCGACAAGACGAGAAGGTCCATTGAGACAAGGGTAAATGAGTATTGTGAGACCATCCGGCTGAATAAGACAAGCAAATCAGCATTGACGGAGCACTCATCTTCTACAAAACACCATATTTGCATTCAAGGTGCTGACATCAACATCATTTGAAGATCACTCTTACAAGTGCCACTTAAGAGAGGTAATGGAAATTGGAAAGCGTGCACACAATTTAAACAAGGATGAGCACCTAAATTTAAGCCATTCATGGAGACCTGTTATCAATAAATTAGAGAACTCCCTACATGGAAATTAGAAAAAAATTGGTCATTCATGGAAATTGTAAAGCATGCACACAATTTAAACAAGGATGAGTTCCTAAGATTTAACCATTCAAGGAGACCTATTATCAATAAATTTGAACAGCAATGAGGGTCAAATTATAAGCTGCTCTTGGAACATATCATCAATTAATTAAGGAGAAATTCCCAACGTAGGGGATGGATCATTTAATGCTAGGAATTGGTGATTACAACTAATTAATAGAAAAAATAAATATTTTTACAATGGCTGGATTGTAATGACTACTTTCATTTATTATTTCTCCTATGCCAAGCCTCGTATGCCATCACGTACATTACTAGAGCTCTCCATACAAGGTGCTCTAGTCCACAATCCTAGCACAACTTTTTATCCTCATGAGGGATCGTGTAATACGATCTGAAAATTTGATGAAAAATATCCTACACAATTTTTTACATAAAATTATTTTTTTAAACATTATAAACAA
The DNA here is from genome assembly GCA_019776745.2 of Taxus chinensis. Taxonomy (NCBI): domain Eukaryota; kingdom Viridiplantae; phylum Streptophyta; class Pinopsida; order Cupressales; family Taxaceae; genus Taxus; species Taxus chinensis. The sequence continues at coordinate 74,374,995 of CM034150.1, forward strand.
ATGGAATCCTACATCTATAATAGATGCCCTAAACGGAGGGACCTATTTTTAAAAGCTAGGATTCTCGACAAGCTGAGGATTAACCTTGTAAAGAGGACTGTGGATTGAGCTTTCTTAAAACAATGCTGAGACCAAAGAGTTCTACCTTATTTTTGCAAATTAAGCATTTGCTTTACAGCTAAGGAAATAAGTGTATCTTTCATAGAGCTAGCAAGGTGCCGATGTGATTTGTGATAGGGAAGACTACACTTGAGATTAATAATATTTTGAAAAACTTATTAAAATGTAATTCAAAACTTTCAAGCTCTTTGCAAATAATCTGTGGATACTCTTGGACAGTTTGCCAAGGCGGAAAGTTGGACACAGATCTGAAGAAAGACAACATAGAAAGTTCACCAACTTAATTAGAAAGAGTGGGTGAGCTTCAAAAGTTAGTTGTTGGATAATTTTCCTTCACTGAAGTTGAAACTCTTAGTAATAATAGATTCGTTAGTAGTCTTTCAAGTCTACCTGCTAGGTTGTACAGCTCAGGAGACGTGTTGCATCCTAGGGTCCCCCCTAGAAGCATTAAAGACTAAAGTGAGGTTTCGAACAAGACAAATCTAAGCTTCAATGCACTTGGCAAGTGCTATGCACACAATGATCTATTAAATTTGTGTTCTGCAATATATCAGTGGCAAGTTTTGAAGATGCATTAGCAGTTGGTGAAGGGAGGTTGGAGGTTGATTATATACGATCTAGTCAGTAAGATGGTAGAGAATGTTGATAATGCTCATGATCTGATACAATTCTCTGGCTGTTATTCAAGCTTGCACATCCACTTGCTAGCGAATTGATCTAATAACTTGGGTGATTTATTGCATGTTGTGGGGGAAAAACGAATTGTTAAAAGATTTTTATCCTGATGTAGATGAGTAAAGGCAAAAATTTAGGGCGGCTGGTTTGTTTGCTTGTCACATTTCAATAGTTGGTACATCTAATGTAACAAGTCACATTACATCACAGGTTGTGTTATAAGATCCATGTAGTCTTGTTGTTGAGATATCAGTTCAAAGGAGTGTTGTTTCACAAATATGAGGATGGTTGTGAGACATCTATATTGGTGATGGATGGTACAGATCGTGTCCAAGAAGTGTTGAGCATGGTTTCTCTTGCCTTGAAGAATTCAATGGGTCACAAACTAATGCACATAATGAGATCGACAATTGGGAGGAAATTTTGGTTGCTAACTCATCCAATTTGGTTCTATACAAATTACAAACCAACACTAAGTGTATTGAAAAGAGGGTTGGGGTTTACTATTATTCTAAGGCTTGTACCCACAGAGGATTATTTGATGGGTATTGAGAATGGTGTGATTCTTTTATCATATGATATACCATATGAAATTAGGTCGGGTTGTGTGGAGGCTCTTAGACATGCTAAACAACCTAGATATAATATCTGAAAAGAGGAATGGGCTGCCTTAAAGAGTTGTATGGCAACACAAACATTATTGTCATTAAAACAGATTATTTTTTCCAAATGGAGGACAATCTGTTGAATAGTGGAAGCTATAGGCTATTAGAATTCAGCCTGGTATCATTAATTATAATAGGAGTCACAGAAGACAATAAATTGTCTTCTCTAGATGACAGCTTCGGCAATAAGGAGATCATGTTAAGAATTTATGGAGCTCCAAATATACATACATGGGGCATTTTGTTGTGACCTGTTTTTGACACCACAAATTCTCCTACTTATGAATCATTGAATTGGCAGCATTCATAGCTGAAAAACTTAAACGGTTAGTGGAGAAGACAACTTCATACATTTGGGATTTGCCCATTTTGTGGATTTTGTGAAAGACAAGAAACTGGAGCAGGATAACTTGGTGAGCTTCAAAGTGGTTTCACTTTTTACCAATGTTCCGATTCATGAAGAAGACAATGTAGATGATGAGACAACTCTCTTGGTGGAGTTTTGTTTGAGATCAACCTTCTTCACTTTCAGGGGCGTTGTCTATGAGCAGTCAGAGGGTGTAGTGACGGGTTCCCCCTTTTCCCTTTGGTCGGGGAACTCTTATGGAACAATTTGAGAAACAGTCTCTAAATTCATTCCCGATGAAACTAAAATGGTGGAAGGAATGTGTGGATGCTACTAATTTGAGTTAGCCATATGGCAGGGGCAAGGTAGAAGAGTTCCGTGCACACATCAATGGCATTTGCAACACCAGGAAATTCACATCAAAGTTAGATACTGATGGCAAGTCTTCCTTTTTTGGATGTCGCCCTCACAAGGAAGGAAAATGGTTCGCTTTCTTGACAGGTCTACATGAAAGGGACTCACACAAATCTCTTCTTACAAGCATCCTCTCATCAACATCTGGCACAAAAATCAGATGTGCTTAAAATCCTTACCACAAGGGCTTTCAGAATTTCAAATGAAGAACATTTGGAGCAAGAGATTAAACCTTTGACAATGGTTTTAACGAAGAATGGCTATATTAGATGGAAAATAGCAAGAGCTCTTAGATCTTGTAAAGGTCAGTTGGAACCTAAGCTAAGAAGTGAGCTCTATAGGACTGAATGCTCAAGTGGGATAACCTTGTATCAACGAGATGGGAAGGTTCGTTTGGACAAGGGTAAACTAGCATTGTGCAGACATTGCACTGAATAAGAAAAAACATTTGACAATGGTGTTTAGGAAGAATGGCCATATTAGATTGCAAATAGCAAGAGCTCCTGGGTCTTCTAAAGATCAGTTGGAACGTAAACATAGGAGTGAGGTCTATAGGATTGAATGCTCAAGTGGGCTCAACAAGATGGGAAGGTTCTTCCAGACAGGCATAAAAGAGCATTGTGCAGACATCACGCTGAATAACACTGTGAGGTTAGCTTTGGCAGAGCACTCATTTTCTACAAAACACCATATTACTATAGAGGGCACTAAGGTTATCACAGTTGAGGATCGTTATTACAAGTGTTGCTTAAGAGAGGAAGTGGAATATCACAAATTTTTTCAAGCGATGAGGGCCTAATTTTAAGCCACTCTTGGAGACCTATTATCAATAAATTAAGAGATCAATCCCCAAAATAGGGGATGGATTATTTAATGCTAAGAGTTGGTGGTTACAACCAATTAATATAAAACTAAATATTTTACAATGGCTGGATTGTAACGGTCATTTCATTTATGACTTATCTTATGATGTTCCCTGTATGGCATCATATACATTACCTGAGTTACGTATACAAGGATCTCTAGTCCACAATCCTAACACTTCTTTTTATCATGTTGATGGATCATGTGGTATGACCTGAAACATTGATGAGAAATGTCCTAACTCCTACATGATTATTTTCAATTTTTTGTTTTCCTAACATTGTGGATCATGGAAGCCTTACATTTATAAAAAAAATGTGAATTTATTGGATTAAACCACTTATAAACATCTCTTTTTCCCCCAAAAATGGGTATATCCAAGTTTACGTGGACCTTATGTGATGTTTGGCTCCCAAGCAACTTCTAGGATAACATAGATGGATTCTCATATCGAGGGGACTATAGTCATTGCAAAAGTGCTGCAAAGTTATTGATAATCAGTAATCTCATTCTTTTCCCCTTCAAAGTGATTCTCTGTATCTTCTCTTATTGTATGCAGGCCATCTTCTATCATCTTTTGGTACCGTGTCGGATCTCAAGTCTTACAAGTCAATTTGTTTTCCTTCAGTTCAGGTCATGGCACGCAGCAAGGTAAGATGAAAGGTCACGAGTTGGGAGAACACGATTCTTGTAACTAGACCTCACACAAGTTTGCGTACAAAGATGGAGTGACTAGGAATGTTGGGATGAAAAATTCTTGCTTTGATATCACTAATCCAGAGCACAGAAATGATTTGAAGAACCCCAAAATGAGGGTTTCAATGTGTTATGAGCAAATGTGGTTCGTCTTGATGTTTACAATAATGAGAGTACCATGACAAAGAGAACAAACACACGCTTATTAAGGAAACTGTGAAATAACATTTGAGAACTATAACGATAGATTATTATAGTCCATCTCAAGTATTGTACAAATCCAAGAGCTCAGACGTATGACTCAACAAAAATTGAGGTTAAATACTCATTGAATAGCTACTACGTGTATATGAGGGATAAAGACAAGGCTGAATAATTACAAGTGGAGTCACCATCCATTTTTTCGTTGGTTGGTTTTCCAAGATCAATCGTTTTCCATGGCATCATGGACTTGGTCTCTATTGGGATAGTTGGTACCTAACATCAAGCAGAAAAAAAGAATTACGTTGTGCGGAAACATCCTCAAGAGGTTGATGATTTCGAATGGTGTTTGGTACACATCATTTGGAAAATACATAGGTTTGTGTGCCATGATCAACTCCTAGATCCTCCTTGATCAGTGGTGATAGAATTGTTGCATTGAAAGAAGCTAGATCAAATAATGTTAATCGTGTCATGGCTAGTCATGTCTTTATGCTTCTACTGCAAACATAAAATAACTCTAATTGTGGGATATATAACTTGCTCCAAATCTTGTAAATGTTATTTGGTTGTTAGTGTGCATGGTTGATCTAAGCATGCCTTCCAAAGACGTATGAGCCTATGAGGATTTATATATGGGATGGCTTTCTATGAAATATACATTGTAAAAGAATGGGTCCTCAAGGATTTAACAACAAACCTTAGATTTATTGATGGTTGATACTCAAAATTTTTATGTGTTGACAGTTGTACTGTTGTTGAAGACAACAAGAGATATAATCATATAGCCTTTAAAATGACGTTTGTTTCTTGTGAAGATGATACAAAAACCCATTTGTCTATGTTGAAGAGAAGAGGCCATCTTATGATTGACTCAAACAGATTAAAAATTGTTAATACTTAGCACAGCCCAAGGGTTATGGTCTAGGTTGAAACAGGGGTTTACTCACAGTGTAGAAACATTACAGAAGTACAGAACTTTCATGGAGAATGCAAGATAACATCTCAAGAACTACTGTAGAAAATTCTAACTGCTGTAACTGAACAACAAAGAAACCGGAAAAGTAAATGAAACAAAATCCATCGTTGATTCGAGGAAGTACCTATAAACTGAAACAGAAACTAGATTCTTTATTCATAAATTTTAGAGACATTACAGCATACAACATACATTTGCTTCAGCCTCATTGCAAACTCTTACTAACTCAATTCTTTATCCCACATACCCTCATCTACTAAACCCTGCTCATTACATCAGATTGTTTTGTCTCATCTATTCCTATTCAAAAACGGTTCACTACTCTTATAATTTCATATCCCCATCCTTTACATATCAGCTCATTACCTATAACTACCCTATAACATTTCATATTTCTCCTAAATACCGTTCTATCACACAAACCACAATGTACATTATAAATTTTTTTACAGAATATATATATATATATATGGGTATTAAACCCCATAACATACTACTTGCTGATAAAGGTGTTATCCAAAAACTAAGAGGCCCGCATTATGTTGATGAAAGGCCACTCGTTTAGATCAAAACAGAGATAAACTTGAGAGAACTTTATCAAGTGCCATATAAAGATAGAAACAATGTCCTGTTTACAATGAAAGATAAAAACAAGAATAGGGTTTCTTCCTAATGTTTTGATGGATAAATGAAAACCCCAAATGCAACATGGACCCAACCAACCATACCCTAATGCATGCATCACATATTACCCCTGTACGACCAATAGAATATGGCATTGCTCCTTTCATCAAACAGGTCAAGGTCTAGAGTCGCCCCAAACTCAAATAGTATTTCAAATGATGCTCGCTAATAGTCATTGGAAGTTGCAGTTTTTATTTAATAACAAATTTACTCTAATTTTTTGTCCTGTGTAAATAGCTCATATTAATGTAATAATAAATATGCATCTTAAATCAGATCAGGTTAAGTTGAAGTGTGTAGCAAATAACATGATCAAAATACACAAACCACAAGGAGGGCTGCTTAATGTTGGTAGGTATCTTTAAATAAATTCATTTGCAGTTTTGTCATCAAATAATTAAAATAACATCCGGTAATCTACTTAAAGGTTGTGAGTTAAATTACAATTAAATAAAATTCTATACATGAAGTTTTAAAAAATTATGACTTATTGTTAACAGAAATGCGTAAGTTATTACAGCACAAATGTGTAGAATAATGGATTTGTTGAGAACTGAATTCAGTCCAGCTTATCTATGAAACTGAATCAGCAATAGAATTTTTTTACTTAAAAGTTAAAAGTCAGTGTGTTAAACATTTAATTATACACAACTGGTAGTTTATAGCCATTACCCACTTCCTTCTATCAATTAATGATCAAATTTTAATTTACATCTACATGCCATTATTGTACTTGCATGGAGGAAAAGAGAAGAGAGAAAGTAAGAGAATTCTACATACCACTCAAGTCCAGCAAATTGAAGAAAGCAGGGCACCGCCCAATGCTTGTAATCAAAGTAATTGCACACCATACTTTCTGATATTCCCTTCGCAAACATCTGATAACGCACAACTTTGTAATAGGATTGAGATACTGAACTGCAACAAAAACACCCAAAAGAAAGACACAACTCAATCCCAGGCTGATTTTGGCTTTCTACAAAAGAGCTTTCGATTCATGTCTTAGAAAATGGAGTCTAATATCAACAATAGGTTAGGTGTTCAGTATTTTGTATTGTATGTGGTCTTCTTTTATGTTTCAATGATTCAATAATACAGAAGAAGTCTTACCTGAAAGAGTGATATGTTGCATAAAATAAGTAACTTAAATGGGCAAATCATTCTTTGTGGATAGTATTACTTCAGTTGTAACATTTGTGTAGTCAATTAGCATAATCATACATACAGTATATTGTGTAATGCATCATTTAAGTACCTTGGTTAAATAAGAAACGACAGACTTATTCTTTTTGGATAGTGTTTCTTCAGTTGTAAGTTTGTAACATTGAGAAAAGTCAATGAGCATAATCATACATAGAATATGTCATGTGAAATATCCATTTCTAGTCCATATAGATATAGAGGGGGGGGATCAATCCATCTCACGCCTATAGATCCCATAGAGTTAGATAGGGGGACAATAGGGAGGCCGAGGGCATGGATATGGATAGGCCCTCGGGCCCCAATCCCATCTATCACAGGCGGGGTCCCCTGTCTGTATCTACCCCATATCTGGATTAGATAGTGGTCCCCATAGAACCCCTCCAAATTGAAAGGGGGGGCCCTATATCTATCCATATATCTATATCCCCTCCTTTCGATTTATTTCTATCTGAGGGTCTAATTTCTAGATGGGATTGGGAGGACTCACCCCCCTCTCTCCCCCTCAGGGGTTGAGCCCTATCTAGAAATCTGAACTCTGACATGAGTAACGAGAATCATGTGAAAAACACGATCGCCTACCAATTCCAGGGTTTTTGCGCTCAGTCAATCTACACAGAGTGATTCGGTCCCTAAGGAACCCTCGAAAAGGTTGTTTGCCGATGGGTACACGTTGAGGAGAAGGACGGTTGTACTTTGTATAGTCAGTCGGCACTTCCCCGTTTCGGTCATTTATCCTCGATTTACCGCCGCTTATCAGCCGTCCTTCGGACAAGACAAAGGGATTCTCCATTGTTACACCTCCCCAAGGGGGGTCTAGCTCGATAGGGCTCACCCAATCTCCAATCTAGATATATAGTTGGACGAGTTTCGGGGTTTAGGACAGAAGGGCTCGACCAGGACGCTCGACCAAATAGAGATAGGCCTGAATGACCTAATTAAAGTACCTTAATTAAATAAGAAGCAACAAGCCCACATGTTATGTTCTGCCATTTGTCAAAATGAAATACTACAGTGAGATAAAGGGACAACAAACCCACAACAAGATAGAATGGAGTCTTAAGTGTGATCATGAGCTAAGTAGTTTGAGCTTAGTGACACAATAAGTCATTGGAGTAGTACTATGACACCTGTCCTATTTCTTTCTTCCAAAATGATGGCCTTAGACAACACATTTTATCAAAGTAAACTTCAACAATAGAATGAAATGATACTGAGATTTATGGTAACCCTATATGCCAAGGTTAATTGTTAATTAATGAAAGCTGATTATGACCAGGGAAAACTTTACAGGTTAATCTTTTCCAATTGGCTAATATTCTACCTATTTCTCAAAGCTTGGATTTGCTACTTAGTAAAATTTCCCTAAGTAGCCGATACATTTTGGATACAGGAGCGGATACGGAGTATCCAATACGCGGAAACGGCAAAAAAATAATTGGGCTCGGATATTGTGTAGGATACGGCAGTACAAAAAATATATAAATTTCAGCCTTCTAAATAAGAATTAACCACATATTATGCATATGAAAAACAAAACAAGCTAAATAGCCAAAACAAACTACTCATACATTCATAATTTCAATTGTCCCTACCATATCTAGTTGAGGTGTTTATTACATTTATGATTTATCTCATACATGCTGTTTTTATCCATGTTTATGATGGCTTGTACTTGGTACCTTCTGTAGAATAATGGTGCTGCGAAAACTGTGATTTCTGCTGTAATGATATATTAAATTTAAAATATACCTTCTGTAGAATAATGGTGCTGTGAAAACTGTAATTTCTGCTGTAATGATATATTAAAATTAAAAAATACCTTCTGTAGAATAATGGTGCTGTGAAAACTGTAATTTCTGCTGTAATGATATATTAAATTTAAACTATACCTTCTGTAGAATAATGGTGCTGCGAAAACTGTAATTTCTGCTGTAATGATATATTAAATTTAAACCAGAATTTAAAATTTAAAAAAAAAAAAAAAAAACACAGTTTTGGGCCAGGAAATGCCAGGATACAGCTGGGTACATCTGCAGAAGTATCCAGCCATATCCGGACCTGCCTGGCCGCTCCCAAGCCACTCCCGCTCCCGAAACGTGCCGTACCCGCTCCAGGGGGTCTAGGGGTGCCATATCGGCTACTTAGAAATTTCCCATAAATAAATTACATTTTTTGTATGAATTCATCTAAATTTATTATGTAAGCCATAATTTAAGCATGTAGTCAATGATTTTATCAAATATTAGAGCATTAAATTTATATTTCATATTTACTAAATTAAAAAAAATTCCAACTATTTTATCCTTGAAAAAATACAGTTTTTAAACTATTACAGCTGATGAAACCCCAAAGAATATATTTTCCACGATACCACATAAAAAGACATAACACTATCACTTGTAAAGCACTTTCAACTACCTTGCAGACGATTAAGAGAAGCTGCTAGTCCATGTTCTCCAAAATTCGTTTCCAAGCTTTGTTTGATGGCTTGAGTAATTCCGAGTTCGCTAAGTGTCCTCTCATCTTCCTTTTTCCCTTCTCTATCAGGATTCAAAAATATTTCCAATACCAAGTATCTATGTTTGAAAACAACCATTGGACAAAACGGCTGGAAAAGGTAGATGTGTACTGCAAACAACGATAAGCAAAATCTTTAGAGACCAAATAGATGTAGAGTAAGGAGAAACGAATGTACGGGGGTCAAATGATATCTCAATGTGTCCTCATCTCATTTATTAATACATTGGAGATGAGGATGAAAATTTTTATTAACGTTAACATAAACAGTGCACATGCAATCTAATCATATATAGCTTGAATTGCATTAATGAAATAAAATATTAATAATAAATTTAGTAGTTATGAGAACAAAACTATTTTCATGTTGTTCAAATCTATTTTGTTTCTAAGCAAAGTTGTAACTAAAGGAAGTCTATCCTTCTCTGCCTGATATTGTCAACCAAAATGCAATGAAGTATTATTTTTCACAAAAGCTACCCTAGGTTTCAAAAGCATGGAGAGTGTGTATTGTAACTTCGTTTTTTTGTACTAAAGTGTCTTTACTTTGTGATCAACAACAAAGTTGAAAAGCATTCCAATATTCTATGTAACACAAACTTGCATTATGGTAAAAAGCATGCCAGGAGTTAACAAATAAATTTGATTTAACATTGCTCAAGACAGGTATTCAAAACTATTAAAATATATGTCGAGCAATTTTTTTTTAAATTAATAGTTAAAGGTGACAGATGGGAAATACAAAAGCCAATTGACAAATAAATTTCAGAAACAGATCCTTTGAGTTAAGAATCTAAAGAAATTTATACAATAGCCACTCTTGTAATGCAACTATAGGCATATAAATCAATCCTAAACTCAAACTAACAAATAGAAGGCATACAAAAGACATGAATCAATATTAAACTCAAACAAATAAGTAGATATCATGCGGAAGCACATTCAAATACAAAGGTGCTCCTTACAAACAAACATAAATAACTGAAGCAAAAAGTATAAAAAATTACAATTTTAATATCGTGATGCTTTTCCTAATTGATATTGGAAATAACTATTAGCTATATTGTTCCATACAACCCACAAAAAAAGATTTTACTCTTCATTTTCTATTTATGCTAAAGGTACCTAAACTGGGAAAATAAAAATAACATGAATTCCAATAATTAAATTGGAGTTCTACTTTCTGCCAATAGGGTAACATCCATGCTTTATATCCAAGAATATCTGCACTGCTAAAAAAGTTGGAAAAATTAAAAGTTAGTGGCTTTCATTATATATCCATCACTCTTTCTTCTTTTATCATTCTCTTCTATAGTGAACCCAGCTGAAGCTGGCTGACCTTCTGCAAATCCTAAATAGAAACACCAAGTCTAACAACAAACAAAACTCAAGTTCTGACATTCTGGTACTTTTTCTGTCATAAATCATATGTATGAATCCATAAAACCTGTGAAGAACAGAAAATCTGAAACTGCGCCTGAAGTCTAGACATGCCATAAACCTGAAACTGATTTTTTAATTTGGAAGATGATAGAGCAGAGAAAAATTAGCCATGGGATAATTGATCTGATAATGCCAAAAACAGAACTAAAAAGTAATAGTGATGTTGTATTGTTGAAAAAACATCTAGTAGTGCAAGCGAGAGCCAACTTTCCTAAGAGGGTATAGAAACCAACACATGCTGAATCCTGGGTACTACCTTTCACAAAACATAACACTCTTACAACTTATGAGTTTTTTTCTACGTTACCTAGATATGCCCGTGTGGGCCACGTACCTGTGTACAGTGTACCAGAAACAGGTACAAATTTGGAAACATGGCCAAAATGCATTGGAAATGCAGGACAGGAGGGACGGCCCGGAAACGGCAGATGTTTCCGTCCCGTTTCTGGCACTCCATGCAAATAAAAAAGGCCAAAAAAACACACTCAAAACAAAACAATTAAAATCCTAGCCCTAATCTGCCTACCCTAACTTGCTAAAGACACTTTCTAAAAGCTATACAAGTGCATCTTTAGTCCCTTTCAAAACACATTTTCATTTGCTTGCTGATTTTCAGTTTTTGCAAAATTTGTCTTTTACTTGAAGCATTACAAAGAGAACGGAAGAATTCAAAGCAGCTTCAAGGAAGTTAGGAGCTGACATACAAAAAGCAAGCAGGAATCTAGGAGAAGCTTCAAAGAGCAAGGAGGAAGGAGCAGCTTGAAGAAAAAAAAATCAATTTTTTCTCTCCATTCACCCTCTTCTTTTCCATTTTTCTAACCAAATGTCAATGTGATCAAATGATCATGAATGATGTGTGCATTATCATAGCTATGCACCTTCATGGATCTTCCGTTTCTTTTCTTCTTCCTCACGAAACCCACATCTCTTTTCCATGGCTTTGATACCATTGATGGCTCCAATCGCATAGGTAAATGGAAGACAGACAATATATTTTATTTACTTCACAATCAAAGCTTTCACAAAGGTAAATTGGTTCAATTCAATTGTTACAATGCCTTACTAAGCTTAAATAAGTTTTTCGGGAGTCGTTTGCCTACAAGACCCAATGGTCGAACGGACCCAACAAACACCTGTGCGACTAACTTAAGTAAATTAATGATAAACATTAATTTACTAATACTATAAGCACATTTACTATCAAGGGGGTGTCCCACTACGGGAAGCATGCCCCGTACAATAATAAATAACATAGTGACAAACTAAACAACCACTTGGATTACATGGCCCAACAAAATCATCTTTGTGAGCTTAGACTTTCTATAATACCAAACGGGTCTAATAGAAGAGAGAAGTATATTGTGAGATTTTCCGCATTAAAAATAGGATACAAACCAAGATAGGTTGTGTGAATATGTTCGAAGGGAAGGTATTTCCCCGCCTTCTTGGTATAAGTTTCTTGTTCAACGCATTAAGTCTCTCTTGTTGTATATGCTCCCATACCTCATCCCCAACTTGATATTGATGCAATACCTTGTGTTGGTCATGATGTTGATTATACTTGGAATTAGTCTTTTGCAGAATTCCATGTACCTCCAGCTAAATATATTGAATCCATTCGTCAAATTTTCCTTCTTTCTCTCCGTCTTCCTATGTATGGTGAGAATCTTCTAACGAGGTCAACTGCAGAGCTACATCATTTGGGGCCATTAGTAGGAAGCCAAGATACCTAAAAAGGACAGTGTCCAATCGAATTATGGTGGGCCCAATTGTAGCTATGTCAAATATATGGTAAAATCTCCTCTCATGTCCGCCAACGTTTCAAAACATACATCTTGAGGTGTACGATCATGCAATTGACTACCTTTTTCTATTCATCTGTCGGCAGATTGAAGGCAATCTACTTAGTTAGGCATCCATGATGGACATGGATGGATAATAAGATATCTATAAACATGTCCCTGTCTAACACAATGGGACGTGGCAGCCTAAAGTGAACCCACACATGCACAAAGAAGATCTTGGTAGTTCTTTCTTCTAAGATGCACTTCCTACAAGATGTCAAACAATTCTATCTTGGAGAACTTAACCATCACGTTGATAGAATCATGACAATATTTTATTGTGGCAATCATGACATGAAATCCATTGAGACAATCCCGGCTTCGTGATTGGTGGATTCACTATGGTGCACATCTAGCATGATCATATGTATCCATTGACATCGTTGCTAAGGTTCGAACCATAAAAGTAATTATGTAATACTACCACATTCTTCTCGCGTCGAAGTCTTTTGTCACTGGAATGCAATGTTCTTGATCATCTCTTGTTGTTTAAGATGTCCCAAATGGCATAGAAGGCCTTGCACATGAAATCCATACACTTGTTTACCTGCAAAAAACTCTAGTATGTGTTTGTGATGTCAAGATCACTACCATACTATTGGCGCTAGCTCGAAGTCTCATGTCTTAGAAAATAAAGGACCCTTCTCAATGTTGTGCCTTAAGGTCAACTCAAACTATCAGCAACTTGATTGCCACTTCCCTTCGTGTGCTTGATATTGAGATGGAACTCATGCAGGTAGTTAGATCACCTTTAATGGTGATGTTGCATTTTACTTTGGGCGTGCATCATCTATATACATCCTTGTCTTTTTGCCAAAATTTTAGGCACCATTATTGAGAAGCATTGGTAATGGAGTAGATTCAGTAGTGTGTTGGCTATTTGTGAATCGTATTGATGAATATAGACCAGCACTGAGCGCATACTCCAAAGCATCTATCTCAATCTCAAATTGCCGCTATAAAGTTTGAAAAGTGAGGACTTCTACCAAGAAAAGTTGATGCTTCATCTCTTTAAATGCTTTCTATTGACGACAATTCAAACAAAATTTTCTTGGATCATTTCATCATTGGATTCAAGGACAATGCAATGTCAAAGAAGCCCTAACATGACCGTAAGGTAGAAATTGGCCAGACCTATGAAGTTGCAAAAGCTTCGTGAGGGGCCCCCATGGAAAGCCAATCTTGGACTATTTGAACCTTCTGTCAATCTGAATGCACACCATCCTCATCTGCAATCTATCCCAAGCATTGGCCCTCTGCATGCCAAACAAGCATTTCTCCAAGTTGGCATATAGCTTATGTTAATGCTAGGTGTCACGAACTCGCCGAACATGCTCCGGATGCTCCTCCCACATTTTTGATCCACATTGACATCCATGAGCGAATTCATGAAGGGTCAAAAAATATAGTTTCTCATTCTCATGAATATCATGGGTACATTGATCAAGCCGAATGACATGACCAACCACTCAAACAATCCTCCCTTAACCTTGAATGTTATCTTCCAAACAGTTAATGGCTTGACTGGCACCTAGTGATAGCCTAGTTTGAGATCCATCTTAATGAAGAATTTGTCACCTCTGAGTTGATCCAACAAATCGCCGATCAGGGGAACCATGTCTTTTCACAAAGTTTTGTTCAGTGCTCTATAAATACATTGTCCTTATGTCTAATCCCTATTCCATGCCAACACAATTGATCTTTTGCAAGGTGGCGCACATGGGCATATGCAACCCTTTTGGATGAGTTCATGGATCTGACATTGATCTCATCATTCTTTAAAATAGAGTGTTGGTACAAACGAGCCTTTTGGAAAAAGGAAATGGCAAGGATTAAGCCTATCGAGTGACATATAAAATAGTGACGCAAAATTCTTATAGGTATTGCAAAGATGTCTTATTGGCGAAATAATTTGTCACATGAGCAAATTAAGGATCTCTCACCAACGCTCTGGAACTAAGTCCCTCTACTTGAATGAGGCAGCTCCATTTATTGAATGCAGGAAACTATGTACACTATTCTAATAACCAAGGGTGGTCTTTCGACCAGGGATCACACAGTGGTACTTCCCTACACCTGTAGCAAAAATGCTAGCAGATACTACAAGGGAGGAAAAATCTTGACAAAGAAGTGTGAAGAGAATAGTGGGAGGGTCTTACACAATAAATAACAGAGTAGAGTTTATTGCTCAAAACCAAAATGTTTCCATACACATCAATGAGAAGACACAATTAACATAGAACAAGAAACAAGACACAAGAGGCACAAAGTCTCATTCCATTATGTTGCACAAGATTACAATGCTCATGGAGTGTTGTTCAGAGGAAAGGAATGCATTAGACTAGAAAATGGAAGAAATCGTTTACTTTGTCTCTACAGAAAAAATGAGAGCTAGAAAACAAGAATAACCATCCCCTTGAAGTGAGGGAGCCAGCTCAATTTATAGTTTTACAATGCAACTCTTCATCTAACCCCGCACATGACTCTTCATGTTTCTATTCCAATTGTGACTTTTCATCTTCCTTAGAAGTGAGGAAATAAGTCCCCTTTTTATAAATCAAAAGGGACTTTTACAATACAACATTAGAGAGTCACTTAAGTGAAAAAGACAAAATTTCATGATTACACACAATGAAGAATTAGAAAGGGGGAGAGAAGAAAGAGGAAGAAAGAGAGAGAAGGAGAAGAGAGTTGATTAACTATTTAATGAAGAGGCCTCCTCTGATGAAGAATCAACTCCAGCTGGCTTCCGCGGAAGATCTCCAATGATGAAGTTTTGACCCTTGACCATCTTACCAAACCTGGAAATTGCAAATGAAACCTTCTCAGCTTTCGGGATGTTCACATGCTACAATGTGTTGAGCCAAGTCTCAAGGATGACATTGAGCTTTCTGCATTGATTGAACCATTTCTCATGATTCCTTAAGTATTAGAGATGGAACCTCTAATCTCCGCAAGGGATTCCAAAGTGTCACCACTGAAGGACAAAGGATCACCAATCTTTGCCTGAACCAGTTCTTGAAATGAATTTTGAAGATCCTTCAAAGAAGTACTCATTGAGGAAAGGAGTCCTAAGCTCCTGCATGCTTGTGCCAAAATCCTCCCGAATTCTTGATGCATTTTCTTCACAAGACTCCAAATCAGCAATGGCCTCCTTTAGGGCATCACACCTCCAAGTTATGGTACAAGACCAAATGGGAGACAAGTTCTCTGAGGCGGATGCAAACACACTTGAGCTTACCAAGGCATGAGAATCAAATTATTCATCTCTCTCACCAATGGGAGAGCATTTTCCCAAAGGACCTTCTCTTTCTTCATCTCTACTCTAGTTTTCTTGATCTTTAACTGTGGGTTTTACCCCATATCCGAAAAGAGCATAAGCTCAATAAAAAATTAATTCAACATATTATTCTTACAACGATTACAAATATATAGAGATAATTATCTTAACCATTAACACTAATCTAGGATAGTTGTTTTAACTACCTAGATTTTCTCATAAAAACTAACTACCCCTAAAATCTCTCCTACCCTTTATTCTAGCAACCTAAAATTTCTATGTGATTATTACTCGCGTAATAATCAACTTGCATATATTATTCTCTCCAAATTATTTTCACACATATAAAAAATAATATAATACAGATCATAACTAATGTGCACACTAATTATTCCTAACATTCCCCCCCCCCCCTTAGTGTGCACATGGGAAATAATGTCGTATTTTGGACCATGAGCATGTGCGTTGGTCTCGTAGCTTTTTCTTCTAGGTTGATGAATCTCCTCACTTTATATTCACCCACCCTCCATCAAAAACCATTTGGATGTTGATTTCCATCGATAATACATCCAAGTAAAAAAATAATGACTCTTTATAATTTTTCGAAAGTATTTCCGTGATAGGAAAATATTCCCCCCCTTTCAAAAAATGTACCTCTTTTCAAAAAAAAATGCATCCTAGTCAAAATCACCCCCACTAGATAATTTTCCTTTTAATAAAATGAATTTCAATCAAAATTATTTTATGATTAAAAAAATAGCTTAGGGTTTTGTATATTCACCAAATAAAGTGTCAATGTATTCAAATCATTTAGGGCTAGAGAGGAGGCATACAGGACACTTGGAAACTTCTTCTCTAATTGGTAAACATCTACAAAAGAAATGCAGGAATGCTTTGAATAAGTCTTGTAATAGCTCGCCATTAATCTATAAGAACTTCAAGGAACCTCAGCATGCGCCGAGACCAAAGCATTTCAGATCAGAGCTCTAAAATTATGGCATAGGATTTGCGATGTAGTTCATATCCATCAATGGTATCCCTCCATGTTAGATCGATACATCTAGAGAATTATGGATTTACAACTAGGTCTGTCCATTCAGCTTGTGCATGCAAAACATTGGAGCCGATATTCTTTGTTCAAGGGTCACCGTAGTAGATTGAGATCCAACATCTTCATACGGTTGTCATTGAATGTTTCCAGCCAAGAATGTGTACTAATTTTTCCCTCATTTCATCCATTTCATTTACAGATTTTATGGATATATTCACTCTCATTGTTAATTTTTTGTGCAAAGAAGATGCAGGGGTCATCTTCAACTAGTCATAACAAACTTTTGAGTTTGTGAAGGTTCACAATTTCTACATGCGACAAGCTTTGAAGTGACCCTAGAACAGGCCAGACATTTACAACAGGGTCCGCACAACCTCCTCAAGTTTATGCAGGAGCCAAGTCTTATCGTCCCAAGGGTGGACCATAGTATAATTTAGAAGCAATATCGACTTTCTTTCTGATTATCACGGGATCGAGAAGACATAGATGACTCCCGTTATTCTTACTGCCTTTTTTTTCTTCCTCGGTTTCTTCATCAAAGAGGTCCAAATCATGATCCTCTTTAAGAGCCTCAGTTAAACCTTCAGTCGTTGTCACGGCAGGTGCAAATCCTCTCTCTATTTTCACACCGACACTCTTTCCTAGAAAACTTGAAGCCAAAAGAGCGTTGATATGGTTTTACCAGTGAGATATATTAAGGAAGCTTGATCCAGGGTCTTTGCTCAGGGAACCAAACACTTTAATATATCGATTCAAAAATCACCAAAGATCTTTGTCGAGATAAGGAGCAAAGCACCAACCAAACAAATCTAAGGATCTTCCATTGGATATATAATGCACCACAACTCCACAAAAAATATAAACAAATCTAACACATAGGACGAAATACTGCGATATATGTCTTTTTTTTTAAAGCTTTTGAATTTTTTTTAAATGATGAAAAAACTATGAGCATAATGGATGAATTATTGCGGAAGGAGCGAAGAAAGTGGTAGAGAGAAGACGATGCATGTGAATGATGGATGTCACTAAGTTCGCTGCGAGGTCCATGGTATCCGCTAGTACCGATGACAAGTATGCAAGAAGGGTGGACGATCCAAACTCTAGATTTCGCACGAGGTCTGTGGTATCCCGCTAGTCTTTCATGTGCATCACTTGACTTCACGACAAATGAGTGGGCACGAAAGAAGGGAATGGGGTCACAAAGGTCTTTAGGATCTGCTAACCCATTTCCTTAATCAACTTGACGAACGAAGCTGTAATATCCCCATTTTTGGAAGACCCTTAGCCTATCTTTCGCCGTGGGCTTTGGGATCTTGCAAGGGGAAAATTTTATTAAATAATTAAATATTATTGCCTGAAAAGTAATTTTTATCATTTGACATTAGAAAGCAATAATTATTTAATTATTTAATCATGAAGATTATTTAATTTAATTCCCAAAATGCAAAATTAAATGGGGAATTAATTAAATAAATATTTAGGTGGCTTTTATTGATAAAATCACCCTTAGAAAAGGGGACCCCACACCTAGGAAAGATAAATTGTTTTTATTTAATAATTTCCCTCTCCTAGAGATTTCGAATTTTGTGCCTCCTTGGTCATAAAAGGAGTGTTAGGATCATTATGAGACTTATGTTATGATGAGATTTATTTGATACTCCATGCTTGGAGTTGGGATGCATGCCCATTAATGTTTTTTCTCTCTCTCTCTCTTGGGAAGTTAGTGAGCTAGTTTTGATCAATTGAAGTATTCTCTCTTCCATTTGTTGAGTTCTCTTGTGTTACAGTATGTTCTATGCATGATTCATACTTGCTAACATTGGCGACTTACTTTGGGATGTGGCACATTTGTTTGATGAGGAAATTTGAATGATTAGTGGTGATTTTTGATGTCTTTATGGTCTGATTTTAATGCTGTAATTATTCCAGCTATGGTGACTTTTGTTAGGTCATGTTTTGGCATGTTTTGAGGGTGAACAAGTTGAATATATAATCTGATTTATGTTGGCATAATTTTCCAACTGTAGGACTGTTATTTAGAGGGTTTTTGAAGCATATAAAGAGTTGATAATAATTTATGCCATTCACTCTAACCCTAGCAACTGGTTTGTGGATTTTGGGGGCTGATTTAGAGGGTTTGCAATGGTCTAAAAATTCAGATTTATATTTCTTTGGAAAGCCCTTGAATTATAGATTAGTCTGCACTTTATTTCATGACAAAACACAGTCTTGAGCAAGTTATGAATTTTCGAAGTTTTAGTTGTCCTAGATGCATTTTTATTGATTAACTGTTGTTATAAAATTCAAATCTGCAGTTTGGGATCAATTTAATATTGAATGTGATTGTAGAAATTAGGAGAAATAAGGAGAAGGTGATTTCATAATTTTTGGAGTAGATTTGGTGCCCTAAATGTGCTGGGCGACCTACTTTTTAGGACAAAATTAGGGTTTCATGTTGGTTGTGCGAAATCTGGTTTTTGCATATTATTCTTCATATTTTTGTGGCCTAATATCCAAAATTTCATCTCATTTGGGCCTCTCTAGCCAAAGATATGAATTTTTGAAAATTACAGCAGTTGGGGTTTAGATATTAATTATTTTTCAGCTGAGTGTGATCAGATTTATGTTAATTCCTAACTTGTCCTACAAGGGGACATTATAGAAGCATGAGTGGAGTGAAAAAACCAGAGAGGCCCCTTTCGAAACCTGCTCTGATACCAAATGTGGGTTTTACCCCATATCTGAAAAGAGCATAAACTCAATACAAAATTAATTCAACATATTATTCTTACAACGATTACAAATATATAGAGATAATTATCTTAACCATTAACACTAATCTAGGATAGTTGTTTTAACTACCTAGATTTTCTCATAACTAACCATCCCTAAAATCTCTCCTACCCTCTATTCTCTCAACCTACAATTTCTATGTGATTATTACTCACGTAATAATCACTTACATATATTATTCTCTCCACATTATATTCACACATATACAAAATAATATAATACGGATCACAACTAATATGCACACTAATTATTCCTAACATTAACTTTGTTGCCAAGAGGAATGTGAACAAAGAGATAATCTCGGGAAAGAGGACATTCCTTTTTTCCATGATCATGCTCACCCATTGGTCACTTGTCCTTGCAATGTGAACATTTGAGCTTGTTTGAGGGACTGAGGATTGAAGCTACAAATTGGAGTGATTGCTTCAATTGGAGGCAAGGATGATGAACCTGGTTCAAGAAATGATTGTGCATATGAAGACAAAGTCTTCACATGCTCCTGCAATTGGTCAATGGTTTGCTTGTATTCCTCATCCCGTGCAAGGATCAGAGTTAAAGACTCCTTGAACAGGTGAGCACCACCTTCATGTGTGGCTTGTCAGAAAGAGAATTTTTCAATTCATAATCATTGAGTGTCATTTCCTCCACAAGTTTGATGACCTTTGGACTTGTAACCTATAAAAATTAAGAAATAAAATCCTTAGTGAAGAACCTAGAGGTTGTTTGTGCCTTCATATTTCTCTTTATTTTGATGTACTTCAAGATGGCCTCAAAGTTTTGTGTCATCGCCTATTGCATTATTCTTGACTCCTCTCTAAAAATGTCATTGATCCATAAGAAGGGCTCAAAAGGAGTGGAAAGGAGATCAAACACCTCGAGTGTTTGGTAGGAAACCAAAGCATGACTATGATGGTCTGATTCAACCACTTCCGTAGGGACAATTGGATCCACTATATGTTTAAGGGACTATGAAGGATGTATCTCACCTTGCTCAAGTTATTCATTATGATATTCTCTGATTTTGGACCTCTTGTACACCTCCACCGAGGGAGATGTTTCATCAACCTCTACAAGTTTCCTCTTTTTGGAATGAGATGAGACGGAACCTTCATTATATACTTTATAAGATGAGGAGAGAGAATATTACCTAGGTAAGGCAGCTATTATACCCATTTCAATGCAAGTTTCCCTCCTCTTCTTATACCATTTTTGGACCATTGGATCACATGCATTATTATCTCCTTGATATTTCTTGATTTTGTGATATGTCATGGGATGCAAGAGGGAGGTGAAGATTGCACTGCTTCATACTCATGATCAAAAAAATTTGATTCATCATCAAGCACACTTTGAAAAAACCAAGCAAACCGAAAATATCTCATTTTTTTAATTGACATCCTCATATAGTCCTTTTTTCTGACTTCCCAATCATCAGCCCAACTAACCTAGAAGTCTTTAATTGAAGGAATGTGGTGCAATCTGGCTAGAAAAAAGGTTTCATGATATGTTATAATATTGAAGTTAGATCTAGCCACATAGGAGTGCATATTGAAAGAAACAATAGAAGTCTCAAAGTTTGAAGCATCAACCACATTCTTCAATGAATAAAATCCCAAGGAGATGGGAAATAAAACACACCTATACTTCCCTACATTGCATTTGATATGAACCTAAGCAAGTTGCCTACACAACTCAATCAAGAGGATCTTGTGACCTGGGTACCTCGGCAACCGAAGAGGAGAATGGTCAAATCCACTTACCCTGAGATAGGTGAATGTGAAAAATTGTGTGAAGAAGCCCCCATACCTTGTAATCAATTCCACTGCTTGAGGTGAAATTCTCCATTCTAGATCTCCTTCGAACAACTTTATGAGATATATAGTGAATACATCATTCACTCTCATGAAATGTGAGTTGATCTCTTTGAAAGTGAGCTGTCGGTACCTTTCAAATGCGGGGGCTTCTTGAGAGACATTTGGTGCAAGAGAAAGACCATGGAAGGGTCATTTGTATGCGAGGGCATACACCAAGTAAGATGTCACAGTGAACCTCCTAGTGTTGAAAAACTGCTCCAATTATCTGTGAATATTGTCACTGATGATTTGGCCCCAAATAATCATTTGGTCTTCTTCAATGATTACCAATATGAATTGTGCCATCCACTCTTGGAAGTCCCTTGTATGATCTTCACCCATCACTCGACTCAGGAGTACAATTGCATCCGAATATGCCTCTGGAATTCACTCCGTGACAGTGTCTTGGGCATTCGAGAAGGTTTTCTCCCCTGCTTAAGCCATGAACCAATTGCAATTCCTTAAAGATAGGAATCAATCTTTGACCACTTTTGAGATTCAAACTCCCGTGTGATGATGACCATGTGACTCCAAGTGGGAATTCGCAGGCATTGTGACATTCCTTTTGGTTTCTCCCCTGCTTGAGCCATGAACCAATTGCAATTCCTTGAAGATAGGAATCAGTCTTCGACCACTCTTGAGATGCAAACTCCCGTGTGATGATGACCATGTGACTCCGGGTGGGAATTTGCAGGCATTGTGACATTCCTTTTGATGTGAGAACAAGTAAAGAATTTTCTTACACATGGATGGTTCTCATGGCAAGATCATAATGCCTCGCACAAGCTATAACTAGTTCATTACTTTACACAGAGAGTGGATCTCCCATATTCATCCATAGTGGATATTGGCTCAAAGTTGGTGTACTTGATCTTCATGATGGCCAGAGACAATGACAGAATGGGGAGATGGAGGAGTGTGTAAAATTTGAACTTGATCTGGATACTTACTATTTTTTGTAAGTCACACCCCACCCTCAAAGTCTATTTTCAGATAATTTTCCCAATTTTCAAATTTTGTAATTTGTTGAGTTTCGAACTTAAGAAATTGCACAGAGATTTATAAATTTTTGTTTTTAAGTTTTCAAAACTTACTATTTTTAAAATAGCTCTAGGTGTTAAGCTACTAGAAAATATAATTGTGTGCCTTCTCTGAGTATCAAATTTAGATGAAATTTTTTTTGTTAAAATTAGGATTTTTATTGTGATCTCATGCTCCAAATTTTAGAGTGTTTTCAATCATAGGAACTCTAGGGATCTAAAAAGGAAACAAAAAAATGGTTCTATGAATATTCATGTGGATGCTATAAAAAAATGCATAGATTATCAAATGGAAAAATGATTTTATTTCTTCTTCAAGGTGTTCTATAATGGAAGCTTCATGCAAATGTTTCATGGCAAATGGAGCTAGTGATTTGAGAGTTATGAGCAAAAAGGTGTTTTCATCAATGGAGGATATTGAAAATTTTAGGAAGCATAAAAACATACCAATAGCAATGGGGAGTGTTTAAAACATGAAAAATGAGTTTAAAATGACTATTTATGAATATTATACTCACCCCTCCTTCACAAACCTAGCTAACTCACTTTTGACTCACTTTGATTAACCTGAGTTAGAGGAGACTTTGAGGATTGGGGTTAAAACTTACTAAATGGGTCTCAAACCCCCTCATGTCCCTTATCACATTTATTAAAGGACAAAGGGACATCAGTGGTGTAAAAATTTCACTATAGGTCACCTCATCATGAGAAGGGGGCATGGGGATTTGAGTTGTGAGGTTGATAAAACACAAGTTGTGAACCTTAAGTGCACAAGTCGATTTTGTGAGTTTTAAGTGATGGAAGAGGGGCTCTTCATGTGGTGGTGCAATTTTGTGTCCCCCATGTCCCCTTAGGCAAAGGTAAAAAAGGGACATCAAGGCCTCCAAATTGTGCATAGGGTCAGCATGTCATGAGGAAGGGGCCATACTTGTGGGAGTGAGTTGAAAACATTCCCCTAACCACCCAAGTTGTCACTTAAGTGAGGCAACTCTTCCTCTCTATGTGGTGGCACATTCTAGTGTCCCCCATGTCCCCTTAGTAAATTTAAAAATATACATCACCCCCTCATAAGTGCGCATAGGGTCTGCTCAACATGAAAAAGGGGCCAAGTCATCAAGTGAGTTGAAGAACACTTTTCTAACACCCCAAAGATGTCTAACTTAAGTGACGCAGCTTCAAATTATGAATCTCCCTCCTTGGTGGTGCACTCTTGTGTCCCCCATGTCCCCTTTTACTTTTTTGAAAGGAAAAAGGGACATCAGGGGTCTCCAAGTGTGCATTTTCCACTTTTGGAAGCTGGGTGTCACCATTGCACTGCTAAAAATAGCTTGTTGGAGTGCCTTCTTGCCCCGAGAGCTTCCCTTGGTGTTTCCTAGGCCAACCTTATATCATTTTGAGTGTAAAACACCCAAGGAATTCAATTCCACCATTTTCAGGACCTGATTCTACCTTCCTCTTTTAAATTTAGGCCCCTTTTTAAATTCTGGTCACTGGTGGTTCCCAGAAGGTCCAATTGCCATTGAAGAAAAATCTACCTTTTTGTCCAACCCAACATGTGTAACATGTAGATGGTCCCATTTTATCCACTTTTATCTTTGAATCAGATTCCAACTCTCCTTGGAACTCTCATAATATTCAATTGAATCTTCGCCAGGATCAAAGGTCTTTATCTACACTGTCAGCCAATATCTGTAAATTTTCTCCTCAGAATCCTTTAAAACCTTTTGCAAAATTAAGTAGACACCATTAGCTTTCCAATGAGTATCTAATTGCTTTCCAAATCCTCTCGAGTCTCCTGATATGTCCATGGAACAAGCCAAGTAGTTTTTTCACCGCTTTCATTTCCTTATACCATGCTAAGAGATACCCAATATTACATAACTTGTTCCTAAACCTGTTTTTTCTTGCAGAAATTTTCTAAACTACTTCAGATGATTGCATAGCTTTGCCACACATGTTCTTAGATGCTTTAATTTTTCCCTGTATGTTCCCAGAGGGTGCTCACCAAGTGCAAAAAGGCCAAAAATAGCCCTTTTGGAGCCTCTGGAAGCACTTATCTTCTCTTGGGTCCAGATATCTTCATGAATCAAATTGAACAAGATCCCCTGCACATGAAACACACTTTAAAATCACATTATCACATTCCTCCTGGCCATTATGAGGGTAACACAATAACTGAGTTGGTTGGAGGATAGGTTTACATTGACCGGGAGAGGGATTTTCAAATGAGGCCTAGGTTGTCATGACAAAAAATTTGAATTTTTATGCTAGACATTTAGCATGACAACATGTACTACATTATTTGACAATCTGCAAGAGTATAGGTGACTGTAATGATTTGCTTGTCCCCTTGAGCACGAATTTTGCATTCTGACCAATCAACTTTATGCAATGTTTGGCACTAATCACATATATTTTGCGAGCACAAGCCAACTTCGGTATTCTACAAAGTCAATTCCTGTAGTGCATTGACACTTTGGGGCCTTGCCTAGTGGACATTGTGGTACTTATCTATATATGGTTGTTCGGCCATAAAATCACAAACAAGAGTGTTGTTACTTCATCCCAAAATGGCTTGACTACGTAGGGAGGCAGCACTATTTACATGCATTTCCCTACCCCAATTCAATCATTTGATTATGTATGGTTGATGGTGAGGTGTCATTAGAAGATTCAACCTCCTTAGGAAGTTTGTTGATTTCAGATTCTTCTACCTACCATCATTTTTCATGAAGTTTAGAATCATCCCCTTCACCACATATGTAAAGGAAGGAGGTGCTATGCCTCCTCTCACACTAAGGGGAGAAATTTATGTCATGTGGATGATGGAATAAGAATATGCCTCCATGATTTTCTTCCCTTTTTTCTGTCTTGGGTGTCAGTGTGGTGACAGTGTTTGCACCACAGTGAAAAGTGCTTGTTTGGCACGACATTCTTCATTTGAGTGCCACTTGCTCTTGATAATGTTGCACCATTTGGCACCTTTTTTATCCAGAAAATCCTTCTTCCGAGGCAGCTTTGATGGTTGACCTTTGTCTTGGCAATGGAAACCTCTGTTTTACGACTTGTCAGATTTGATGTCACTCTTGTCCCACTTTTGTTATAGCTTATTGCTTGCAGCTATTTCTTTCTTGCCATTTCGTGTAAACTTCTCTACAATCTTGGAAGCATACTTGCAAGACTCTCCCATTATCCTAGCCTCCAAGAACCCCATTTCTTCTTGGAAGTACAAACGCAAGAAAGTAAAGAAAGAAATAACAAAATTATGTCCATGAATCACCTAAAGTAGGTCAATGGGACTCAAGTATACACCCAAATATAAAAGAAAGTGCTAGGCTAAAAGGACCCTAGCAACATTGACTAACTAAATAAAAGAAGACAAACGAAAGCACTAAAAGTAAACATTGGGTAAACCCAACGCAGCAGATTTCCCAACCCATCCCATTGAAGTAATTGAAGACTTTGTGTCTTTCACTATCTATATGCTGACTCTTTGCCAACTAGGCATGGAATGTATTGGCATATTCCTGCACCATTTGTTCTTGACCCTAGTGCAATTGTTTCCACCTTTTATAATAATCATCATTATTTTCAAAAGGTAGTATTCTTCCTTGATGGCTTCCACAAAATCTGCCCAGGTTTTATTAAAGTTTATTAGCTAATGTTTAATGAACTATTAGTTATCAACTAATTAATGTTCGGTTATGAACTTCCCCAACTATATTGTAACCTCTTTCAGCATGATAAATACGAGCACCACCCACCTCTCCATGTGTGCTAGGTGCCTTCCACATTTCTCTTAATTCTATATATGTTCACATCTTCTAACATTGGTATCAAAGCCATCAGTGCTCTTGGCATTTGGAGTTCAGAGTTCGATGAAGCCCTAGAAGAGGGTACAAACTGCAAAAAAGAAGATAAAAAAGTTTGAAGCTTGGGGAAGCCTTTAAAGTAGGGTATGGACAACCAGGATAAGAAGAAGAGATCATAGGCAAGAGGTAGTAGATCAGAGCACTTGCTGCTATGGCACGTGAGGAGGTCAAATTACAGTCAAAAGGAACGACGATATGCAGATGCAATTGAAATATAGTTGCAATTGATGATGCAGACTAGTCACCATTGATGAAAGGCAGTTTCAGATGCGTTACAGTTGAGTAGAAGAGAATCGTGATTTATCTGAAGAATGCAAGTTACAAACAGATTCAAGGGCACAGAACAATTAAACAGCGAGCAAAACAAAATTATGAGGGTCGTAGACCACCATAAAGGCATTTTCAAGGGCATTTTTGAAGGGAAAAACATCATTACAGTTGCTGCTAGTGCACAGGATACTACAAGACACGAATCATGATTGTCATAGGCGATTTTCATTGAAAACAAGAGCAAAATCGTAGACCACCATAAAGGCATTTTCAAGGGCATTTTTGAAGGGAAAAACATCATTACAGTTGTTGCGAGTGCACGGGATACTACAATACACAAATCATGATTGTCATAGGCGATTTTCATTGAAAACAAGAGCGAAATCGTAGACCGCCATAAAGGCATTTTCAAGGGCATTTTTGAAGGGAAAAACATCGTTACAGTTGCTGCTAGTGTACGGGATACTACAAGACACAAATCACGATTGTCATAGGCGATTTTCATTGAAAACAAGAGCGAAATCAGTCACCAGACGCCATGGATGGTATGCAAGTAGAAGATTTTCAGTCATCTGATTTTTGAGTTTTCTAGTCAGTTTTTGTAAAAATTCGAAGGAGAATCAAGCCGCCTATTTTCAAAATGATGATTTCAATATTGATTTAGACAAAACGCAAGGAGCAAACACATTTTCAGTACAGATTTACAGTCACCAGGCGAGTGCAAACATGAATGTGCTAATTTTATGACAACAGACAATATGAAATCTCAGATTCAAGGCACAAACACGAGGGTCTATATTTCAAGACGCATTTTCAGCAATTTCCTGCCAGGACACAGAAATTTGTGCTGGAAATATAATCAAATTTTTGAAGTAATTTGTTGTGTTTCGCAAGAAGTTAGAACATATACAAATTTTCAGGCAGTAAATGTTCTTCTGATTTTTAATTTAGTTCCACTTGGATTGATTTGCAGGTCAGAAGTTAGAAGTCAGAATATAGGCTGTCCTTTCATTTATTGCATCAATTTGTGGGTCAAAACTCAAATATTCAATTTTTAAACTGTACTTTTTCATGTTGCATTGATTTCCAAAACAGAAAAATAGTGTCTTGTGTGAACAATGGCCAATATTCCGAATCTTGTTCTGCCAGAGGTGCAAATATTGATTAGCCAAAATTATAATGTGTGAAATCACAAGATTCTGACAATCACAAAACATTGGGCTTGGGATAAAATCATTTTTGGTGACGAAGGAAGGCTTGTTCCTAGCTTAGTGGATTATGACAAGCATCATAAAAAGGCCATGTTGTTGAATTGTCGAAGTCAAATGCTTTGATACCTAAGGTCTGGAACACCAATAAAACTAGTGTGCTATGGACAAGTCTGAAGAACAATACATGACTTTAGAGAAGAGTCGGGTTCTATGCTTGAAAATTTTGTTGTTTTCAGCAAGGATGGTGGAGGACAGGTCCATATCAAAACACCTTTGGTTTGATTATCTCCAAGACCAACTTTGTTCGATCCATAAAAAGGTGGATGATGATGACTTGCGGATCCTGAATCTAAATAGTTTACTGCCCTCCCAAGAAACACTTGTGGAGGCTCTATATTTGATGGCAAAAAGCCAAACCCTGACAATTGATCAGGTTAGTTCCTATTTGTTGCTAAAGGAACGCATACACACACAAGCCATTGAGTCCAATTCTGGACAATCGGGGAGTGCATTGACTTCTCAGTCAAACGGAAAGTGGAGACATCACTCTGGTGAATCTTTTGGATACTAGGTGGAACGTCATTATTATCATAAGTTTGGGTATCTCAAACAATATTTTTCAGATGCAATAATATGATCTTTTCCAACACAACAAAAAGCCATGGGATGAGGCAAATGTGGCAACAGTTAAAAGACGGGATCCTAAAGAAGAATATGCTCTCATGGCATCACCATCAATTGATAGTTACGTCAATTGTTGGTTCATTTATTCCATTTCCAGCATATCCTGACCCTTTTCATGTCATAAGGACCGGTATGTAACATTTATTGTAACTCTTTATTCATTTATATCAGTAGATGCAGAGTCACTAGCAATAGAGGGGATATGAGATGTACGCATTGCATTGAATAATGCTCAAAAACTATTAGAAAGGAATGTTAGGTATGTCCCCAGAAAGCATAAAAATCACTTGTATTTTCGTCAGTTAACAGAAAATCCGAATAAAGTTAAAAATTTCTCTAGAAAATACTATTTATATCGAATGTAAAACGGGGACAAGTGGTTGCCCTAGGCATTAAGCAAGGAGGCTTGTATAGGCTTGTTGACTCTGCTATAGTCAACTTAAAAGCATGCGTGGAGGGAGACTCCACCATTCAAGATGTGCTGGAGGATGAAATTTCTCATAGGCTTATTGACCCTACTTCGCTCAACTTACATGCACTTGCTGTGGTCGGAAAATCCACTATACAGAATGTGCAGGAGGATGCAATGCCTTGGGAGGATAGAATTATTCACTTAATACAAACTCTATGGAAGGCTAAAATGCCTTGGGAGGATGGACTTCCTCACTCAAATGCATAATTAATTGTGGAAGGAGATTCCACTATCCAGGATGCGGCGGCGGCGCATGGTGAGATGGTAAGACACGCCACTCAATCACAGGCACAAGCTCGAAGGTGAGCAGAGCATGGACACTTTGTTCATCTTGTTGTGAAAGGCTTTTCACAAGTGAAGGAATAGATGAACAATAGGAAGAAATGGTTATTTCTCCTACTACTAAGGAGATGGTTACTTCTCTACAAATACTAGAAAAATGGTCAAATTTCCATTTCAGTTGCTTCTCTCCAAAAATTTGGATGAGGAGATCTACATAGTGTTGCCTGAAGATTACCTAAACATGCTCATTTGGATTGCAGATTGTTTGAGTCCCTATGCAGACTTGAGCAGGTTCCACAATACTTCATACTCACTTTGATCAGCATCTCCAAGATTTTGATTTCAGAACTACAGTCAGGCTGAAATTATCAGCCATTGATGATTCAGTACTGATCAATGAATCATTCTACGAACAACTGGTGGACCACCTGTCATACCTTATGTCCACACCATATCATGCTTTTTTTTGTTACCGTCCTTTTCAAGTGTTGTCTACGCCAAAGCTCATACATTAGACAGTAGAAAAACATCTAATAACTACTGCAGATTTCAAAGTAATATATAACGAGTGGCCTATAGATTTAATGACTAAATCTTTGGTTGAAATTCTAACTGACAGAAATGCTTTTTTCTGTGAAGGCATGAGGATTGTCAGAGGTGCATTCTGCTTTTATCTTATTGATGATTGCATCAATGGAGGAGGCATTGAGGGATATAGACTTGTGAAGCCAGTCGAGATTGGAAACCTTTTGAGGCTTTGGATCAGATGGAATGATGGATTGATAGGTTTGAAGCCTTGGTATGGATCCTTGGGGAAAATGAATCTCGTCTTGGCTAATGGTATAGGGCATGCAGTTGTTAAGATTATCAGACCCGAGCAGCATGTCATAATGCAGGAGATCAAATTGATGTACTTTAAATATGGTCTGCATATGGCCTAACTTGACGGGTATGAGGGCAGAAAAGGGAGAGAAAACCTTTTTGGAATCAAAGCTAATTTGTAAAGGTTCTGTGTCCCAGCAATCTCTAGGAAGAGCATTGGTTTTGAGCAGGCTGATTTCAGCGCCTGTGTCTATCATGGCGTCTAGAGAGTATGGCTTAATGTTAGGGATGCAGATTTATATTTTGCAAAAGGGATTGCAAGAAATTTTAACAGTACTAACCTCTGCATTGTGTTCTGCCTCATACTGTTCGTAGGCTTTATCCATGATTAGCCTTTCAACTGCTTCTTCATCAGTATCTGGACTGAGAGTAAATTCTTCTTCTTGAAGTAGAGCTTGAAATTCTTCTGTAGCCTTTTGGATTGCTCATTCAAGAAGTGAGAGATGATGTTGTCTCCAGAATTTGCATTCCAATGTGCCTGGGGCAGGAACAAGATTGGATACCGGTGTCGGTACCTTTTCTTCTATTTCTTCTGGAAACAGAAATGGAAAATGTCGGGAGCTTTGTCCTGGTGTACCACGACCATAAGAACCACGACCTCGACCAGAATAACTATGGTCACAACCACGTCCTCTACCCGGGGGAAGAAGAAGATGATATGGATCTTCGTGCTGTTGGGGAGGCTGAGACGATTGTTGTTGAGTGCGTTGGGCTTGACGCAATTCCTCGGCTTGTTCAAGCTGGATCTTGGCTTGAAGTTTGAGCTGGAGATCCTGGATTTGAGACTGCAAAGAGTACTAGTGATGAACCAAGTGAGGAGGACAGTCTGCAAGTACAAGCTTAACTCGATCCAACTTCTGCTTGAGGACAATAGAACTGGGTGGTATGAACGGATGTTCATACGAGCTTCGGTTCATGTTGCAGTGAAATGAGGGCAATGAATCATAACCAAAGTCAGAATCTGAATAAACTTCTTCAGAGGATGAATCAGTCTACTGGTTGAGCTGCAACATGTAACTCATGATACCCAATATTTGAGATACAACTTTCAATATCACATACTAGAACATAATCATCTTCAACAAGATGATTGTCATGAAAAAAATTCACTTTCACTTTGGCCTTGCCTTTTTGTCATTTTTGAGGGCAGTTGCAACTATTTTGATTTCCCTTGCAGATAAAACATTCAATGGGTTTATTCTTAGGAAAATATTTCTTTCACCTAAAAAACTTTCTCTTGGACCTAGCAGGATGGTCCATGACATACAGTCAACACATTTATTTTTGTCTTTGAACTTCTTTTTGAATTTTTTGTGCTTATGGTGTTTTGGCAAAGAACATCCAAACTGATTTGGTCTATTTGGAGGTTATAAAACTTAACACCTAAAGCTTTTTGAGCTAGCATAGCTTGCTTCTTATGTTTGTACGTTCAAGACAAATATGTTTATTGGTTTCATTGATGATCTGATTGATGTGGTCAAAGAGTCATATCTACGTCAGACAGTCCATGCATTGATTTCTTTTATTCATCTGCAAAATACTAGAGGATATGATTCTACATACCTGATTTTCATTGTAGAATCGAAGGGCATACCAGTATTATAAAATAATTTCTACTTATAACACTGATATTCAGATACCTTTTTCATATCACACAGTTGGGCCCTCAAAAATTGAGTTCTGTTGAGCCAGTTTTTCATCATTAATTGTGTCGATGAATTCGGAAATGATGGTAGCATTTAAACTAGTAGTTCCACTACCAATGCAATCAACTCCTTGCCCTACACCGTTGATGATCGTGTCTTGCTGTTGGGTGGAAATAACATCCCACCATTCCTTCAAAATTCCTACAAAACCATTTGTGATGACACCAACAACATCTTTATCATGTTTGTTAAACTGATGGACTTAGGTATTAGCCCATCCTATCATGCCATGTATCATTTCTTTTACCTCTTCTGAAGATTTGCATTTGATTTTGTAATAGTTAGGTTGGAAATTCTGAGTATGCATAGTAGTTATGAAGAGGTGGTGCATTGCTTTCATGCATATGGGTGTCATGCATTAGTTTCATTCATGATAACGCTTTCAGCTTCTTCTTCTATAAGCCTTGTCATCCCAATTTTCTTCTCCTAACTA
Source organism: Taxus chinensis (assembly GCA_019776745.2). Lineage (NCBI taxonomy): Eukaryota > Viridiplantae > Streptophyta > Pinopsida > Cupressales > Taxaceae > Taxus > Taxus chinensis. The sequence continues at coordinate 74,407,478 of CM034150.1, forward strand.
AGAGGATATTTCATTGCAGCAACCTATGCCCATGTGATCGCCTTAGACCAATCTGGATTGGAATTTTGAGAACTAGAAGAAATATTTATTTTATTTGACTATGAGCTTCGTAAATTATGCACAACACTTTTTAGGAGTAGGAAAATTTCTGTTCGAGCTTAGACACGAAAAAGAAAAGATAACTAACCTTATCATTGATAGTCTGGATACTATCAATGACCTTTTTTTATAATCCTTTAGAGGTAACATGCACATATATTGTTGAATATGTGTTTGTAGGCTTTTGTTCACTTGATCAGGAACCTTTTATAACGTAGTAGTGCATATGTTGAACAATTGATGATAGACGTATCTACCTTATTGGTTAGCAAGAGGAAAGTAGAATGGATGTCACCTCGCTGATGGAGCTCAATATCTTTCAGCATATCTTGCATTCTTTTGAGCTTTCCATTATTGGAGGTGATGTGGGAATCTATAGCCTTAGTGTTTTTATTGTACCAATTCATCATGTGGGTAACCTCAAACTGTTCTATCTTGGAATCTAGCTGTCATTGATACCAGTATTGTCAATGTTGTTGTCGATATTTAGTATAGACTTCAAAATATTTAGTAGGACGGAAGTCTGTAGTGTCTACATCTGAGGATGAGGTGTCCTTAGAGTCCATGGAAATCAGGGATTTTCTAAGCAAAGCTTGGGCACGATTGAGAGTTTAGATAAAAACTAGATAGGTAATAACTATTTGTACTTATATGCGTGGACCATTTTTTGGAATATACTTTTATTGGACAAGAACTTGACATTGGTCACACCAGAAATAATCAATGTTCGGGATCATGTACTAAAGATGGATGGCTACACTGAGGTAAAATCCTCTTCATGGCTCTTTTCTTTGTTAGATAGAAAAGATTGAGTAGAAAAAGAAGTGAATTAGTGGGGATTAAGTGGAACCAGATCTTCTGAAAGAAATAGTAGTTTTCCCTTTTTCTTTGATGACCTTGGATGCAGATTGGACAGAGGAGGTAGTGTCTAAGACACATTTTGTATAGATAGTCTATTCTTTGGGTACTTTAATTTTATCCCAAGTGACAACTTCAGGTTCTATTTTTTGTGTTGACAAACTAGCATGCATTACTATATTGCTTCCTTTAGAGGGACCCATGTTTTATGGTAGGTTGTGTTATGTTGGTTAATCAAAAAATAATCTGATAAAATATAGCCAAAGGGGATGACCCTGTTTTCATGTTCAGACCCGTAGTTTGAAGATGGAGCTTTAATACTTGATCTAGGAGATTTTCAGTCTGCATGGACATTGGATAATTTTGGAAAACATTAAAATGAATAATGTCCATTACTAAGACTGGTCTGAAGAACAACCAATAGACAATCTTTAAAACTTTCATGATGGGTATCAAGAAGACAACACAATATAGAAGCATTCAACCCTCTGCCTAAACAAAGGAGTAATACCAATTTGGACACAACAAATATGAACAAATTTATAAATAGACTATTTTTTGAGGTATTGTAAATCACTAGGAGATATTAATGGGATATCGTATTCAAATTTTTTAGAAGTCTTAACTTGTATACAAGATTCTCTAGATCTAATGGAAGTGCTAGATATCAAATAAAAAGATTTACACTTTTAATAAACTTCATTATAAGCAAGTTTGAGAATTTTCCAACCTAGTAACGGATTATCTCCTTCCATGATGTGTGTTTCATCGTTGACAGGTGATTAAATCTGAAATATTGACGAAAGCATCATCGTGATCATCTTCTTGTATTCCAGAGGTAGATGCCAACAGGATATGATTCTGTAACACAAAACACCGGACTATAATGTGATTCTAACACAAAACGTCTGATAGGATGTATTAATGTAAGACTATTACATGCCTCACCCGAGCAAAAAGAAGGCTGACATTACGATATTGCGTGTGTTACGGGAGTCAGATAAAGGAACACGGACATAGTAGGAGCTGAGAAACTAAAAGATGACTACTAAGGAAACAAGAATAACTAGAAGCTCTGATACCACATTTTAGCAACTAAGGACATAAAACAAATTCATACTAATATATATATATATATATATATATATATATATATATATATATATATATTTGTAAGAGCAGAACTCCATTACAATATTCTTGTTATAGAAGATGCTATTTCACAAATGCAAACTATATCTTAGACTTAGAGAGACTAGAACTAAAACATAAGACATAGAAGAAATCCCGATCAAAACTCTGTGGTAGTGAGTGAATCCCTCAATCTCTATATATAGAGAAAAGAGAAGCTTTTCCATGAGTAAAACCAGAAACAGACCTAAAGAGTACCTAGAAGACTGGTAAAAGGCGGAGTACTGAGGAATAGTGAACTGTCACAGCATTATTCAGCCAATACATTAAAGGACAGAGGGTCCCTTAAAGTGTCATAATGGAACACATTATAGATGCGTATAGTGATTTTCTGTTAGTGGAAAGATTCCACTGTTGTCCCATTGTCTTTAAAGTAAAGACCAAATAGGAGAAAAAGAAACAAGCCCACAATCTTTATACTCTTATGGCCAGATCAGAGTGGTAAACTTGTCGCCATCATCATAGGGTATAGCTCTATATCGGTACACGCATCCTAGAGTCCTTCCCGCGCAACTTATCTGACACACAGAAAAGGTCTTCATTCATAGCTAGAGGATAAAGAATCTTCATCTGATGAGGAGTAAACATGTGTCGTCTAAGTCCTTGACCTACGTAACTTGCCTTGGATACACATGCACGGGAAAGAGGTCTGCAGGATGGATGTGTATCCTTTGAGACGGTGATGGGAAGAATAATTTCAGATGATGAAGAGGAGTATACACTTTCATCCGTCAATTGTCTGTGAGGATGAGCTGGCTGGATAGAAGAGGAGCGAATAGTGAAATACGTGATCTTGACACTCCATGTCTTCTTTGTCTGGATCAAGAGATTCCTGACAGTAGATGGGAGACATGTATCCTAAATGTGTATCATTGGATGATCCTGGATGGCTATATAATTTTCAAGATGAATGTTGCTTGTGAGGTATTTCGGAAAACCAGGTCGATTCCCAAAGATTGAATTCTTGAGGGATGATTTTCAGGCTCGATAGAAGAGGAGTCAAATAGATTTTCCATAGTGTATTGGGCCAGCGAACCATCTGATCAAACTTAGTACATATCTTCTAGGTATCCTTCTGGATCAGTATCACATGACCATTCAGTATGGCCAGTTGAGTAGTGCAGGAGCTTAGCGGATCACTTCGTCTGTGAATCATTGGGAGTGGACTATCAGGATCAGAGCATATACTTTTCAAAAAATACATTGTTGTAGGATAGTTTCGGACATTAGCAATAGTTTCGCAATCAAATAACCATTCGACAACTTCCTAAGGGATAATTTTCAAGCTGTTATTCTCATCATACGTCTGGAAATAGAAGGATTGAGGTTATGCAAGCTCCAGAGGGGCATAACTTGACTGAGTTTCTGACTTGTATACATAGGCTGATTTTGGCTAATTGGTAATCTCTTGGCTTGCTAAAGATCAGCAAGGAACATCTCAATCAGTTTTACCAGAGATATGTATCGATAATCAAATCCACCATAGCCCATCGAACCATTGTGCCCATCTCTGCAGATGACCATATGTCAGTCTTGTTGGTTGGATCACCAATTATAGATGCCTTCCTATTGAAATGCTGTAAGATCATATTTTCTCGTAAGAGATCATGTTGTTCATGTTGAAGAAATACTAGACAAAACCAAACTTGGATAGCTTTCTTTGCAGCGTTGTATTTCTTATGTGGCTAGGGTTTTAAAAGATATTTGAGCTGCTGGTAGGCTGACTTCTCAACAAAAGGCCATATCTGCAAATGCTTTTCAACATTGAATCTGCAGAATATTTCCTTGAGTACGGCTCCAACAATGTTCGTTTGAAGCATCTGTTTCAACAATTTTAAGGCCTACGTCTCTGGAAGAGACATATGAGGCCTTAAGATTGTTGACACAAATGCCTCTTACATTCATCTGGATGGCCTAAGTCCGTTCTCAAGGATTCCATGCTGGAGCAAACGATGTTCTGAAAGCCTTTTGTTGAGAATTAATGCTGTTAGCAGCTACATTCTTGTAAAGGACTAGAGCTAAAATACCAGTCTAATCACAACCCAGAGATACTCTCTGGAATAGAAAGTCATCCAAGCTGTCTGGTATTCTTCCGTCAGGGAACATGAGATGATTTTAGAGTCAATACTGATCTAGCAACACTTCAATAGTACCATCTTTACAGAGGATGATCCGACCAAAAAAATTGGACATATAGTCATCTGCAGCGATGGGCACAATGGTCTCCATGATCATGAATTGGGCTGATGGCGAACAGACCATCTGGTATACACAACTTGATAGAATTGATTGAGATGCTCCATGTTCTTTAGTATTCTGGGAGAAGATCAGAATACTAAGTCTATGTTATGCCGATCAGAAACCTATCATAGATGACCAAAGAGCTGATCCATTGTTCTTTTGAAACGTATGGAGGGTGCAGTTTTGAGAGATGCATGAATCAAGAACCTTCCATTAATATTGAGTTACCTGGAATTGAGAAAGGCTGTTTTATAATGTATCTGTAACTATTCTACAACGATGATCTTATGAAACATTATTTGATACTTGATAGATCAAACTTCCATACTACGGGATCTTACTGATCCACTAAGCTCCTAGTTAACAAATCATCTAGCCATATTAGTAATCAGGATGTTGTAGTGAACCAGAATATATTTATTGAGTGGTTTGTATTGTAACCACTACACCTCTTTTTCCTTAGACTATTTCGTAGGCTCTTATTACACACTATGAAAGCAGGACAAGTCCAAGGGGATCTGGAATGGCCTGGATAAATCCATCCCTTAGAATTCAGGTCTATTGGGATTTCTGCCTCGCATTCTGCTCTATCTCTCAGGGAGGCACTCCTATAAAAGCTGATGTGCCATCTAGAATAACCAGATGAAGTCCAGTAGTCTGACAGATGTCTCCTACTACTGACAGGAATATGCTTTGATTTTGTGGAAGAAGGCATGAGGATTGTCAGAGGTCAAGTACTTCACTGTTTCGCTCCTATTTTATCCACCCCAGCTTGCATCAATAGAGGAGGCAATTGAGGGATAATGGATATATGAAGCAACAGTTGAGATTGAAAGCTTTTTGACCATTATCACCATCTCAGAAGGGATAATGGATTGAAGGTCCTTCATAGCTCTTGGTCTTGTACATCATATGGGGAAAATGAAATCTCGTCTTGGTTGATGGTACTAGGGCATGCAGTTGTTAAGAATCCTCTTCACCAAATGCAGATTCTTCATAATCTGGCTAGGAGATCAAATTGACCTGTGCTCTGAATGTGGTCTGCATAGGTCCTAACTTCACTGGTATGAGGGAAGAGACCTAGGATGAGAGTAAAGACCTTTATGGAATCTTTAACATAATGGTGATTGAGGTTTTGTATCCCAGCAATCTCTAGGAATAGCATTGGCTTGTGAGCAGGCTAAAGATTGTCAGCGCCTGTTATCTTATCATGGCGTCTAGAGAGTAAGGCTTGATGTTAAAGATGATGGGACAAGAGTTGAATATTTCCACTCGTAGAAAAGGACTACAGATGGCTATAATGTGTTTCATTATGACAGTACTTAAGGAACTCTCTTGCATTAATGTATTGGCCGACATATTCTTGTTATAGTTCAATGCTTTTCACAAATGCTATACCATATCTTACCTGTCTTAGAGAGACTAGAACTAAAACATAAGACTTAGAAGAAATCCCGATCAAAACTCTGTAGTAGTGAGATGAATCCCTCATCTCTATATATAGAGACAAGGGATTCATTCACTACCATCGGGTTTTGATTGGGTTCTCTTCTAAGTCTTAAGTTTTAGCATCTTCTGTATTTCTATGTATTTTATGAAACAAGAATGTTGTAATGGAGTTCTGCTCTTACAAATATATATATACTCGTGTGTTTAATCGTGTTTATCCTTAGACTCGATAATGCCATCATTTCTTTCTCATACGTAGACAAGACCAAATTCCATCCGAAGAGAGTTTTTCTAGTGAAGGCAAGGGGGCGACCTTCTTTGAGGAGAACCACACTAAGGCCATTGCCATAGGCATCACTTTTGATGACGAAAGTCTTGGTAAAATCTGGTATGGCTAATACAAGTGTATTGCACATAGCTTGTTTTAAGGCCTCGAATGCATGTTCGGCTGCCTCATTCCATGAAAAAGAATCCTTTTTTAACATAGTTGTCAATGGGGCCGCGATTTTACCATAATCCTTAACAAAAAATTTGTAAAAGCCAGTGAGACCCAAGAACCCACAAAGGCTTTAGAGTGAGTTGGGGAGCGGCCAATTTCTCATGGCACTAATTTTTTCTAGGTCCACAAGGACACCCTCCGCTGATTCCACTTATGTTTGGCCAAAGGATCATTTGGAGTGTTTGGCGCACAACTGATTATTTGCGAGAAGTTGCAATGCCCTGTCAATGTGTTGTAGATGCTCTGTCTAGGTTTTACTGTAGATCAAGATGTCATCAAAGAATACCAAAATGAACTGACGAAGGAAGGGCCAAAAGATTTTATTCATCAAGCCTTGAAATGTAGGTGGAGCATTCGTAAGCCCAATGGGCATGACCAAAAATTCATAGTGACCATCATGAGTTCAAAAGGCCATGTTAGGAATATCCTCCTCGTGAAGATGAATCTAGTAATATCCAGAGCGGAGATCCAATTTGGAAAAAAAATGAGCGCCATGAAGTTCATCTAGAAGCTCATCAATCACTAGAATAGGGAATTTATCCTTGATAGTGAGCTTGTTTAGTTCCCTGAAATCGATGCAGACACACCACAAGCCATGTAATATCCCCAAATGGATATTTTGACTCCTACTCCGGTTTTTAGCAAATCCCAAACCTAGATCAAACGAAAATCTGCAAAACTGAAATAAATCTGCAAAAATGCAACTTGGGTATGTGTACATGCTCACACCAAACAGCCCATAAAATATTATTTCTCACTCCAATCATTTTTGTAGCACTTATGAGACCAAATCAGACCCTAATACATATAAAGATTCTGTAAAATTATATCTGTTAACTGCTGCAATTATCCTTCAATAATGGCGATTAGGGTATGAAGGGAAAACTCATGCAACAAATACCCAGATAATCCTGAACCTTCTCTAAATTGATGACAATATTTTAGCAGCCAAAATAGGAAGAAAATTCAGATTTTTAAGAAACAAAACCACTGGAAAACAGATCTGAAATCTGCATACAATCTGACTAGAAAAACACTGTAGAATCTTCCTAAAAATTCTGAAAATACTCTCTTTTGATCACCAAAAATTAATACAATGGATCGCAAAAATTTTCAGACCTGAAACAATTCCACAACAAGGAAAATATAATAACCGCTGCTGCAAATTATTCTTCATACCCTTGGTACAAAATCTTCATCAAAGCACTACTGGAATTACAAAAGAAATCTGTGAAATCCCAGTAGAATTCCTTGAGTAGAAATTCCTCTCAAACTCTTGGGGGTTTTCATCCACAGGAGGAATCTTAGAGGGTTTTCGTCCTCTAGAGTGATAAACTAAGGGTTTTCTTCCTTAGAATATTTCTTGGTAAAAGCTTCAACACAAATCTGAATTTGGTATAATGAGTATGAGATAGAATGCTCTCCTCAAGTCGACTTCTCCTTTTAAAGGAAGAAGAGACCCAAAGTAACCTCCAAAATAACCAACCAGCTTACAATGATTTTCCCTATGCTTACGTTTAATATTTTCCCATATTAAATGTTTTTCCCAACAACTTTTCACTCCCAATGCAAGTCGCATTTTTCTAGGGGAAATACATAAATTAAATATATTTTTATCCTTTCTAAACTTCATTATTCCCCTTTGGCCCAAGTCGCCATTATCCTTTCTAGGAAGAATAAAATATAATAAATTCCTTTACAATGATATTTGCCCCTCAAGGCAAATTGTATTTACCATAGGGATTATAATTTATTTCTATTAAGCCAAATAAAATTAATATAAGTGCTTTAATAATTTTATTTTATTTTTTTTATAGCACTTCATAATAATTTATTGTGACTTAAGTCACCCTTATATTTTTCCTTTGGTCGTCGGGTTGACAAAATAGGCCAAAGGTCTTCGAATGGGAAGGGGATATTACAAGCCATCCTTTTTGTGGACAAGTAAAACTAGTGAGGTTTATGGACTAGTGCTAGGTCGAATGACTCCCGCCTTTAGAAGTTCCTAGACGAGCTTTTCAATCTCTGTCTTTTGTAAGAATGGGTACCTGTAGGGCCGAATGTTGGGAGGAGCACTTCCTGGAAGGAGTTGGATACGATGATCCTCTAGACGTGAAGGAAGTAATCCCTTGGGCTCGGTAAAGACAAGAGCATGTTTGTCCAAAATGGCTTGTAAATCTGCAAGGGTGTTGGAAGAGGTCAGTGGAGTCAACTGGATAGAAAATAACTGAACAATGACCCCATGTGATCCTTTCTTCATAAGCCTTTCCATACGATGGGAACTAATAATACTAGTGGAGTCAAGCAAAACCTTTTGTGTGTTTTCTCCCATTGTCAGAGAAGTGCATCCATAGTTCAAAAAAATCTCATAAGATGGGTCCAAGCATCTGCAGTCATTGAGCTCCCAAAACAACATCACATCCACCCAGGGGTAGGACAAACATGTCAGAGCGAGGATTATAATCTGCCATCGCAATACGAACATTACAACACTTTCCCTTACAAGGCAATGTACCACCATTAGCAATCATGACTTCAAAGCTAGAACAAGGATAGACAATGCAGTCTGCTTGTTTGGCCAACCGTGGATCAATAAAGTTATGTGTGTTACTTGAATCAATTAAGATGGTGAGAGGAATCTTTTTAAAATACCCTCATGGTTTCAGGGTTGGTGACTTCTGCCAAGGCTTGAAGCGATATCTCCAGTTGAGAATCTTGAGGAGGGAATTCATCCAATGGCGATTCATCTTCTCGGACTTCCTGGGCATCTTCCCAGTTGTCTGATTGGGAAGGTGAATCAATGTCTAGGAGATGCAATTTTTGTTCCACGCACCGATGGCCCTTAGTGAACTTGTTATCACAATTGTAACATAGGTCTTTCTCTTTGCACTCCTGCATTTTTGCTTCAACAAGACATTTGATTGGGGCTGACTTTGGAGGAAGCACTGTAAGAGCACGCTAAGCTACTGGATTTCTGAATGAAGTGAAACCGGAAGGTCGGTAATGTGCTATCATTTTGTCCTCTGCTAATTTGGCCAAGCCCAATACTTCCATCATGGTATTGGGTTTAAACATTTTGACTTCTGAGTGGATTGCTTCCTTGAGGCCGCTGATGAACAGCTCTTGCAAAAGTCATCTAACAAGCCTTCCTTGTGATTGGCCAATCTCTCGAATTCCATTTGGGAATCATAGACAACTCTTGTTTGTCGGAGTTTAGTGAGCATTCTTATGAAGTCATCATAAGCACTAGGTCCAAATCGCTCCAAAATGAGGGATGCGAACCGTGGCCATTTTGGTTCATCATGAGCTTTTAAATACCAATGGTACCATCGTAGGGCTTCTTGTTCCAAGTAAAAAGAAGCAATGGGAACCTTGTTCACACAGTAGGCGTTGTGGAGACTGAAGAATTGCTTTTCCCTGTATATCCACCCAATTAGATATGTACCATTGAAGTGAAGAAAATCCAGCTTGGGACCACGTGGCATATTTGGAGGAGAAATTGTGTTTCGAAGTGGAATCAATATGGAGCTTCTTAGTGAGGACAGCAATTTGTTGATTAAGTCCTTGCATCATTTGAGTGAGCTCAAACATTTGTGCCTTCAAGGCGGTGATTTCTTCCTCCATGTTTTTTGTACCTGCACAGGTGACAACCATGACCAAGAGGGGTTCCGGGGTTCCAAAAAAGACTGGTTGGAGTTATATGTTAAATTGATCGGCTCGACGAGATAATTTCAATGGTATAATTATTCTTAGGACCCCAAAAAAAAATTGGAGGCTATGTTCGAGGGGCGTTAAAATAGTAGTTTGTATGGGAAAAAATTTTGAAAAAAATAAGTTGGTGTCAGAATGATCTTCATACCCTAAAACTCAAAATAGTGGGGTTGCCCAACAAGTAGGAAAAAATAATTTTGCACTCAACTATAATCGGGTTTCAAGTCAAGGAAATAGGTTTGGGTTTTCAAGACGAGGAAATAGGTCGGGTTTTCAAGTTGGGAAAACACGTCGGGTTTTGAAGTCGGTGAAACTGATCGGGAAAACTGGTCGGGAAACAAGCCAGGGAAACAGGTCGGGGAAACGGGTCAGGGAAACAAGGTTGGGAAGCAAGTCGGGTTTTCAAGATTGTGAAACAAGATACAAACTCTGCCACACTTTTCATTGCAATTCCTTGAGGTCTGGAAAAAAAAATCGTTGCAGCTGAAGCAGTCCTGCAAAGAGTTATGATACCAGATTTAATGAACTTCCTGTGACAGATTAAGCCGAACAACACAATGTGGTACATATTAGTTTATTAAATAGAAAAATTGAAATCACATTACTAGATCGCATGCCACTTCAAGGGGGCAACCTCCTTTGAGCAAGCTCAATACAATAATATTCATGGATGCTTTCCTTGGCCTAGGCACTCCCTAATACTAGTTCTATTCTAGAAACTACTATTACCCATGCAATTTAGGGAATTATTTAATGATTTTATTAGGTTCCTAATTTTGAGTCAGGTTCCATATTGAAGTTGGGTACTAAATCATTCTAGCTATACGTCCTTATTTTAGAGTATATATATTTGGAGTACTTGTAACATTATTGATTGTAATGTGGAAGCCTGAATCACGGCCTTAGTATTGTGGACAATAGACATGGGAATCTTGAGACCCTTCTTTAACCTCATCAAAGTCGTTCGGGGATTGACAGACTCTCCTGGTTCATATAGACGTTAAACAACGAGGAATCTTATGATGAGTCATAGGAATTATGAGCGTGTATTCCTTAACTCTATTGTTATATGCAACCCTTGGCTTGAGTTTTCCTTTCGATATAAGGTTTTAGTTGGCAAGTAGGAGTACAATGGTATACATGAAGTGGATGTTTTGCATTGACACCACAATAAACTCTTGTGTCTTCACAACATGATATGGTCTGTACTATGCACCGATTTATGACTTTTGTGGTAAGATGATTTGTAGGTTGCGCATACCTTAATGGTTGTCTATAAACTGAACTTGAGAATATTCTAATATTAACAATGGGCATTGCTTAAAGACCCTTTGAAAGACTTTAATGCCTTAATGTAATGATGGTTGCTTTCTTATTCAGGATAAATTCCAATACTATCTATGAAGTAGAAAATGGTTCAATGAATACTAATTGCAAATTGGGTAATAAATGAGATCATGAGAATTATGTAAGGACCAATTGTATTTGTGACCGGTATGGCTAAATTAGATGGTGTCCATCTTATGAATAATCACAAATGTAGACTTCATACAATGTTGAATCACTTCTTCAAACTAATTCAGGTCTATGAAAGGGTGTGATCTATTTATATTAAGCAAGATAAGATAAGATAAGATAAATATATTAATGTCCAACAAATGACCACAAAACTAGGTCAAAGGGACTGCAGAAAACAGCGAGCACAGATACAAGGCGGGAAAACCAAAGAGTTCCCATGAAAGATGACATACAAAAGCCAGAAGAGGTGGCAAACAGGAAGAAGAAATCACATGCACCCAAAATGGGAGTGGAAAAACAAGTGAGAGGAAGAAAGGGGGAAAGACGACTAAGGAGAAGAAAAGAGGAAATCCCATCAGAGGATGGAAGATCCAACTCTCCCAACATCCAAGGCCGACTGAAAGAAGCTGAGGATAGAATGCCGACCAGCCGAAGAGAGAGTCTGCCTATTATGTTGTTGTCTGGAAACAGTAATATCCCTTTGATGCCTAGTGGATTTCGTCTGTCGCCTGAGAACAGGCCTAGTATAGGCATGCCTGTGATGACTCGGGGAACCATGGATGGTTTCCCTAGGTTGTACTAACCTAGAGGAAGAAGCAGGAATGGAAAATCCAAGGGTAAGAATACCAACTATAAACATTTGTTTTAGCATAAGATCACCTATGTACTGATAGCTATAAGGGTAAGAGATGCTTGCCGTATAGGAATTATCAATACTCATGGTAAATGGTTATAGAGATTGAAGCATTGGAGTTACGTATAAAGAGTTGGTTAAGAATTTAATGGTTGTTTGTTTAATTGCCTTAGTCAGCGAGAATGCCTTCTTGGACCTAATATAACTTGAAGTACTTCTAAACAACATTTAAAGAGGAAGCTTTGTGGTTTTTAAATATGCTTGAACTCAAAATTTGTAATGTCCCTTTTTCCCATTTGAGAGCTACTAATTGGTCTTCTTGCCATTCCTTCTCCATGGCAAGGAAGTGAAGAAGACAGAGGAGAGCCTTGAGCTTCTATTTGCATTATTCTTCTAATATTTTATAACTTCTTATAGAGTTTTCCCCTCTTAATGAGGTCGGCTGGGTTTAATGCCTTTAATAAGGCTTAATGAAGGATTATAATGGTTCATTGAGAGGTCGTCCTTTCTAATTGAGCATTGGGGCCAAAGAGGAAGATATAAAAGGAGATTAGAGACTTCATTGGCATCTAGCTTGGCATATTTTCTCTATACTTGGAAAAGAGAGCTTGTTGCTCTTTAGTCATCCACTTGGGAACGAAAACCCTCATGTGAGGTCTTCTTGAAAGACGAAAACCCTTCATTAGACTTGGGTGAAGGACAAAAACCCTTCATCACCATTTGGCATTGAAGAAGGAAGCTGATTTGAAGATCTTTTTGGCATTTCCAGCAGTTATACTATTTTTCTACTTAGGGTAGGGTTTGAGGACATAGGCAAAGAATTGGAGCAAACTGGTTTTGTAATCAGATTTGTCATATTTTTAAAGGTCGAAATCTTGAGTTGCATGATTTTTGGAGACTTCTATATCTATATTTCATAATTATTTCGTGGCTACAATTTCCAGTGTGTATTTCATTTCCAGCAGTGTGTTTTCAGTGATTGTTGGTTATATTGGCTTCTAAAAATATCAAATATCACATATAAAATAGTGGCGAGTTGTGTGGATGTGTTTCATGGTGTTTTTGGCATCTTTTAAGCTAGTATAAGTCGTTGGTTTTTATCTACAGTCTACTGCAATTTGCATTTTCAGATCTGCATATAGAATATTTAATAAAAACCCTCAAAAGGGTTATTACAGTGGTATCAGAGCTCAGATATTCAAAAGGCCTAGGGTTTCAAGTTTGAAGGATTGATGGCATGTAAGGGTAAGATCTCTATTTTTTATGGCACTAACAAACTTAGAGTGCAATCATGGTTGTCAGAATTGGAGACATACTTGTAGTCAAACCCTATGTGTGTGGAGGATGCCCTGGAATTCATCCCTTGTCATTTGGAAGGGATAGCAAGGGATTGGTGGTACTATGTGATAGAGACCCAAGGAGAAGATGTGGTTTGCTTCTAGGACGATTTTCGTAAAAAGACCATAGGAAGGTTCGATATGCAAGCTTTCAAGGATGAGTCCCAAGGTAATAGTTCATTGTTATTTAATGATATTTCGTTGGTTTCTAATGATTGTATGGGGCTGAGATTTGCATAAGGATGAAAAGAATGTGGTTGGGGGACTCAAGCACAAGCCATGAGGATGGTACACATGTGTGTACAAACTACAGATGATTGTATGGCAAAGGTAGTTCCAATTGTTGAAGATAAGTTGTTTCAATGGGGTGGGTAGCCCACGGATTGGTATGTACACTTCCGAATTCTTGTCTCCATCTTTGCATTTATTGGGACATGTCTTGAGTAATGATATCAGGATACTAAAGGAAATGATAATCTTGCAAGATCCTAATAGCATGTACATGAAGGAATGGGATCCGGGTGATCCTAAAGGAGAATTGGTGAAGAGCTCCCGCGCCCCCCCCCCCCCCCCCCCCCCCCCCAAAGGCTATGATATGTTTGAAAAGATAACCAATTCCTTTTTTCATTTGATTCATATGTCACTTGTTATACATGTGCCTAAAAAGAAATTTTGGGATCATAATGGTGAATGTATTAGAAATCACTCACCCAAATTGATATGGTCAAGGAGAGAGGAAGAATTTCTCCATGAAGGTCCGAGGATCACAAAAGATGGAGCTGCTGGTATGTACATAACAGCAATGAAAGGAAGGTCATTTGGGGGAAATTTCAGCCTAATGAAAGCTCAAGGACATGGGAGAATTGTCAAGCGAGCATCAGACAAATATATAGTGAAGGTAAGCACTCCGAAAGCAAAAGGGCATGAAGGTATTTCAGTTTTTGTCCATGCATCATTTCAGATTTTCTACCATGAGTGGATGGTTAGGAATACTTATGTTTCATATATGATGTGTCCTCTTTGGTCACCAATGATTGAACACCTTTGTGCACATCATACTTATGGAGTACGGAGGTAGAGGTGTTATTTTTTGCAAAGGACATGTAGACTCTTGGGCCTAATTTCTATGGTGTTCTCACAAGTGGCATATAGATGCTATGATCAATCCTTCAAAGGGCGGAATATCTGATTTTAAAATCAGAATGAAAGAGTTGGGAGGATTGGGCAGCCATATGCATCAAATTGACAAAGGAGAATAGGAAAGAAGGTTGGGATCAAGCAAGGATGGTTCCAAAGGCTTCACGGTCACCCATAGCATCTTCATGTTGTTGAATTTCATGGAAATGTGTAAGGTATGTAATGATTTTTTCGAAACTAAGCCATCTGAAGTTACATTGGTATGGAATGGTGACTACATACACTTTCTTATGATCCTATAATGTTTTTTCTTCCACCATCCGCAAGATAAATCAGATTTGCTAGGAGTCCATGAAGGTAAGGTACATTTAATATATTTGTAGAGGGCTGATTCGAAGTTGTAAAAAGAGTAAGAGCAGCACTCTTTCATCAATGTATGAAACACCAACCTCTCATTCATTCAGGGTGAAAGGTTTTCTTTATAACCAAGTGGTCACTAGCTTGTTGAGAGTGACACTACCGTACCTTGCATAAAGAAAATGGGGGGCAGCTATCACTTCTCCTAGGAAAAGATGAGGTATGTGATGGATTCCTTGTGATTATGTTAGTTGATGATGAAGTAGTTCTTGGAATTCAATGGCTGCAATCTTTGAGGGAATTCACCCTCAATTATCATGATAAAGAAGTGAAATTCTATGACAAAGACAAAGAAATCAGAATTCAAGGTATTAAGGATGAAGAGAGTACTCTAGGGAATGCTTGGTATTCACATAGTGATTTGCTCTCCATCATAACAGCTGATTGGAAAAATATTGTTATAGATGAGAATGTTAAAAATCAGTTTGTTAGTGACATCATAGAAGACGTTTGCATGAAGGAACAACCTATGACGGATATTTTGGGACAGCGGGTAAGGCACTTGCAGTCCGGAAACCCCCCACATCAAAGGTTACTCACACTTGCCACCAAGTGGGTTTTGATTACATGGTGGAAGCGGTGTTCTTCTGTTAGCATCATGGGCAAGGTAAGGGTTACTCTCATAAGATGTTTTGTGGCCATTTCACTTATAAACTTGCAATTCTACAACCAAGATGAGGTGTTTCTCCCAATTTTGTTTGTTGATTTGTGGATACCTTCTTGGGAAAGCAATAGAGGGGCAGATTTGAAGACATTTTTTTTATACAAAATGATGGGTAAGAGGGTTCACTCATACTTGATGTCATTTGGGGCCAAGAAGGAATACAAGAATGTTTTGTTCGCTGATTTCAATCATGAGCTTGTTGATCTTCATTTTCTAGCCCATGTATGACAAATTTTAGTATTCACAAATTTGGTTTTTCCTATGAAATTTCAGTTTGGTAGTTGTTATGTTATGGCTATTGGGTTGAGTTTGCAAAAATCAGATTGGGGCTGCCATTTCCAGTCATGACCAACGGTATGTTTTCATTTTTTGAGAGCATTCTATCATGGGAAAATAAGGAACGAGCATTTTTGTTGGAAGAACGAAAGAAATCAGGTTGTGGTGAGTTATTTTCAGATTTGAGAATTTTGATTTTTGAGTGGAAAATGCGTGGCTTCAGCAGAGTTTGGGGTTGCATGTTGGTATTTTGGGACAGCCAATGCATGGTTGAGAGTTGTGCAAGCAAAGAAAGGGGATTGGCCATCATTTCCACAAGGCACAAGTGGATGAAGAGGGAGAGACATCTTTTTTCTAATATGTTTGCTTCATGTGCAGGAATGTCAAAGAAGAAGCAGTTAAGAATCATTTGGGATCCAGGTTCTTGCAATTGCTTGAGGACAAGCAATTTTGGGAAGGGAGGACTGTAATGTCCATTTTTCCCATTTGAGAGCTACTAATTGGTCTTCTTGCCATTCCTTCTCCATGGCAAAGAAGTGAAGAAGACGAAGGGAACCTTGAGCTTCTATTTGCATTATTCTTCTAATATTTTATAATTTCTTTTAGAGTTTTCCCCTCTTAATGAGGTCGGTTGGGTTTAATGCCTTTAATAAGGCTTAATGAAGGATTATAATGGTTCATTAAGAGGTCGGCCTTTCTAATTGAGCATTGGCGCCAAAGAGGAAGATATAAAAGGAGATTAGAGACTTCATTGGCATCTAGCTTGGCATATTTTCTCTATACTTGGAAAAGAGAGCTTGTTGCTCCTTAGTCATCCACTTGGGAACGAAAACCCTCATGTGAGGTCTTCTTGAAAGACGAAAACCCTTCATTGGGTGAAAGACGAAAACCCTTCATCACCATTTGGCATTGAAGAAGGAAGCTAATTTGAAGATCCTTTTGGCATTTCTAGCAAGTTATACTATTTTTTCTAGGGTGGAGCGACCTACCTAGGGTAGGTTTTGAGGACATAGGCAAAAAATTGGAGCAAACTAGTTTTGTAATCAAATTTTTCATATTTTTAAAGGCCAGAATCTTGAGTTGCATGATTTTTGGAGACTTCTATATCTATATTTCATAATTATTTCGTGGCTGCAATTTCCAGTGTGTATTTCATTTCCAGCAGTGTGTTTTCAGTGATTGTTGGTTATATTGGCTTCTAAAAATATCAAATATCATATATAAAATAGTGGCGAGTTGTGTGGATGTGTTTCATGGTGTTTTTGGCATCTTTTAAGCTAGTATAAGTCGCTGGTTTTTATCGACAGTCTGCTGCAATTTGCATTTTCAGATCTGCATATAGAATATTTAATAAAAACCCTCAAAAGGGTTATTACAGAATTACAAGAACGCACAAGGCTACTAGGTAGCAGAGCAACCACGCAGTGATATTGTAGTGAATTCAACCCACAAGACATCTAATGAAGTAAAGACTAGTATAGATATCTTAAATAAATCTATCTAAAATATGCCGAGAGATATCAATCATGAGGCACCTTTCTAACTATGCAAGGGTAATATAAGTACACCAAAACAATAACAATTAAAAATAAATATAATAAGTATTATTGTAATAAATGTATCTATATGAAATACACCTATAGATATCAATTTCAAGGTTTTTAGGTTTGATTTTTATATACCTCTTTAATCAACTTCATTAAATGCTCTATCAATTTCCCGTTGATTTGTCGCAAATGTAATCATTTAAATATGCAATTGTGTCAGTCTCAAAAATATCTATTCAAGAAAAAAAGACCTAAACATTACTACATGGCCAAGATATTACTATTTTTTTATTGACTTCTCCAAGAAAAAAGAAACAAAATTATTTAAGTGACAATCCACTAGAAGTCATATTGATGAATGAATTGTCACATGACAGTCAAATGAACGTCAAATTTAATGTCTAGAATAAAATTGAACAATGTACTCCATTACAGCATTGCCTGCCATTATAGGAACGCCTCTTGGCGTAATTAATCGACAAATAGTCAATGTAATTAGTTCACAAGTAGTTAAGAGTTTTGAACAACACAAACCTAAAACGAAGTTATTAGGTGGAGTCAACTGCAAGTTGAACAAAGTAACACTTCTCTTACAGTGGATGATTATGGAGCCAAAAAAATCAGACGTATTTCTAGAGATCGCAAGATGAGGTCACTACAATAATCTCTAAAGTAATCACACCCAGATTACAGCCTATTCTTAGCGAGTTTACTCTCAATCCACTTTCATCATAGGTCATCAAATTACAAATAATATGATAGCTGATCGGGAGACCATTCAACCCAGCCAAACATCCTTCACAAGTTAGATATGTCCAAAGCATTTGATTGTTGCAACTGGCATCACATTATTTAGACACTCTGTAAGTTCGCTTCCATGCAAATATTGTCCAATGGATAGCAAGTTGCATTACTTCTCCCAACTTCTCGATCTCAATTTAATGGTTTAGATGGCAGCCTCTTCACCTAATTTTCACAGCAGCGGACTCAATCTAATTTTTGCAATAGCTAAAGATCACATTTGCATCCATGGTCTCTCTGCAATTCCTTTGGGTCTTTGACCCCATTTGCAGTTTGCAGATCACTCAATGCTCCTGCAATTGTTATAGCTTGGGAAATTCAGTCTGTGGAGGTTCCTTACAGCTATATCAGCAAGCTATGGGGCAGGTAACAAATTCAGAAAATGTGTTCCTATTTTCCTAAATACCTAACTAGAAAACAAGAAATTATACACATTCTTGGTTTCCAGAATGCTTTTTTCCCCACTAGAAATATTGGCTTTCATCTTCATACCAGACCTCTCTCAAAACTCATTTTGGGGAGAGCTCGTAGATTCAATTAGATCCAAACACCAACATTAGACTCGCACATGGCCTACTTTAGCAGAAAGGTGCAATTAGTTAAAGCAGTGCTCTATTACATGCCAGTTTGCCAGTTGTCAATGTCGCCTATAGCAAGAATTGCCTTGGAAACTCTATCAAGATTCAAATAACATTCCCGTAGTGAGGTTCAACAACTACCTTCATATTTCCATTGGTATCATGGAATATTATTAACAATTTAAAAGCGCAAAGTGGACTAAATATTAAGAACTTGGACTTGTTCAATAGGTCTTTGGTAATGCAATAAGCCTAGTAACTTTATGTCTTGCCCCAACTTCTCCTTGGGAACAAATCATGAGAGCTGAATATTCAAATAATTATGATGCTACTCATTCAAATGTTCCAAACTAACTGAGACCTAGACTGCCCAGAAATGCCTAGTACCCCCCCATACCAAGCCTGTATGTACCTGGTACAGATACGGATACGGTCTGGGTACACTGTAGAAACATACCTGCGCCGTACCCATCCAAACTTCCACCATTTGCAAGTTAAAATAATTAAAAAATTAAAAAATTAAAAAATAAAAAATAAAATCCCCTAGCTTAAAAAAAACGTAACCTAACCCTAATTTTGAGGATCATCTAAATGATATGTTCTAGGCTAGGATATTGGTACGGCATGGCAGAGGTCCTGGGTACCAATACAAAATATATCCGGTATGGATACGGCACGGAAACGTGCCTAGGAGTGGCCTGGGTACGGCCGGCACCCCCCAGGTATGTCCAAACGTACCCAGACATACCCAGGGGGTCCTGGCCGTACCCTGGCCGTCCCGGGCACGTTTGCGTGCCAAAACCACTTTTTTGTATTTTTTTAACATCTTTTTAAACACATTTAATAATAAAAAATATAAGTTTCTTTTATTTAAAACCCTAAAAATTAAATAGAAACAATAAAACAAAACTAAAACACAAAAACAAAACATAAAAGCAAAGAAACTTACCTCTCCTTCCTCATTTCATCTTTGCCTCTCTAAACTTTCATTTTGCTTGTCTAGGGTTTGATACTTCATCAACAAGCATTGCAAGTATTTTCCTAAGCTAGTAAGGAGTGTGTATTCGTTGTCAAGGCCATTGAGGAGCTTCAAAGGAGGAGGATTTGTGAATTATTGAGTGAAGGTAAGGTTTTAAGTTTTATTATTTAACTTTTAAGTTTTTTTTTCAATTTTTTTTGTTATTTAATCTTTCACACACTTCATGCTTTTGTTTATGTTCATTATTTTTTTTTTTCCCAATTGAAACTTAATTTTTAAACCATTTTTTCATTTTAATTTTTGAAATTTTCAATACACACTATCATGTTATGCCTTAGGGCAAAGGGTTTAACTTTTAAGTTTTATTTTTAACCATCGTTTTCTTTGCTTATGTTGTTGGTTTTAAAACTTGTAGGTAGAAGTACAATGGCAGCAAGTTCTACCTCTTTTGGGCAATCTTTGTTCAAGAAATTTGACCCAAATTCACCATTATGGAGGCATGTCACAATACTTGAGCATCTTCCAGGTGGTGGGTGTTTTGTTTGGAAATGCAACGAATGTGAAACAATATTCAAAGGCTCTTATAGTCGGGTGAAAAGCCACTTGAGTGCAATATCGGGTCATGGTATAAGAAACATGCAAGGGGAAAAATAATGTAGTCCTTGTCAAAAGCACAAGTTTTGGGAAATATCAAAGAACAAGAAGATGCAGAGGCAGCTTTCGTGCTTTGAAAGCGGGTCATCCATTGTCCTAAAAGAGGAAGTTTATCTCGATCAACGAGCCCTCTTGTTGCCCCATCAAGTATTGGATCCTCAATTATGATCATGCCACATCCATTTGTGTCGCCTACCTCCATGCATGATGAGGATTCGCCTCTTTCACGAAAGACAAGTAAGACAAAAGGACCATTGGAAAAGGCCTTTCAAAATGAGAACAATGTTATTGCAGATGAGCACATTGCAAGATGTGTGTATGCAAATGGACTTTCATTTAATGTTGTGAGGTCACCTTATTGGCAAGAGATGGTGAAAGCAATCAATGAGACCCCAAATGGGTACAAATCGCTAGGCTATGAGAAGATTTGCACCACCCTATTGGAAAAACAAAGAAAATATGTGGAAACCTCCTTGCAACCAATTAGAGACTCATGTGCTAAAACAGTGTGTCCATTGTTTTTTATGGATGGAAAGATGCAAGAAACTACCCTTTGATCAATGTGGTTGCAGTATGCCCTAAAGGGGCAATGTTTTTTAAAGCAGTTGATTGTGAGGGGCAAGTGAAGGATGCCCAATTCATTGCCAACATCCTCTTTGAATCCATTGAGGCAGTGAGGCCTCAAAATGTTGTCTAAGTCATAAAGGACAACGTCAAGAATTGCAAAGCCGCGGGGATGTTAGTTGAGGCAAGGTATGGGCATATTTTTTGGACACCATGTGTTGTGCATTCACTCAATTTAATGCTAAAAAAGTTTGCCAACAAAATAGAGTGGATTTAACAAGTGTATGCAGAGGGTGAAGAGATCCAAATGTTTGTGACCAACCATCACTAGTTGCAAGGCATCTTTAGATCCTTCTCGCATTTGGAGTTGTTGAAGGTAAGGGAAGCTACCTTTCTTTTTTCTTTAATTTAAATATAAGTTTTTTTATTTTTAAAATCTAGTATAAATTAATATTCAAACGTTTTCAATTTTTTTTTAATTTTTGTTTCTCATTCTTATTAGGTTGTTGAGACTCGATTCGCATCACACACAATCGTCTTGAGACAACTTGTGAAGGTAAAAAGATGCTTTGAACAGTATGGTGACTTAACAATGTTTGGACCGTTATAGAGGCAATCAAATACAAAGAGAGCTCTATAAGATAAAGGCATTAATCCTTGATGATGACTTGGTGGGCATCAAGTTGAGTATTTGTTGAGTTTCAAAGAGTCTGTTCTTTGTATGATCAGGTTTACTAGACAAAGATCAGTGCTTGTCATAGGAGAAATTTATGATGGAATTGGGTCCATGCTTGAGAAAATGAAAGAAATCATACAAGCCAAAGAGATCAAGATCCTTGAAGGAAAACATTTATAATGAAGTACAATCAGTGTGGTCATTGAAGAGGTGGAACAAAATGACCACCTCGCTACATCTATTTGCCTTTGCATTGACTCCTACATTCTACAGTACAGAGATCCTTTCTTAGCCTGGAAGGATGACACCATATAGAGATGCGGAATTCAATGAAGGATATATGGTGGCATTGTCTAGGCTATTCCCTGATCCTGAGGCTCTAGAGGACATGGTTATGATAGAATTTGCCAATTTCATAGCAAGAAACAAGGTCATAGCCTCTCGCTGCTCTTCAAAGCAAATACAAGATCGACTGCTCATATGTGGTGGTACCTCCATGGTCATGCATCAGTTTTACTTACAGTCTCTTGCAATCAAGGTCTCGGCAACAGGTAAGTAATCTTTAATTCTCTTTCCTTTTTTTGTTGTAACTTTTAGTTTTTTAAAATTTAAGTTTGAGTGTTTAAGTTGGAACTTTGCATTGACTTTGTGTTGCCTCAATAGGTCGCAAGTTTCATCTTCCTCTCAACCACAACTAGATTACATATAGCTCCATCCACTCACAAGTGCAACAAGTTGGGGGCTAAAAAAGGTTTGAAGATTTTGGTATATATACATTCCAACTTGCATCTTTTTATCCCACAAGCAGTCGGAGTACAGGGAAGGGTCAACAAAACATTGGGATATTGATCCAGACAATAATTGTACTTGGATGCTTCCATTTCCCCCCTGCCATTAGATGATGAGGGATTGGAGACTTCTTTGGCACCGTGAGACCTACATGCACAAGGGGGGTGCAACTAGTAGTGGCTCTAGTGGGAGTGGTTCAAGTCCATGTGGTTCTAATGAACCACTTAATGTTGACGATGCTGATGTTGATGCTCTTGATAAAAAAGAATATGATGAATATTGAAAAATAGTTTGAACCATAGTATGCATACTCGGCGAGTACTCACCGAGTTGGCGAGTACCCGCCACTTTTTTTTTACAGCCAAATATTTGCCTAAAAAACTCGCCAAAACCTGCACAAACGAGTTTTTGGCAAATACTCACAAGTCTTTAACGAATATTCGCGAGTTTTTGGTGAATATTCACAAATACTCACAAGTTTTTGGAGAGACTTTTTTAAAATATTTTGCTTAAAATTTGTCTTTTTAAGAAATTTGCATATTTTAGAAGTTATTGAATATTCGCCGAGTTTTTGCTGAGTCAATTTTTTTTGGGTTTGTCAAGTATTCGCCGAATACGAGTATGCGAACTATGGTTTGAACTTTGAGTATTCGCCGAATACGAGTTTCTATGTTTTAACAAATTATGACTTAGTCTTATGGTTATTTACTTATTTGGCTTATAACTTATAAGTTATCGACTTATCTTGTCTTTTACCTTGTCTTTCATATGCATAATATGTGGTTAATAACTTAATTCCTATTTAGTGGGCTGAAATTTATATATTTTTTAATTTTTATATAACTTTTGTACTATCGTATCCAATATTATATTTGGTTCATATTTAATTGCAGACACAATAAAATAGAACACAATAAAACTCAACTGTAACATAATTCAATCGAGATATTGTATTCATCTAAAGATGGTTTCTTATACAAATGTTTGATCCTATAATCTAGGAGTCAAGTCTTATCACTTAGTCTTCCTCATATCTCTCTCCATGAATCTCTCAAGCTTATCCCTAGGATCACTCACACTCCAAAAATAGCTACGTGAGTTGTTTATCACAACACACTCATACTAACTATATTATTAATATGAGTTATATAAACTCATTATTAATAATATTACAATATATTAATAATGTTACACAATATATTTGTAACATTCACTCCCCTATTGTTAACATTATTAATTTCCAATATACACTCCCCTAATGTTGACATGGTACAATATAACTCCTTTTTCTGCAACGTGTTGCACGGGCTTGCCTCATAATCTGGATCAAAGAAAGGCGTGTAAACTTCCAACTGGCTGACTGTCTTGCTGCACATGACCACAACTATGCGAAGGAACACATCCCGCATTTAATCCATGAAAAGAATGCACTCGACATTCTACTGGCGGATCATCTTCATAAAGAAGGAAGGCAGTCAAAGGACTGCTACATCAGTAAAAGTTTATCTACCTGTTTACATCTATGGTTTTCTGAATCTACCACCAACCCTTTCCAAATCTATGAGTGTTACAATAAACTTAGAGACATACTCTACAATGTTTTCTTCTAGGAGGTTACATATATGAATTTCTCACACATTACAATTGAACAAGAATGTGACATTTGTTCTTATTTTCACACAGTGGAAAATAAACACACAATTAAAAAAAGGTCACAACTTCATTGTGCGGCCCCGTCGCTTGCGGCTGGCGAGAGGTCGTTGATTGACCTCCTTCCTCCGTTGCCTCCATCCTCCATCAGAAAATTGCTTACTTACTCAAGAAATTTGATTTTGGTTTCTGGACTTCTTGACTCACAGATTTTGACTAACTTTGACAACAACGAGACGATACAATATCACAATTTTTACGCTAACTCACAATACACTTAAAATAACGCAAAACTACAATTAATAAACTGACATTTATATATAAAAGTAAAATTAAACAATAAAACTGAAAAATCATCTACAAAAAAAAATAAAAAAATTTAACAATAAAAAGATTAAAATTTAAAAATAAAAAACATGAATTAAAATTAAAAAACAAAACTCAATAAAATACCCGAAACTTTTAAATCTACAATTCATATAACATAAATAATAACAAAATGATTTTTTTTTTGAACTTTTAAACCACGTTGTTTTAAAAAGTAACTAAACCTAAAACTAAAACTAAAACTAAACAGTTTAACACAAACATAAAAATAACCATTAGATAAGTAGTTGACTACTATAAAAAAGTGAAGACTATTAAACATTAACCACAGAGATTTTTTTTTAAAAAATTGTTTTTTAAACTAAAATAACACGAAGACTTCACATTGACTACACAAAAAGAATAATAAAAAACTTACCAGTATAAAACAAAAACTTTGTCTCCGTAGATCTTCATTTTGATAAGAATAAAAGTGCCCATTGGCACATGGAGACTGTACATGTGGAAGGCAGTGTATACATGCATTCAGATTTACAAGGGACAGTTTTAAATTTCTGCCAAAGACAATTCGTAGGCATCTAAGTTACTCCAATAACCTTCCCACAAGTTTTGACTGCACCATATCAAGATATTTGACTGAGATGTTTAAAACTTTAAACAGATCTTCACACAAACTGAGCGTACCTTGACTGAGATTTGAGAGGACGAATACAAAATACTCGTTGCATGTAGCATTTAACCAATATCAAATGTAGCTAGACATGTTATATGGCGATGGAAATCAAATTGTATTCTCCCTCCTGTTATTTCTTTCCTTCTCAGCACCTTTTCCTAGCTTTGTATAAGAGTAGTAAATCGAATACATCAGGCACTTAGCATACCCCCACAGTCCAAGGGCCACAATGCCACATAGATTCAAAATTACAAAACATTGTACCAGCTCTGATACCAAATATTATATTTGGTTCATATTTAATTGCAGCCACAATAAAACTCAATTGTTACATAATCCAATCGGGATATTGTATTCATCTAGAGATAGCTTCTTATACAAATGCTTGATCCTATAATCTAGGAGTCAAGTCTTATCACTTAGTCTTCCTCATATCTCTCTCCATGAATCTCTCAAGTTTATCCCTAAGATCACTCACACTCCAAAATAGCTACGTGAGTTGTTTATCACAACACACTCATACTAACTATATTATTAATATGAGTTATATAAACTCATTATTAATAATATTACAATATATTAATAATGTTACACAATATATTTGTAACATTATGCTGTATCCGGGGCCAAAACAAATTTGTCATGTCTGCGTATCGGATACTCCGTACCCATACCCATATCCAAAACGTATCGGATACTTAGGTAATAGGCTTTTAGCCCTAGGAAATTGAAAGTGAAGCAAGTTGAGAACTTGCATGTATTAAATTATTAACTATTATGTTTTGAACTTTATGAATCAATACAAACTCAAGTCTCAATTCTCAAAATATTTGAAATCTGTTTTCATGTTCCATGAATGATTGTATGAGTATTAAATTTCAATAAGTATGCAAATGCTTCTTTAAATTTATACACACACACACGCACACACATATATATTACATTCCATTTGAATCCAATCTTCTAAAGATAACTAGCGAACTTAGAATACGATGCGCTAGGTGATGGTTTCAATCCATATATTACCCTTATCAGTCTACAAATTGATTTCTGTACCTTTCTCTCCAAACCCATGTGGTTGGTATATGTATACTTCCTCTTATATTTCACTATTCAAGACAGTTGTTTTCACATTCATTAGATGCAAATTCCAATCAGTGCAAGCAACAAAGAAATCACCATTTAAATGGTATCCCACTCATTTGGAGGGTAAATGCTTCTTTATACTCTATGCTATGCCCTTTTGTTGAGCATAGGCCTTAGCAACCAATTGTTGTTTGTATATTTGAATTTCCATTGCATCATTTGCTTTATACTTCACTCAGTGAACCCATTTGCTCCCAAACTCTCAGAAGACAATCAATTAAAGAGCATGTATGATTTTTCACTTTCATATCATATTCAACCTGTGTTGCCATTCTCCAAACCTCCCTATCTATTGTCTCTGCAAAAGATGAAGGCTCAACAATATTACTTTCCACCAAGGCATAGTTTGCATGTTTCACTAGCTCCAATGACTTGATTTGATCTCATTGGGCTTAACATCTTTCAACTGTGATTTAGCCCACATGGTAATGTCCTTTATCTATGATAACTAACCAACCTGTACCTTGTACCTAGTCTTGTGTTGATTCTCTTTGGTGTACATCCTATAAGCTAGAAACTTGAAGGCATTCGAATTTTCTAGATTTACAGAATTTTCATTACATAGAAAATTTATTGTAAACGTTTCAAAGTTAATTCTCCATAACAAAATTGAAAATTTCCAAGTGATTTTTCATAGTAGGAGAACTTGTATTAGCTGTATTATCAAATGAAGTGCTTGTACCTCCATTATCATCTGAACCGTTCTGTTGTGAACTGCTTGGAGTCTAAGTAAGGACATACCAATGAACTCTATATTCAATTATATACTTTTTATTTTTTACCTTTTCTTTATAACTTAGGTAATTTGTTGGTCAATCTCCTAAATATTTATTGGTTTTGTTTCATCCAATGTCACATTTGGCCGATGACATTGCTTATAGGGTGTCTTGCAATCTGCTGCACAGTGGCCGAATTTCCCATATTTATTATATCTATTACATCTATTACATCTCATGTCTCTTCTATTCTGATTACTGTCTCAGCCTCCAAATGTTGCGCTATAAACCTGAAGATCTGTCCCTGCCACAACCATGGTTCTGTGTATGTCCTCTATGTTTTCTGACTACTACATCCATCTTCCTGAGACTGAAAGGAAGATCTTACCCTGATGTGAAGGAGTTAATGTTGTTTTGAAATCCTATTCTTCTACCTCTACCTCCATTGTCCATGCTCGTATTGGCTACAAAAGCCTCTTCTCTTTGGAAGGGTACTATCATCCTGAGATAGTAACCCAGCAAATTCATCAAATGCACCTCTAACTCTATCTATTAGTTGTTAAATTTCGATGAAGTTCATGTAGGATGTAGGAAACCCCTTAATGGACAATGTCTTCACATTATCATTGTTAGGATTATCAATTGCTGCCTCAATCCTGTTCTTATGCTCAGCCACACTATTTTGTTGGGTAGTAGATGCTCAGCCATGCAATTTTGTTCGTTAGTAGATGCAATAATACGCTGTGAAACAATACCATGCTTGGAACAGAAATCGTGCAAAGCATGATTAACACACTCACCTCCCTCAAATCTCAAATATTTCAGAGAATACATAGGCTGATTCTAAACCAAAGCTAACTACTCAATGAATTTATCTTAGTAGCAGTCTTACACTTCAAAAAGAACACCCAAGGGCGCCTGGAGAAATCATCAATAGAGGTTAAGATATATCTAGCACTTGAGAGAGATGGATAATTCATCTACTTAAGTCACAATGAACCACCTCCAAGTGTCCCTTTGTAGGCCATGCATTTCTCTTCTCACACTATCTCCAGTGATGCTTCTGTAGAACACACCACTCAAACACCATCTACAAGAGCAATAGAAGGTAGAGGATGGACCATATTCACTCAGACCATCAGCTGTATGCTTCTTAAAATCAAGCGCCTTGAATCAATGTATCTGATAGTACTTTGCCTAAGAGATCTAATGTTTTCACAGTCCATCAGATGAATGAAGAAAGCTTCTGAAAGTAATCGCGTAAAGAGTTTTTGATCAGAGAAAACAAAATCAGATCATGTTGTGTGATATTTCATTAGGATATAGCACTGAATCACTGATTATGGATTGCAGACATGTGAATCCCTAATTAAAGGGAAAAAATTCTAAAGGTACACGATGCCAGTCACAGGATCACACAAAGAAATTAAATTGAATAGTTACAAATTTTAGTTTTAGCCATAGACATTAAAATGTTACTGTTCAAAACAAGCAACTGAAACCTCCTGTCCATGTATCTGAAATTTAACGTCAATACCAGGAGAATGGGCATTGCCTTCATTTTTAATTATCAGCTTCTTTCCTGGACCAAGCTCTATCAAAATCTTAAACACACAACTACAGCTGGTAGGAATAACATGAACAACATTACCCCAGCTGGACTGTGCGAATTCTCCCTATTTCAATCTTTTTTGGGTTAATAGAAATGTTGATAAAAACCAATATACGTAATAATTTTCTCTATACAGGGCATTTTTGAAGCAGATGTTGTTCATGCTTGATGCCATGTCTGTGTTTTTATATTGCAATCATTATTCTCCAAGAAGTTCTCAAAGCAGTCAGAAGCAGGCCAATCTTCTCTCCTATCTAGATTAATTATAGGCTCCTATACACCATAACTATGTAGAGGGAATAGGATGAGACATGTAGTCAATTACCTAGGGAGAATAAGACTGTACCTAATCATAAGAAATTTCAATCCAAGGACTCGAATCCTCCAAAAATATCAGCTTCTCGTCACAATTACTCACCATGCCTTGATCTCCTACCATGACAATTGTGACATCCTCCATAACCCCCCTTTTTAAGTCCATTCATGAGTCTCCCCATCATAGAGTCCATCCGAGAAACTGTGTCAGTTATCTGGGGATCATCTGGCCCAACTTGGTGGCCCTGATGATCAGGATCTTCAAAATAGAGGGTCATGAAACTGGGCATCAGATGCCCATCCTTCAGATCAAAATACTCAACACAGTATCCACTCTTTCCTCGAGGAGTAAAGAGCCATTATAATATTGGCAATAATGCTCCAGGCAATTCCAGTGGCCATTTATACCTTCAGAACTGGGCCAAAAATAAGTAGCAGCCTGCATACCATTTTTGGTCACGGTCTCCTACAGAGGCTACCCCAGCCACCATTTGGGTTCATGGTTTTGCATATTGATATCTTGTTCATTTCATCTCTAAAATAGTTGTTGATAACTCCATGCCAGGCAGGATAAAGCCCTGTTGCGATTGAAAAACTTGGCAAGATTAAGCATTGGGTACAAGAAAAAATTGTCATGAAAAACAAAAAAAAAACTATCTAATTTGTTTAAAAACTGGCAAAATTAAGCATCAGGTTTGTCATGAAAAACAAAAATGTAAACTATTACGACATAAAAATGGGAAAGAAAATACAGCATACATCAACATGAATGCAAGAGAAATATTCAGGAATTTAATGGTTAAGGTTTCTTCTCTTAATTGGGACATATCAATCAATCCTTTCCAACCCTTGATGAATCAGATAATCAAAATGGGAGATGTTGGCAAAGCAGGGGTTGCTTCTTCTGGGAAAACAAAAGACGGGGAACAATGTGTTAGTAGAAGGAGCAAAACGAGAAGGCAAAAACTGCACTGTTCAAATGATAACAGGCAGAGTGTATTCATTCAAGCGAGGAGTAGTTACAATCAGTTGTTAGTTACAGCTCCTTAACTGTCAAAAACCGTATGGTTCATTATATAAATTCAACACCCCCCCCCCTTAATGACTAACCTTGAAACAACACCAAGTTTATCTCTAAACTTGACAAACAACAAAGGACCAAGAGGTTTAGTCTGTACATCAGCAGGCTGATTCGAAGAAGGACAAAAATGAAGAAAGATATCACCGGAATCAACCAACTGGCGAATATAGTGATGATGAATCTCAATATGTTTAGTGCAGGCATGATAGACAGGATTCTTCATCATCTTTAGAACACCTTGATTACCACAAAAGAGTGAAAGAGATGTAGCAGTAGCCTGGGGAAACTGAAAATCAGTCAAAATCCGACAAAGCCATATTGCTTCGCAACTGGCACTAACAGCAGCCTTGTATTCTGCTTCAGTAGAAGAGATGGCAACAGATTAGTTGAACAGTTACCGACTGAATGACAACTACATAACCACATTATATGCGATATAATGCTCTATATTTTAACAAGATGTAGGAAAAGAAGATGATTTAATGCAGAGGACTTCTTATGCAATCCATAGATTCTTGGAGAAGGTATACTGAGGAATATATTTATTTGCCCTCTAAAGGACCAATTTCAGGGATTTTGTGAACTCTATTAAAAGGGCTCAGAATTTGGGCATTCTATTCTTGACTACTTATAACAGTAGGCATGACAGTCAAATTTGGGCAGTCTGTTCATGACCACTTTGGACAGTAGGTGCGGCAGTCGGTTTTAGCAGTTATCAATAGAGTCCTTCTCTCAGAGTAATTATGTTCTTTGGTGCCTACGGCTACTGTTATATTCAATATGCCATAGCTATGGTGTTGTAGAAGTGCAGCAGACCAGAGGCTACAAACCCTGGTTTTGTATTCCCCTCAAGTTGTTAAGGAAGAAACTCAAAAATCCAGTTCTGTGTCCATATTGCAGGCTCTATATACACAGGCGCTATCAATGACAGGGACGTTATTATGCAGATGAAAGGGGATGCATATCAAGAGTTGAAATATTTGCAGAAAGTGGAGAGGGAAATGTCATAATCTTCCTGGTAACTCTGTAATTAGATGTGCTCAAACTTTAAGTGAGGCAACTGGGTTGTTGACTGAAGGAATTTCTATTACAACCGATAAGCCAAAGACACCACCAGATTTAAAAGGGCTTGCTAGATTTAACAGATATGAGAGGAAGAGATGAGAAGGTCCGATTCTAAATGTCAACAAACATCAAAGAAGAATAGACCTTACCAAATACACAGCTTTCAAATTATACTGTCACTGCCTTTAGATTCTTGGCTTCTTACCAGGCCTTTTTAATACAATTAGAACTGTAATTTAATCAAATAAGGCATTAGAAAAATCACCTTAAAATACTAAAAGAAAGATATTCCGACACGATCCTGCAGCAGGGGATGCAGAGTGTTTGAAGTGTCAACAGTCTTGTAATAACAGCAATCCTCTATGGTTCCAGACAGCTTGTATGAACTCTGCACCAGATTGAAACATTAAATTTAGGAAAACATATCGAGTACTGAACTACTAACAGGGAGAAAACAATCAATCCCAAAATGTGTATTTTATCTCAAAAGTTTCAAAAATAAGGAATATAAGATGCATCTTACAAGAATCAACAATGCTATTACCACTCAGTCTCTGCATAACACTTCAGGATGCTATGACAGACCTGCTCATGATAAATAAATAAATCAAAGATTCTCATTCATTACAAAACAGTTATTTAGAAACATGCTATACTAATATGCCAAACAATAACTAACAATTAGCTCAAAAAGTGACAATGTGCTGAGATCTGACTACCATTTCACCTGACTGCGTGTGAAATGGCACCTAAATCGGATGTGAAAAGAGTGCAGTCGTGGTTATGGTCGTCTGGTGAACCTGCGTGAGAAGAGGAGACGTCGTGAATCGTTGAGAGTTTATATGCAATGTTTTACTTTAGGTTTAATTTTATGCTTCGAAGATTTTTTCTTTAATTTATTTTTAATTTTTATCTTTTCAAATTATATTGGGTATAATATTATATTTAAAATTTTATTTTATATCGTTTAAAAATATTCTAAAGTTTTTAACTTAATATTTATAAATTTGAAACTATTAAAGTTAAAAACTCTAGAATATGTTAAAATAATGGACATCGATTAAAAAAAACACCATATATTACATTAAAACCTCTATAATATTTTAAGATATAAATTTCGAAAATATTAAATTAAAAACTCTAAAATATTTTTAAATGATTGATATTATACAAAAAATTAAATATTACATTAAAATTTCTTTTTGAACTTAATGATGAATTTTTTTTCGAACTTTATCCATTGGACGAACTGGAACCGAACTTTATCCTCATCGAACTTGAACAAGCTCGAACCTTGTGACTTAGTGTGAAATACACATTGATATTAAAAAATACTAGGAAGAGTCAATCTCATTATAAGAAACCCCTATCAAGGTAGCTATAAGAAATATAAATTATTTATCACTTAGGTGACGTGTTAATAAGCTTTGTTGTTAGGATTAATTAAATTAATCTCTAATGTACATTAGTTAGTTTAATTGTGATTTATTAAATAAATGACTAATTAATTATCTTGCACATTGTAGGTAATTACATTAGTTACCTAATTACGAAAATACACCTATTTTCCTAGGCAACTGCCACTTAGGTTCCCTTTGGACTCCACTTGGACTCCGCTTCACTAGTCCAGCGAACTGCGACTTCACTAGTCCAGTCAACTCCACTTCTAGAATCCTATAAAGGTGAGGGAAATTGAATTGTACGTACAACCACCTTTCCGAATGCAACTTCTGCTAACCAAATAATTAGTGCCCCTCAAATGGGAATTAATTCATTTGAATTGTTCAACCTCCCTCAAGTGCTATTTTTAGCATGTGCATTCAACCACCTACAACTACTCTCAGGCCACTACTTAGCCTCTATAAAAGAGCAAGTTTATCCCTTTGAAAATCCTCTTGACTCTCTCTTGGATTTCTTATACACTTACTCTGCTAATTTGTTTTCCAATATCTGCATATGGAAGCTATATCCAAGCCAACTCTCTGCTCGTAGTGTTGTCAAATCCTCATTTGGAGGTCACTTTCAAGAGCACCCACAATCCATAATCTACAAGGTTACACAAGCTTAAAGCTTC
The DNA here is from genome assembly GCA_019776745.2 of Taxus chinensis. Classification (NCBI taxonomy): domain Eukaryota; kingdom Viridiplantae; phylum Streptophyta; class Pinopsida; order Cupressales; family Taxaceae; genus Taxus; species Taxus chinensis. Next base: position 74,440,756 of record CM034150.1, read on the forward strand.
TTACAACCTTATCGTTGAGGTTTGCAAGGAGGACATGGAGGAATAGGTTTGCATCTACTTATCTCTCTGTTTCAACCAAGTTTTCCGTGCTTACAAGATTATTTGCATGCTTGTTAATCTCTACAACTTCCCTTACATGCCATTTAAGGTAGTGATCATCCATGGCCAACACTTTTGTGTTTTCAATACAAATGGGGTGCTTTTTCTTGAAAGAGTGCTTTATTCACACTATCTCCCTCTCCTTCATGTTTGTATCATGTTCATTAAACCTTGTACTGATCGAACCATCATTAGAGAGAATGGTCGTTACATCATGATGAACTAATATATTCTCATAGACAATGGCTTTATTATTTTGAACCATTTATGTTATACTCTAAAATACTCCTAATTTCCTTCCAATTAAGTAATTGTTCTATGTCCATGGTTTAGAGCATTTCCCTTGCAACATCAAGATCTATCTCCAAATCTAATTTTTATGTGGAACATGGTAAATCAAAGAATCCAATCAGAAATTTATGGTTATCTACTTCAGTGTTAGAGTTGATCTTTCTTTTTAGAGCTTAAACCAATGTTTGGCATGGAATGTAGTTGTGTTAGTTTCCAGCCAGCATCGCAAAGAAGATATTGGGTTTGCAGAATGACATGATAGGAATGAGGTCAAAAATCAGCGAACAAAGATTACATTGATGAGAATCTCTTATAATTAGTTTTTTTTGTAAATATCTCCACATTGTAAATCCCATCTTGTACATTTGGCCCGGTACACTAGATTATTTTAGTCTACATGTACAGTTCACTAATTGCATCTCAGTAAGATTGAATGAAATGTCCATGATTATGTACAGTTCACAAATTGTATCTCAGTTATACTTAATGAGAAGTCCTTGCACATGTATAGTTTGCATCTATGTAATATACCCTTTTGGAATATTAATTAAATTTTTGAAAACTCCTAGCAAAAAGCTAAACTTAGAAGAGCAGCCCTTCTAGGTTCACCTCAACTAACCTAGTGTTGGCTTCAATACAACCCAAATGGGGTTGGAGTGAGCCAAAGTGATGGGTTTAGATGGGCTATCCAATCGGAGAAGTCACTTCATTAACAATATTAATTGCACCAGAAGTGAATTAAATAAAAACACTGAAAAACAGTTTAAACTTCAAAATTCCACAACTTGACCAATACTTAATATTTTTTAGTGAAACAAAATGCAGATGAAAGCTGAAATTATATCATTTCCAACCAGTTATCAAACATAATTTTCTGAGCACCGCAAACCCCTCAAAACTGAAATTAAGTCGCCTAGGGTTAGAACAACATACAAAATAATTTATAGATTTTTCTTTGATTTCCCAACACTCAAAAATGTGAATTTCAAATCTGCAATAATTAAATTTATAACAGCAAATTGTAAACACCTCTAAAACCCTTCCAAAAGTAATGTTAACCTCCCCAAACCAGTCGACCCACTTTAAACAAATACCAACAATATTATATGTCCAAAATACCATCAAACAAATGCATTATCATTAGAAAATTAAGCAAGAACAGTTCAGATTAAAACCTTTGCCAAAGACCATCAAAATATGCCACAAATCTCCTCCAGGCAAGTCGATTTATATCATAACCAACAGTAATATTTGGACTGCATTCATCAAAAAGATCTCTCAAATACCTTCCCCAACTCAAGCTCTCACACTCTCAACAATAGCGACTTCACATAGGCAATTAAATTAAGCAAAACTCATCAATTCCATAGCTTGAAGGGCATACACACTTCACATATAAGTGGTGTTAATAAACACCTTTTATTTTAGATCATTAGTGGGCATACATCCATCTTCAAGCATGAAGATAAGTTATAATGACCGTCAACATGCAAAAAGGGTGCCCATCATCTCTTTTTATAGATTTGTCCTTATGCAATCTCCAATGTTTTCCCTCTTTTTTGGTGTCATCTTCTAGAGAGGAGAGTTTTAATTTTAAAATGGCCTGAAAGTCAAACTCCAATACAAATGTTAATTTCCCAAAATAATATATGAAAATAAAATACATGGGAGAATTAAATATAATAATTGATGCCCAAAAGAATCGACATTTGCCTAGATAAGATTCATCCCAAAAATAATAATAAATGAGCTCATGGAATAAATCAAGTCTCCTCTAATAAATTTGATTTGCCTTCATTACTCAATTTACCACCAAATGATAATTAATTGGCACAAAACAAATTGATTTTCTCCTCATAATTACGACTTGCCCAAGATAATTTAAATATTAATTTTAATTAGCACATGGGATAGTCGATTTCCCCCAATTAATTCCTTTAATCCATGGGAAAGTAGATTAAAGGTTTTCAATATTTTATAATTAATTAATGTCCCAAAGAGGGGACATTACAATCTAATTAACCTCATCATAATAACTCATTAATGAAGATTTTACATCAACAATTTTGGCAATTATCACTTGTATTCTTTGTTGTCCATTTTAGTTTATGTTCTCATTTATGTTCTACAATTTAGGAGGTTATATCAATCGGTATCAAAGCCTACGATCAAGCCTATTTGATTTCTGCATTTTTGGTTGGATGTCTTTAACTATTTATTTCATTGTAAAATTATCCTTGAACTTCCAACCTTGAGAAGCATGTCAGGATCAGCTTCCTTTGTTCAGCCTACCAGGAGGTAGGTCTAAGTGGATTGATTATCCTGCCCTTCTCCAGCAAAACTAGAATCCACCTTTGTGCAACATTTTTGTACAACATTGGTAAATGTGGAGGAGTCAAAATTTTCTGTTTGTTTTGAAATTTCACTAGTAGAAATATACTGCTTTAGAGTTTAGACATCATCTTTCTCTTCTGCAGAAAGTTCGAATTCTACTGCAGGACAAAAAAATTTAGATACAGTCTCATAATTCGTGAAAATGTACAAAAAAATTGGGTCAAGCTGAAATTTTCCATGGAGGTAGATTTTATTTCTGTGGTTACTTTTCACTTTTGTTGTTCAATATCTACGTTGCCAAGATACGGGTACGAGTATCAAACGGGTACGGATACGATAAGCGAATACGTCAATTTTAAAAAACCCTTGGGTACAATACGTCTTGGATACGTCTATACACACACACACACACTCATTTTACTCATTTTTAGTCCATAAATAACTAAAATAGTAATACGAAACTTGAATCAATGTTCAAAACATTCAATATACTTAAGACTTATCATTTTTGTTGATCATGTGGCTGCCATATGTATCCTTGGCGTATCAGTATTCGTATTCGTATCGGATACGTATCAGACAAGAAATGTGGGGGGTCAGGGCGTATCTTGGCAACATAGTTCAATATAGATCCTAAATGGTTTCCAAGATTTCTATCTACATGTTTCATTAAGAAAAACTAAAACTAAAAGTTGTTTTTTTCATGCAGCATTCTGCTTTTGATATTAACAAAAAGAAAAGAGCCAGATCTTTTTGGCGCTCAGAAAATTCCCTCAAGTGTGACCTAAATTACTTATCTGCTTCAACTACTCACGCGAGAGTTACACGACCAATGACAACAACAAAACAAGTTTCAACTGAAGCTTATGCAGCATGCGATAAGTATGTTCTAGCAAATTATGGGACAACAACAATAGACCTCTAGCTTTAACTGATTCAACTACTCACGCGAGAGTTACACAACCAATGACAACAACAAAACAAGTTTCAACTGAAGCTTATGCAGCATGCGATAAGTATGTTCTAGCAAATTATGGGACAACAACAACAGAACTCTAGCTTTAACAATATGGTTGAAACAACAACAACAAACCTCTAGCTTTAACAATATGGTTGAAACAACAACAACAAACCTCTAGCTTTGATAATATGGTTGAAACAACAACATGCCTCCAACTTTAACTATATGGCCACTCCAATTGCGCAATTTGCTTTCAAGTTGAACACATGATGGGGACAAATTAGATGCTTGGATTTGCATCTTGGAGGCACTCTTCAGAACACGGTCTAATTTCACTAAGACAAAAAATCGTGAGTGTTGAGCTCTATATGAATAACCAAGCCCTCACTTGGTGGTGATCTCACATCAAACTTTCAGAAGCTACAGATAAACCAGAATTAAACCTTGGAAAGTGTTCTAAATGACTCTTACGGCACAATTTGACCCTCTCAAGTATGGACTATGGAGAGGAGCTATTGGAAGTTTAACTCTATCTTTGTCAAATGTCGGTGCAACCCATCCAATAGTTTATCAATGAGTTTAATAGGCTCTCTATCAAGTCATGTATGCTTGATCTTGATGAGGTCCTTCACATCACATTTGTCTTAGGACTATTTTCTCATCTCTGAGAGAGATAAAGCTCTACACTATCAATACCTTAGATCATGTTTACCAACATGATCTAAAAGTGGAAACCAAGTAGCACAAGAAGGCAAATCATTTAACTAATCTCTAGAAGAAGAGTGCTTCTACCCCGTCCAACTTCTCAAACCCTGCCAACTCATTCAAGAATGAAAATTCTTCCCAAAGTGGCTCCACTGAGAGTTTTTAGCATGGAGAAGAAGCACTATTATACTTATCATGAGCAATTAAAATTTCCATAGAAGAATATCATGTCTTGAAATCAAAGACAGCCAAGGCCCTTCTAGCAGAGCAAAAAATACAACCTGAGATTCAAAGGTTCACATACCCAATCTCAACATTTTTAATCCTCAATCAATTCTCGTGGTCAATGAAAACTATGCCAACAATCGAGAAATTTTATCCACTCATAACTACCAAGCCAAGGACAAACCGGTGCATTTTATCCTTTAATTATGGCAACGGAAAGAATCTGAATTGACAAAAGTTGTTATATGATTTTTCTTTGCAAACTACAATGCACCAATGCCCATACCAGTTGAAATTGATCAAGAAGGAAGGACAACCGACACTTGTCACACATAAGTGTTATGTGCCATTTGTCATTAAACCATTCCAAGGCATAGTTGACTATGATGTCACTCTATTGGATTTTTGCACTTTGATACTTTTCACACCATATCAATATGCCTGCAAGGAGGCCTTTTGTGACTTTCACAAGATCTGTCAGCTGCAAAAGAATAGTAAAGCACCTAAGTTCACTTCTTTCATTATTCCTTCACTTTCTCGCAGGCCTGCAGCTAAACAGATCGATTTGCATAGGTTTTTTATTCTTTGTATCGTTTAGGGACATTGTATCCACTCAATGCCTCATTTTCCCCTATAACCCATTTATATTCAAGTGAGGGATTGGTAATCAATCATATGTGGCTTGTACCTGACTGAATTCAAAGTGAGACTTGAGAATCAATCAGTAAAAGCAAAAGGACTTCCAAAGCATACACTAGGTGTGGCATACCCTAAGAGACGAGGTTGAGTACAAGTCCCAAGTGACTTTGGGCGATGTCTACCCTCCACTCAATATGCACCACTAGGGTGCATCGCAGCCATCCATTTTTTTACATGGACGGCTGCGATGCACCCTAGTGGTGCATATTGAGTGGAGGGTAGACAATTCTTTTTGACAAAAGAGATATCTCTTGGTCATGGAGCCTAAGCCAAAAGGTTCCCCTAAAGAGGGAAATTTACCAAATTATAGAAAATAAATGAATATTTTATATTTTTACTGTCTCTAGGGTGTTTTCCAAGTAAGATTCATACTCTTACTCTTCAACTTCGTCAAGATCCAATGATTCCAATTTTGAAGCACATGTCCAAATCTGCAAGTTGTATAAGTACAATAAGGTCACTCGGGTAGGATATGTGTGGCCAACAGTCCAAGCACAGTGTGGGGGTGACCCGTATGTGAAATGCATAGTGGATCTTAAAACAAACTTTCGTTTCCTTCTTCAACTCATTCCCAGCACAAGGGATGGTCCACAAGTACTCACTTACAACATTCAATTGAACTTGACATAAGTGGGGACATCTTGTTAATCATCTGGCGTCGTAAATTACTTTGAAACGTAGTCTAGGAGGTACTTCATTTGATTAAGTGTTGGTACCAAACGATTGTCTCATTGGTGACTTTATCATTCTATCACAGTGGTATTCTCACACTGTTAATTTACTCTTAACACGTACATCTTGTGTTTCACTTAGGGGTAGTCATTGAATTTTGAACAAATCTACAACTTACCTTAGTGAAACTTATCACGAAAACATGGCTCCCAAGACGTGTCTAGGTTTAAAGAAACAAACATATGAGGAACAACATGTGCAAGCTTGGGAAACCTCTAACAAACAAGGGTCAAACCCATTTATCAGACACGATCTAGGACCACTATTTTCTGCAGAAAAGGAAATAGAAGAAATGGTCGACCATAGTGGAAACGAATTAGAGTCACCATGCGCAGAGTTTGATTTTGACCCCACTCTATTAGATGAGTTTATCCTTAGAAACAAAGATAGAGTTTTGGCACGGGTCGTGGAATTAGGGGCCAAATTGCCCACCGAGAATGAACCAATATTACCTACAAATGACACTACTAAGGAAGAACGCCCCCTTATCAATATGGAAGATATTTTAACAAGCGGGCATGCTTCCACTTCTTATGTAGAAAATGATAAAGTGGTAGGGCATAGAATACCCCTCATCAAAGTGCCACGGAGAAACAAGATAGAACATGAGACAAGGGAAGAACCTCCACAATACGAAGAGGAAGAACCTTTAGAAGAAGAAGACACAAACCAAGTCACAATCCAACAACAACTTAGTAACCTAAGCCGACAACTAGCTTTGCTTACTTCCCAGGTACAAAAAGACACAAACAAGAACGTTCAAAAGTCAAGGCCTGAGTTTAGGATCCACGAACTCCATCGAGAAAACCAAGGAGAAGAAGACATGGGGTATCATCGTGTAAACGTCCCCGCTTCTCCCACTAGAGAACAATTGCTCACACAAGAAGTGCAATCTATGAAAGCAACGCTTGTGAGCATACAAGAAAGTAATATAGGGAGTATTAGGAAATACCAATATGAAGAACTATGCCCCTATCCTTTTGACAAGACAATGACCCTTCAACCCTTTCCAAAGAAATTTGATATGCCAAAGTTTGACAAATACAAAGGAAAGGGAGACCCAAGGGATCATGTTAAAGATTTTTACATGGCATGTCAAGAGGTGTCTTATAGTGATAATTACCTCATCAGAATTTTTCCCAAGAGTCTCGGAGGTCAAGCATTGGAATGGTTTACGCGCTTACCACGAGGATCAATTTTCACCTAGCCAGAATTGGCAGAAAGATTCGTACGTCATTTCTCGTATAACATAAAGAGTGACGTCACCATGGCAGACTTGTGTGGCGCAAAACAACGCCCAAATGAGACCTTCGCCAACTTCCTCCAACGATGGAGAGGGATAGCTAGTCGCTTCCCTTGCACTTTCCCTGAGAAGTAGTTGTTCAGTATTTTCATCCCTAATCTCAACCTAGATATAGCTTTCCACCTCCAAATGCATTGTGTCCGCACCTTTGAGGAGGTTATTGAGAAAGGGATTCAAATAGAAAAGGCTCTCATTGCCAAAGGCACCCTCAAAACCCAATCTAAAGACATCCAAAGTGTCAAACCCGCTGAAAAACCGAAGATCTTTAACAAAAAAAAATGTGGTGGGAGACGGAATCACTGATTCCAAATGTGTTCAAACGGTCCAAACCAGTCAACCTTTTAAACTAACCAAGGGCCCAATTCAACCACCACCAAAGCGACGAACATTCACCTCCCTCAATGAACCGTTGTCCGTCATACTAAAACAATTGGATGCAACCCACATGATGACCTATCCTACAACACAACCATTTGATGACAATGGTCCTAAACCTTCATGGTATAAGGAGCATGAATACTGCGAAATGCATCGCGTTAAAGGTCATAAAAAAGACAAATGTTTGCGACTTCGCCACTATATTCAAGACCTCATTAACAACGGGGAGATAGAGGTGGATAACCCTGGCCACATGCAAACACCTAACAAGAAAATGGGGATTTATAAGGAACCATTCCCCAAGCATGATAAGTCAGAAAAGGCAAAACCAGATCGGGGAGAGTCATCCCAAACCTATAAAGCTGTGAATTACTTGTATACCAAGAGAGATAACAATAATTACGATTCACTTATCGGATGTATTCACTCCCCTGCTGACCATGTCAATACCGTCTGGATCAAGGGAAAGGATTGCACTGCGGTAACAAGGCGTGCCCGCCTCGTGATTCTGGAACCCTCTCTGTTGACCCCGCAAACTGGTAAATATAACCTTTTTAGAACAACTTGAGAGGACACCTGCTAAGATCTCGATCTTAGATCTTCTCAAGATATCTAATGTGCATAAGGACATTTTGTATCAAACTCTTTAAGGGTCGGGAGTGCCTCTAGAAGGTGATCCTGCGTACCTTCAAGCCGCGGTGGAAAATATTAGACCAAGTGAGCATCTCACTTTCAACCATAGGGAAGTCCCTACCGAGAATCCTAAACATAATCTTCCCTTATACATTGAGGTAGTTGTCACCCGCTAGAAAATCAAACGGGTGCTTGTGGATAACGGATCTGGATTGAACATCTGCATGGTTAAATTAGTCAAATAATTGGGACATACAGAGGCAGATCTTGAGTCCCATATCATCACTATCACCGCATATGACAACGCGGAAAGAGAGTCAACAGGCACCATTACACTGTCCATTGAGGTGGGCCCCACTTTCCATCAGACAAAGTTTCACGTCCTATACTTGGAACTTCCATATAATATGCTTCTAGGCTGACCATGGATCCATGCCATGCAAGCCGTGCCATCAACATTTCATCAATGCATCAAGCTAAAGCATGAGGGACATACGGTAACAATACCAGGAGACTCAGAGCCCTTTTCTCATTGTAGAGCTCTCAATAGCTTTACACGAAATGGTACATACGCATGTCCCTCCACGGATATAGCCCATTCATTTTCAGTCTGAGGCTATGGAATCCCCAGCTGGATTCAGATTCTCTTAGGTCTTGCACTCTTGGGGCGTCCACTTCCACATGCTCCATTTTATTCATGGGAGATGAAAATTCTAGAATATCGTTGTGGGGAGTATAATGTACAACAAGAACTCTTGGTTTTTGACCTCTCTTTGTCACCCAAGACTAGAGGTCGACTCAACTACCGCTTGAGGAGACCTAGAGAGGAACACACTATTGGGTCGTTCCTACCTAGAGGCTTGTTATCTGAGGAAAAATTGCTTGATCCACCTACTACTTAGGTCCCTAAGGTCACTCAGTCATCTTGTTATAAAACCCTGAAATATCAAAAATCTAGCAGAATGATGTACTTCATGGGCTACAAAGGCCTAGGATGTGGGAGGAATGAACAAGGACAAAGAGAACCAGTCCCTCATCCACATTTCAAAATAGAAATATATGGCATTGAGATTCACCCTTATGGAGCACACCCCCAATGATCAAGATGTGACTTGTTATGAGCATGAGGATAGCTCCGAGTACCTAGATAGTGATACGGATTCCCATTGTAGCCTATATGAGGATATGGCCTCCACGAACCTTTTCATGAACAATGCTTTCATGACCATAACCCTCACCGAATCGACCCTTGACCTTGTGTACCCTTCCCTTTTTGAATGGGACCAACAACCTCACATGCCACTAGATTTATTTGAGAATGACGAGGCTATTGCAGAGTTCATGGGCATAAGGGATACAATTCCCATTGGAGATCACAAGAAGGGTTTCTTTATCGACTTAGACACCTATGCTTGCTTTGGAGAGGAGGCTGAACTTCATGGTCATCAAAATTTAAAGAAAAGCGAGGGCAAGGGTTCTAAAGAAAAGCCTCGGCACAAAAATCGAAGTCCAAGTCACACAGTGAAAACCTCTTTGAGGCACTGGTTGATAAACAAATAAGAAAATTAAAGGACAAACAAAGTGACCATGCCAAGGATGAAAATATTGTAGAGACATCCTTGGATGAAGATCTCAACCTACCTCCCAATCCTACGCATATGGAGGATTTATCAAAATTGTTACTTAAAGAAACCATTGATGTCAACATTAGTATTGAAGAATATCCCAAGATACTACAATTGGGGGCATCACTCTTAGCTAGAGAAAAAAAGATGTTCAATATATTTTTGTGAGAGTTCATTGATGTGTTTGCATGGTCTTACCAAGACATGCCTAGCCTACATCTGAATTTGGTCATCCACAACCTAGTCATGCATGCAAACGCCAAGCCTATCAAACAGAAAATATGAAAGATGCATCCAAGAGTGGCCTTGTTGGTCAAGGAAGAGTTGGAATGGTTGCTTGCAGCAGGATTCATTCCGACCAATTGACTATTCTGAATGGATATCAAACATTGTTCCTATCTAAAAGAAACCTGTTGGTATCTGAATTTGTAAGGATTTTAGAGACATCAATAGGGCTTTCCCTAAATATGAATTTCTGTTACCCCCAACATTGATATGATATGTTGACTCAATAGTAGGATATGAAATGCTATCACTCATGGATGGCTTTTCAGGTTATAATCAAATTAAAATCGCTGAGGAGGACCAACAAAAAATAGCTTTCACAACTCCTTGGGGCACCTTCTGCTATTAGGTGATGCCATTTGGCCTTAAGAATGCGGGAGCAACTTATCAACGGGCCATGACAATAATATTTCATGATATGATTCATGACATCATGGAAGACTACATAAACGACATCCTGGGAAAGTCCAAAACAAGAGAGGGTCATCCTATCATTTTATGGCATATATTTGAACGCCTACATGAATACAAAGTTATGATAAATCCAAAGAAGTGTGTCTTCGGTGTCCTATCTAGGAAACTATTAGGCTTTATCGTGTCAAGACAAGGTATTGAGGTAGACCCTGCTAAAGTGTCTGCCATCATAAAAATGCCTCCACCTGAGAATATCAAGCAATTACATAGCTTGCAAGGGAAAATTCAAAACCATTCACTGCTTTATCTCCTAGCTTACAAATAAATGTCACTCATTCACTTATTTGCTTAAGAAGGACGTTGCTTTCATCTGGGGACCCAAGCAATAGTAAGCCTTTGCTTTGCTTAAATAGTACCTGGCTAATCCACCTGTCCTCATGCCTCCCACTCTGGGAGAACCAATTTTGCTCTATATTTCCGTTACATAATATGCTATTGGTGCATTACTCGCCCAATACAACCTTATCCATAAAGAGAAAGCAATGTACTATCTGATTCACACCCTCATTGCCTATGAACTTAATTATCCTTAGATTGAAAAGGCTTGCTTGGCCGTTGTTTTTACCTTTCTGAAACTTCGTCATTACCTGCTAAATACTAAGACCAAACTCATATCCAACGTCAACCCACTCAAGTATTTATTGTCCAAACCCTCCCTTACAGGTAGAATGACTAATTGGATCATTCTACTCAGTGATTTTGATATAGAATTTGTCCATCAAAAATCAGTTGAAGGACAAGTACTTATCGACCAGCTAGTGGAAGCACCTTTGTAAAGCACATAACCTTTGAGTCTGGATCTGTCAGATGCATCTTTGCTCTACATTGAAGAATCTGTTGTATGGCAGATACATTTTGATGGATCTTTTATGTTTCATGGCTCAGGTGCAGGAGTGGTCCTTATTACTCCTTCGGGTGATCCTATACCTCAAGCTTTCCGCCTGGCCTTCCCTTGCACAAAACAACATTGCGGATTATGAAGCACTCATTGCAGGGATGAAGCTAGCCATCAAGTGTAATATTCAACATGTTAAGGTTGTAGTTGATTCGTAGCTAATCATCAAACAGGTTAATGATGAATATAAAGTTAAGGATGACAAGCTCATACCTTACAAGAAGTTGGTGGAAACTCTGAAGGATTATTTTGTGTGCATTACATTTGAGTCAGATCCTAAGAGCATAAAATAGATCGGTAGATGCCATGGAAATGGTGAGATCTATGCTTCGTATTCCACCAAGGAAAAATGATATGCCATTTTTTCGTAGAAAATCAACACCAGCCCGCATATGAAGTGCTGGAATCTTGCCTGGCTTGTGAGTTTGTTGGTCCCTGTTCCCCATGGTATGAACCCATTTTCACCTATCTTAAGGATAGTACTTTCCCTCCCAATATCTCCCGTTCTGAAAAGCAATTCCTGATTCACCAGATAGCCCGATACACGCTTTTAGGAGGTACACTTTAATCATCGTGGCTACGACGGGAATCTGTTACATTGTCTAGATGTGACGGAGTCAATCCAGACAATTAAAGAAGTACACGAAGGAGTATGCGAAGCACATATAAACAGAATGGTCTTGGCTAAGAAACTGTTAAGAGTAGGTTACTATTGGCCCACCATGGAAAATGATTATTGTAATTATGTTAGAAAATGTGTGCTTTGCCAAAAGTATGGAAATTTTATCCATGCTCCATTACATCCATTGTAACCAATCACTACCCCATGGCCATTCTCCAAGTGAGGAATTGATCTAATAGGGAAGCTTACTCCTACCTCATCTGATTGTCATACACATATCATCATAGCTACAAAATACTTTACAAAATGGGTGGAGGTTGTCCCTTTAACCTATGTCACAAGAGCACAGATTTATAAATTCATCATGAATCACATTATTTGCCGATATGGTATCCTTGCAACCATTGTCATAGATAATGGCAAGGCATTTAAAAGCAAAATTGTGAAAGGTCTTTGCCAACGGTTTCAAATCAGATTGAAATGGTTCACGCCATATTAACCTCGAGGGTAATGGACAAGCCGAGGCAACAAACAAGACTTTGTTAAGGATAATGGAGAATATGGTTAGCAAAACCAGTCAAAACTGGCACCTAAAAATCCACCTATCCCTCTGGGCCTACCAAACATCAATTTGCACTCCTATGGGTGTGACGCGATATTCCCTAGTGTTCGGGATAGAATCTAGCATCCCTTTAGAGATCGAACTCAAATCCCTGCAAATTTCTCTTCAGGACTATTTGGATAAAGATGAATGATTATCAAGTGGCAAGATTGGCTGAGTTAGAGCTCCTGGATGAGAGGCATGTTCGCACTCTTAATCACTTAAAGGCATATCAACACAAAATCTTCTGCAACTACAACAATAGAATCATCCCTCACCAATTCGAGGTGGGTGATTTAGTTCTGAAGGAGAACCAGTTCAACACCAGAGTAGAGCAAGAAAAGAAAGGGAAGTTCAAACCACACTAGCTATGACCCTATGTCATAGTTGCCAAGTACGACACCGAGGCATACAAACTGGCTCACCCCAATAGTGATGAGCTCCGAAAGCCAATGAACACCATGCATCTTAAGAAGTTCTATGCTTGAACATGGCACAAAAATTAAAAAAAATCTCAAAAACATAAAAAAAAATTAGAAAAAGAAAAAGAGAAAACAGGTCGTCCACTAGTGAAAAACTATGCAATTATGGCACTTTGGACAAGTCCTTGGGTGAAAACCGGTTTTCGGCACCTCGGGAGGATTCATTATTCACAAGCATTCTGTATTAGAAGGGTAGTTTTCTTTGGCCTTGACTTGGTTCTGCCTTCGAGTTTCCTTGTGCACACCATCTTGTCCAGCCTTGATCCGGTTTTTCCTTCTTTTATTCGTCTGTAAGGGACGCGGTCTTTCGTTATTTCCCATCTTACGCTGGGGGAAATTCAATGAATTCACCTTCTTGTCTCATAAGTGTGTGGCTTCTGCCCTTGTATATTCCCCACCTAACGCTAGGGGCATCCATGCTTTCTTGGTTACCTGCACATAGCTTTGGAAAACCGTCAGAAAACACAAAAACAATAGAAAATTGTTTTGAGAAAACACAAAAAAAATAGAAAATTGTTTCGAGAAAATACAAAAAAAACAATAGACAATTGTTTCACAAAAACCTAAACAATAGAACATTGTTTTGAGAAAATACAAAAACAATAGAAAATTGGTGCATGAAAACATATCCTACAAAAACATTTACTTGCATTGCCTTGTTTCCTTACTTTCCTTGTTGCTTGTATATTGTTTTGCGGGCTTACTTTTAAGTTGTTTGTTGCTTGGGTGTACTTTGTCATAGTTTATCTTTTCTTGCTTAGAATAGATTCATTCTTACTTGTGCATATTGTAGTGGGTTTCGACATGCTAGTGGGTTAATTCTTTATTTCTTTCTTAATGTATTTTGTTGTGTTTTGTTACTTTTTATTAAGACATGGTGATTCATGGTGTATTGCATTAATTCCTGGTGTTCTTTGTAGCATTTGGCTGTGTTTTTTGCACGTGCTCTATTTTTTTACCATTCACATCACATTACCATCACTATCATCACATCTAGCATCATCTATACACCATATATAAACAAAAATGCTAAGTTTTACATCATGCATGTATGCTAAGCTAATCATCACATATCATATCATCAATGGGGGCAAGAGGGGTTGTACATAATAAAAAATCTACCCCTCCCCACACCAATATCATTATATCATCCCATCCATATACATTAAAATATCACTTAAAAATAACATTTGATATTGTCTACAGGTCTATCATCTACAATCTACAGCATGCCTCAAACGATTACGTGCGATCACCATCTCTCTTGAGTGTCAGAGCCTCACGGTAAGTTTTCTAAACTGAGCGGTTAAAATGAACTGATTGCAATGTTTTTACCCCCCCTTGGTGGGTATATTAACCTATTTTTCACTGTTCGGACAGCTGGGACATTCGTTTCAGCTAACCATTTTATCCTCTGTTCGCTGTGGAATAATTATTTTTTATTAAATAATTATGTTTCTCTTCTTTTTCACCATATTGGGGAATTTTTTGTCCAATACCCCTTTCTTCTCCCATAGATAATTTTATTTCTCCCTGGAAATTTTTATTCTTCTTCACACCCTCGTAAATAATTATTTTTCAAATAATTATTTTTTCTTAATTTTTCCACTAAACAAGGACATTATTTGTTGTTTGTTTCTCCTTTCTTCCACCTAGGGCACTTTTTGTTGCCCCTATGCCCTTCATCTTCTTCTTCTCTTTTCTTCTATTGTTCACCACGGTTCAGAAATCCAAAACAATACAAACAATTACTATATCAAAATAATTCAAAAATAAGGCAAATTTTTTTTGAAAAATTCTTAAAAAGTAAACACACCCTCCAAAATGGTAACTTGCTTCTTACAGCTGAAAATTGTGTCTTACGCATGGTATTTTCTCCATATACTGTTGGTTTGTCTCACATCTTCCCCTGATTAATACGACTTACGTGGATCACCGGATTCACACCCATTCACAAAAGCTAGCTTCTTTCTTTGTCTGTACTCTGGGGCACTTTTGGTTACCTAGTGTTGTTTCGTTGCATGCACAAACGTTTTTCATGGACCTCATGTCCATTTTCTTTTCCCCTTGCATATATCCTTGCTTAGGGCATCATTTTTTAACCCTTGTCTTCAATCAAAAACTTGTGGATCTCTTCCAACACTGATAACAAAACATTTTTACAACTGTCTTGATCGTTGTTGGGTTGGATATGTGTGTTTGTACTTGTTTTTCCTGTTATATGAGCTTGTTTCCTTCTCGTATTGCATTGCATTATTGTATGTTGCATGGAGTTGATACTTTTAGTAATGGACAATTGTTCGTAGTATGGATTTTCATGTCATTCTACATTTGTCGCATGCTTATATTTTTAATAAGGGCCGATGAAGTAGTTCCTATGGCAATATGATGACATCAAATTTGTTCCAAATAAACAGCAGCTAGAGGCTAAGCTATTTTCTCCCCTCTTTATTTTTTCGTAGAAAAATCTACCCCATCCTGTATGACGTTGTCAGCAATCTTGTCTAGCTTATTGGTTTGTCCCTATTCCCCGTGGTACGAACCCATTTTCACACCTATCTTAAGGACAGTACTTCCCTCCCATCTCTCTCGTTTTGAAAAGCAAAGGCTGATTCGCCAGATAGCCCGTTAACGCCTTTTGGATGTACACTTTAATCGTTCGTGGCTACGATTGGAATCTGTTACTTTGTCTGGATTGTGGATGGAGTCAATCCAGGCAATTAAAGAGGTTCACGAAGGGTATGGGCGTATCCATACAGACTGAATGGGTCCTTGGCTAGAAACTGTTAAAGTAGGTTACTATTGGCCACCCGAACCAATTTGTGTAATTATGTTAGAAATGTTGCTTTGCCAAAAGTATTAAATTTTCATCGTCATGCTCATCGCAACCATTGCAAACCATTCACTACTACCCCGTGTCATTATCTCCAAGTGGGGGACTTGATCTAATGGAAGCTTACTCCTACCTCATCTGCTGGTCATACACATATCGCACATCACATGGTCACAGAATACTTTAAAACAAAAATGGGCGAGGCTGTCCGCTTTAACCTATGTCACTAGGACACAATTTCTAAATTCATCATGATCCCATTCTTTGCCGTATTGTATCCCTGGCAGCCATTGTTCCAGATTTGGGAAGTCCATTTAAGAACAAAACTGTGAAAGGTCTTTGCCAAACGGTTCCAAACAACTCAGCTTGAAATGGTCCCCACCATATACCCTCAGGGTACTTGGACAAGCTTAGGCAGACAAACAAGTACTTTGGTTAATGATGTGAGAAATGGTTACAAAACCGGTCGAAACTAGCACCTACAAATCCACCCAGCCCTCTGCTTACCGAACATCAATTTCGCACTCCTACGGGTCCGATGCCATTTCCCTAGTGTTTGGGATAGAATCTCTCATCCCTTTAGAATGAACTCCCATCCTCGAATTTCTCTTTGGGAATATTTGGATAAGGGAGGAAGATATCGAGTGGCAAGATTGGTATGATTTTAGAGCTCCTGGATGAGATGCTATTCGCGCTCTTAATCACCTGAGTTATTCAACACCGAATCTCCCACAACTAGAACAGGAGAATCATCACTCTCCAGTTTGAGGTGGGTGTTTAGTTTTGAAGGAGAACCGTTCAATCACAGAGCTGAGTGAGAAAGAAGGGAGTTCGAACCACACTGGTTAGGACCCTATGTCATAGTTGCAAAGTATGACATAGGGGCATACAATTGGCTCAACCCCCATGTGACGACTCCAGGAGCCATGAATGCCAAGCATCTTAGAGGTTTTTCCAAACTGGCACAAAAAATTCTAAAATAAAATAACATACAAAACCTCAACAACAAAAAAATCAGAAAAGAAAAGAGAAAACAGGTCGTCACTAGTTAAAACCACACAAGTTTTGGGCACTTTGGAACAATCCCTGGGGTGAAACTGGTTTTCCAGCGCCTCGGTAGGATTCGTTTTCACAAGCATTATGTTTTAGGGAGTGTCTTTTTCCTGGACCTGTTTTACCTTCGAGTTTCCTTGTGCACACCATCTTGTTTAGCCTTGATCCAGCTTTGCCTTCTTCTATTCGTCTATAAGGGACGTGGTCTTTCGTTATTTCCCATCTTACACTGGGGGCAACTCAACGACTTCACCTTCTTGTTCATAAGCACATGGCTTCTGCCCTTGTATATTCCCCACCTAACACTGGGGGCATCCACGCTTTCTTGGTTACCTGCACATAGCTTTGAAAAACTGTTAAAACCACAAAAACAATATAAAATTGTTTCAAGAAAAACACAAAAACAATAGAAAATTGTTTCGAGAAAACACAAAAACAATATAAAATTGTTTCGAGAAAAACACAAAAACAATAGAACATTGTTTCGAGAAAACATAAAAACAATAGACATTGTTTTGAGAAACCACAAAAACAATAGAAAATTGTTTCAGAAAACACAAAAAACAATAGAAATTTGTTCGAGAAAAACACAAAAACAATAGGAACATTCATTTCGAGGAAAACCCAAAAACAATAAGAACATTGTTTGAGAAAATACAAAAACAATAGAAAATTGTTTACCAAACACAAAACAATTATAAATTGTTCACAAAAACCTAAACAATAGAAAATCAGTTTATGAAAACATATCTTACAAAAACATTTACTTTCATTGTCTTGTTTTCTTGCTTTGCTTGTTGCTTGTATAATGTTTTGCGTGCTTGCTTTTGAGTTGTTTGTTGCTTGGGTGTACTTTGTCATAGTTTATCTTTTCTTGCTTAGAATAGATTCATTCTTGCTTGTGCATATTGTGGTGGGTTTCGACATGCTAGTGTATTAATTCTTTATTTCTTCTTAATGCCTTTGGTTGTGTTTTGTTACTGTTAATAAGGCATGGTGATTCATGGTGTATTGCAATTAATTCCTGGTGTTCTTTGTAGCATTTGGTTGTGTTTCTTACATGTGCTCTGTTTGTTATCATTCACATCACATTACCATCACTATCATCACATCTAGCATCATCTATACATCATATATAAACAAAAATGCTAAGTTTTACATCATGCATGTATGCTAAGCTAATCATCACATATCATATCATCAATGGGGACAAGAGGGGTTGCGCATAGTCAAAAATATATCCCCCCCGCACCAATATTATCATATCATCCCGTCCATATACATAAAAATAACACTTGAAAACAACATTTGATATTGTCTACAGATCTATCATCTACAATCTACAGCACGCCTCAAATGATCACGTGCGCTCACCATCTCTCCTGAGTGTCAAAGCCTCATGGTAAGTTTTCTAAACATAGTGGTTAAAATGAATTGATTGCGATGTTTTTACCCCCCCTAGGGGAGTATATTAACCTGTTTTTCATCGATCAGACGGCCGAGACACCCGTTTAGCTCACCGTTTTCTCCTCTGTTCACTGTGGAATAATTATTTTTAATTAAATAATTATTTTTCTCTTATTTTTCACCGCGTTGGGGCATTTTTTGTCCAATACCCCTTTCTTCTCCCCCGGACAATTTTATTGCTCCCTGACGATTTTTATTCTTCTTCACACTCTCATAAATAATTATTTTTCAAATAATTATTTTTTCTTAATTTTTCCACTAAACAAGGACATTATTTGACGTTTGTTTCTCTTTTCTTCCACCTAGGGCACTTTATGTTGCCCTAGGCCCTTCTTTTTCTTCTTCTCCTTTCTTCTATTGTTTATCATGGTTCAGAAAGCCAAAACAATACAAACATTTACTATATCAAAAAAATCCAAAAATAAGGAAAAAAATTTCAAAAAATTCCTAAAACGTAAAACATCCTACAAAATGGTAACTTGCTTCTTACGGCTGAAACTTGTGTCTTGTGCATGGTATTTTCTCCATATCCTATTGGTTTGTCTCACATATTCCCCAATTAATACGACTCGTGGATCACCAGATTCACAACCATTCACAACAGCTAGTTGCTTGCTTCGTCTGTACTCTGGGGCACTTTTGGTTGCATGGTGCTGTTTCGTTGTGCACAAACACTTTTCATGGACCCCGTGTCCATTTTCATTTCCCCTTGCATGTATCCTTTCTTGGGGCATCATTTTTTAACCCTTGTCATCAATCATGAACTTGTGGATCTCTTAGCACTAATAACAAAACATTTTGTACAACTGTCTTGAACCGTTGTTGAGTTGATATGTGGCCCGGTTCGTATTTGTTTTCCCTGTTAGGTGAGCTTGTTTCCTTCTCGTATTGCATTACATTTTTGTATGTGCATGGAGAGATTGTATTTTCAGCAATGGACAATGTTCGTATTATGACTTTTCATTGTCATTCTACCTTGTCTGTATGTTTATATTTTTCATAAGGACCCGATTGACGTAGTTCCTATGGCCCAATATGATGACATCCAAATTGTTATTCAAACAATACGTGCGCTAGAGGCTAAGCTCTTCTCCCCCCTCGCCATATCTTCTTCTACACCACTTCCTTTCACCCCTAATTCTCCCTTCTCATCGAGGCATCCTACCTCTCCCCCTTCTTCTGCCTATATCTCACCTTTTCGATCGTCGATCAACTTCTTCCATCACCCTCACTCGACACTCGAGGGGGCATCTCTCCCTCCTACTAATTTTCTTCTATCCCTTCAAATCTCTTCTGTCTACTATCTTTGAAGTGGCATCACTTACCACCACCCCAAAGAGGGGCAAATGTAGACACCTATAATTACGCCAAGCAATTTAAATACTTAAATTGCGCTAATTATCCCCTTTCTCGCAAATCGACGACATATTGTCAAAAGCACTCATTTTCCTTCATATCATCATTAATTAATTACACTAAGCTAATTAATTAAGCTGCCTATCCAACAAATACCATAATTAACGACCTTCCATTAATTAAATCACCTTTTCTATCTAGATTGATTAATTATTATTAATTAATTAGTCTTCCCCTTCATTTAACTAGTAAATCAATATTTAATTGATTTAATCCCCTTTTAATAGCCTAAATCGCACTAATATTCTTCTAATTGGCTTTTACAAGCTTACACCTACCTATTAATTAAACACCTTTGATTAATTAAAGCACCCCCCAACTCCCATGACTTGCTAAACATAAATTAAACCCTTCTAAAGTAAGGTTACCTTCAATAAAGCAACCTTATCCATTCCTAATCATGTTTTACCTTTATCCCACATTCATGAGAATGTGTTGAATCCTTTATCCTTTGGCTATATAAAGAGCCCTCCACCTACATTTTTACTTACACCTAAACTCCTTAGAGAGCAAATGCAAAGCATATAGCAAAGAGACTAAGAGCTTGCCTTTTGCCCTTTTGAGAGTTCATCATCTTGAAGAGTTAAGCCTCTTTCTTAAGTGCTTAGGTCATATGGGAAGTGTCAAAGGGGTCTTGTAGCCCAAATTTGATAGGCCCTCATTCCTAGGTTACTTGGCATACTAAGGACAACTATTTTGATAGCCATGAAGCTTACTTAGGTCCGTTCATTTATTTGTTGTTAGAGAATAGAGGAGTTTAGATATTTAGCATTGTTAGTTTCAAAGTTTGTATTGATGAATGCTAGTACCTAACCCTTGTTTAATTCTTATGTTGATGGTGTTTAGTTTGTTGTTCAATTCTTGCTAAGTTAAGGCTATTTAGGTGTTAGTCTTTACTCATATTAGCATTATTTTGAAAACAAACACATGCACACAATTCATTTGTGACTATTAAGGGGGATTTTATAAATGAACCTCATTCTCACATTAAAGGGAAATCGGTCTTCTCCCGCCCTTCATTCTCATCACATGTGATTGCAACAATTATTTTGCATTCTCTCTAAATGAGCCTCATTCTCACATTGGGGGGGCAATCACTCTTCTTCCCCCTTTCATTCTCATCACATGTGATTACAACCATTGTTTTACATTCTCTCACCATACAAACACCAACGCATCATTATTCCTTTCTCTTATATTGTTTACGTAACATTTATCTGTAAAAGTATCTATCACATTACATCGTATACATCTATTCCTACCCATCACAACCTATGTTATTCATTATGTTTCAAATAAAAATCCTATTATAATCATTACTTACCTATTTATTACACATCATCATGCATTTCAAATCAAAACAACCATTTCAACAATACATATCAACATAACGTGTGAGAAATAATCATCACATCATAAACCAATACACATCAACAACACATCATATCAATATCCATCTATGTATATCTCGTCAAAAATCATGAGTTGTAAAATATAGTCACCGAGGAGCAATCCCCCATGCATCACTACAACATATACAATACATCTTATATCATCCTTATTATCACTATATGCAATTGCAGGAGCTCTAGAAATAGAGGCTTCGCCGCTCACTCTACGTTGTTGATCTCAACCTATATATCTCTCTAGCTAACTTTGTAATATATAAATCTCATTCATCTTGTCTTCAAATCGGCCCTACAACTCAACATATCTAGCAAACACATCTTGAGCTAGGGCTCCTCCTCATATGACATGTCTAGCTCACTCAGTCTCTACACGAGCCTCATCGCGCTCACTCAATAACATGATACACGTGGATGTTTTTATAGCCACTGACTCGAACAAATGGGAATACTCACCCATAATAACATCAAATATTTCTAGCATACCACCTCCCACGACCACATATGGCAGCACGTACCGTGTCAAAGTGTGTATCAACAAATCTACAATCAATGACCAATAGGAATCGACTGCAATCACAAAAAACCAACATTAATTACTACACAACTTTAAAATATACAATAATCAAACACCAACTAACACATAAAAATAAACAATACTTATGCTCCACTCTTGTCGCTGTTGCATTATCTACCTCGGGGGTAGGTGCATGTCCCTCTACTCCTGTAACTGCCACTCCATCAGCGGCATCCATAACTATTAGGAATAACAACACCCATTGATGTATCACTCACCATGCATTGTAGGTCTGGGTGCGCCCACGTCATCAACCTGTATATGCTATATAGCCACATCTACCTCATCTGGACTAGGATGCACTATTTGTGTTCATGTTGGGCTAGGCCTTGCTCTTGGTTATCACACCGCTCTAGTAGATCTCAACCATATATATGGCTTTGGGTGCATATCCTGAGCAATGCCAAACTGTTTATATACTCACTCACCCTGAAACAACTCTGTCTCCCCTAAGAATTGATCCTCTAACCACATGGTGTGTCGTATGCAGCGCAGCTCCACACCATCCTCTACCCATCCACTATAGTCTCTATATGATCTCCATATCTTGGCCCTTGGGCCCATCTGGTCTATCATCGACCTATAAGAGGTCATATCCATCCTCCTGCTATGGGTGCTATTATAGAGAAAAAACAAAATCATGCATATACTCTGTGAACAAGAAGTTCTCAAGGAACTCTACTAACCTTAGCTCTGCAATGGAGGATCAAAACAAGCCCAAAAAGGCTAAAATTTTCTCAAACTGAAAACTTCTCACTTAAATAGGCTAATCATTACCCTAACCATCATGAAATTTATCATTCATCAACCAACTCATCAAACTCCTCTAGGGTCTTCTATACACTTACCTTACTACCACTTTTTGCCCAATTTATTGCTTTATAGTTGTGTTGCTCAAGGATGCAATTTTTGATCTTTTCCTCTTTAATGCTTCTTAGATCTGATTCCCTGTTCCAATAGCTCAAAAAATCTTAGTTCACTCATGAATAACATTCAAAATTACCCACAACATTAACTTACCCTCCTTGATTAACTTTGCTTACTAAATGCCCCTTAAGACAACATACTTGCAAAAACCATAGATAGAGTGATCTAAGGACACCAAGAAGGTTTTTAAAAAATTCATTAGTTAAATTTTTACATCATTAAGGTGCTCCCAAAATTTTGGATCCCAAATCCTTCCAAAACTCATTATATCCCACTTTTTCACTTTTTGTTCTTGAGAAGGCAACTAGGATAGGAAAATCTTGCAACGCCTATAACTTCTCTTCCACATGTAAAAGACACAAAATTAACATTTTTGAGGACCCATTATGGATTAATTTAATTCTGAGAAGTTTCAAATTCCATCTCAAAAGGAAAAGGTCACTTCCTTTGTAAATCACCCCTCTAAACTAGCTCTTAACTGTGTGTTAACCATCCTCTTCCGAACTGTCATAGAAATCTCAAATTTTAACCCTTATTTCTTCAAATTTATTTCATAATCCCCTTATTTTGTCCCTTAGCATCATATCTTAAGAGTTTCAAAGAAAAATAAGTTTATTTGGTGCTCAAAAAGGCCAACCCTAGCACGTTCATAGTGAAACCCTCCTAACATATCCGGTAGAGGTTATTTGACTATAACTTTCTTTGATCATCGATTCAAGACCTAAAAATTGACACACATGTTGGTATAAACATCCTCTAATATTTTTTCTTACCAACAAGATCTCAGGGGGTCAAATCCATGTGAATCCATTTTCTCTCTCCTTGTCAAATTGTACAAGCACACAATCATGATTAACATTACTTCACAGCCTTAAACTAAAGCAATGTTTCCTTTCATTTGAGGTGATATTTCACCTTTTAACATATCATGAAATGTAACTCTCACACACCTCACTCTCAATGTCATTACAAGGCTTATTCCTTTTAAAATTTCAATGCATAGACTTATATTGTCGCACAGTCAAAACAAACACATATAGTCTAAAACCAAGCACTTACATCCCTTAAATAGATGAAAATCCCTTAGTTTGAAGTACATGTCATGATTTTACCAAGAATTCAACCTTTTAAACACTAGAATCTTCTACCATACACTGATCATCACACGCCTCCACTAAGAAACTCACCATTATATCATTGAAGAGCTATTACTACCATACCCTAGGCCTGAGATAGTCTTAATATCATTCCAAACAGAGCATTTAGAGTGCATGCAGGGTCTTATGAATAATCCCCTCACTGAATCCTTCATGGAACATGGAGAGAAAACCATTTCCAACTCAGAATAGACCTCTCCAAGCCAAGATAAACTTGTAACACTGAGCTGACATATATACTAACATATTTCTTCATACAATATCATTCAACACACATGAAGTAGTGTCTTCTTAATCAAACACTAATTACAAGGCATGCCCAACATACTATACCTCATCATAGCACAAAAATGCATTGTAAACTACTATATTATGAATGTAAACACACAAAACAAGGGTATATGTATATTTCACAGTAAATCTCATACAAAATACTTCATTTTTCTTCATTTCATGGCTCCTCTCCTCCTTCATATGAGGAATGAATTCTCTACTCACTAACTCACCCTTATATACTCGAATCCATGCTCACATGTAACTCCTTATACATGTTATCTAACCCACAAGTCTCATGATGACTCCTAACCTTCATTTAGTGACCTTTGGACTTCCCTACATTTTATGACCACCTTTTACACATTCATAACTTCTATCTACTCACATGATGGCTAACTACACACCTTGTGACTTAACTAGATAGTTACAACACCTTACACACATTTAGTACTATTTGGATGTGCCTTTACAATTTGAATTACATTTTGGAGGGAAAGCTCCCTTTCGAATTTCAAATTTACTCTCATTCTTAGCTCTCTCTCTCTCTCATAACTCCACATACCTATTTGACCTCATTGTAGAAAAAAATGATTTTTTGATGAGTGCTCGATGATACTCTTGCATTCGGTGCCTACCCACCTCACTGAAAATATCTCCAGTTAAGCCCAATCTGCCCATGGCCCATTAAGTGACCTCAATATCACTATATGTGGGAAGTTCATTCTATTCCATACACACATATATTACATTTCTTTGCATCTAGCTACTTTCTTGCTATCAAGTGCGACACGCACAAGAGCCACCTAGGACACAATTCCACACACACACATAGAACTACATTGGGTCTGAGATGTAGTACAATGCTCAGTAGTAATATCACCATTGTGATATTAGAGGACAATTTGATCCCTCATTCTGCATCTTTCTTTTTTAGGATTTGATGTCTCTTTGAGGGTTTTACAGGTCATTTCTTCATTATAGGTTTCCAATGACTTTGGCAATCATTGTGCGACCTCATAGTGACCAAAGGAGAACAATAACAAATACCTCATGACTACTCAGAGGAGGTTTTCTAAGCATTTATGTAAACATAGGCACCCAAAATCATGTCTAGGGCGCCCATAGGTGTCCCTATCCCTCTTTAGGCACCCCATTCTACGCAGATAATCAACTCACACACTTTTATGAGGATTTTTACGAAGCTCCTCCCTCTCTGTTCATCCAGTCAACACTTCGGCACAATCCATATTTCACTATGAACTAGCTAAGGATCTTCTTACCCTCTTTGTAACTAGGGTTTCACATTTTATTTCCTAGTTTGCTTAGGTTAACTTTTGTACTTAATTGTTGCATTTATTTACTACTACAATAACAATCAGACTAGGCATATATTTCCATATCTTGATTAATCATCCATAAAGACATAAAGAGCTTGTAGCATCCTTCATCGAGCACTTTTGCTTGAATAAATTTCATATTTCTTTAGAAAGTATTTTGTACATATAAGTGATTTAAGTTAATGGTAACCTTCTAAGTTTAATGTCACATTTTGAAGTTTAGGAATAAACAACTCTTTCATTACTTAGATTGGAAACCAAAAGAGTAAGCATTCGATTTAAACTACCAATGTAGAGATTTCGTTATATTACCCACAAGGAGTCCAAGTTCTATGACCAATATGGGGTTGTGTGAGATTGTTGTTATAAGTGCCTAGGTTACACTAAAAATTTTTACAAAGAAAATTTTCTTTCCTCAACCAAAAGTGGGCATCATGGCATTATACTTTATCCTCATTACGGGAAGCAAAAATCCTATTATTCTCAACTAACAGGTAGCTTAAGTAGCCTAACACTTTCCAACCACAAAAAGAGAATAACAAACAAAAATAGACACCACAAATTTGACTTATTTTATATGTAATAAATGGTAATAAGAGATCTAATATATTCCCATATTCATACGAATAATAGTGTACTCATGTTGAACATTACCAATATCTAACTAAGTTCTCGCAATCCTCACAATACAAAAACAAGTGACTGATCTCCCTGATCATTATAATTTTCACCAAAGTAATATGACTTAAATTCCATCAACACCTTACTCAATTAATTTCATTCCAAATATACAACATTGCATAACGATATAAAACTGCTTTGAAGGAACAATAACAAGTTACAACAACATTTATTTCTCAACAAGCAATACTTGAAATATTTTTCTATTTTTTGTAGGAATGTAAAATCGTAATGACATAATGAAATTTATTTTAAATTTTTCATAAAATTATTTCATTATAGCAAAGAAAATTTCTTCACGGTGTATTAATAATCATCATTTTCTCCAACTGCCAAGTACTTGCAATAATTATTTGGTCAGTTCAAAATGAACTAGTATGATTATCCTTTCTATATAAATGCATAAAATCTTATGTGCAAAAGATCCATCTACATCGGAAAGTGAGAGATATGGTATATTTTTCCACTTAATTCCTTTCCATCAAGTACCATCAAAGCCAACAAAACCAAACAGAAAGAGAGAGAGAAACTTCATTATTATTAGTTTTTAAAAACACCATAACATACTTTTCCAATCACTTCGTTTTCTACAAGTACTTTCATAACAGTAATTTCCAACCTCTTTTTTTGCCTGCAAGTGCCATCACAGGAAAACAAAACCAAATAGAAATTCGATGAGACTAATCATTAAACAATTCATGGAATACAACACTAATGATCATTTCAAATGACACTTTGTTCATTCCACATAAGACATATTAAACAACATGGTTTCAGGAAATTAAAAGACCAGATAAAATCCCAGAGTCATATATAAAAACATGGAAATACATTTCTTAGGACTGTATATGCGTGTATACAACTGTATTCCCATTTCAAGTGGGAATAATTGTATATGTACGCATATACCCATACACATATAAGACACATTTTTAGAACCATGAAATAAACTCATGCATACCATTTTGCACAATTGCAAAAAAAAATTCAAACACATAACTAATAAAAAATATCCCATACTTTTACTCATAAAAATTCATGTAAGAGTAGAGAGAGGAATAACCATGACTATAATAGCAAAGGTAGTCATGCCTTCACACACCATCTTCTACTAGTGAAGGCACGCCAAGAAGGAGAGTTTTAATCTATCCTTTTTTTTCTCATCTCTTCCCTGGCTAGGGCCTTTAAAAATTTACCCACCACAGCTAAAGTGCATGTAACAAGGTAAAACTAGAAAAAAAAAACCACAAATGGAGCCTCCACAAACTACCCAAATTGTCACCACCGCCCATAAAATAACCATCAAAATTTCCAAACATCAAAGCTAGGTTTAGGGTTCCAACTTGCCCCTCTCTTCTCCAAAAACCCAAGGAAATAATGAAAATCCAAAAGTAAAAATGACTTAAGAAATGGACTCAAACAATAAAAACATTTCATATAATGTGTTAGTCAGGTCCGTGACCCATGCATTTTATTGGAGGTTCTTAAACAACCTAATCATTCCAAAAACCAAGGCAACCAAAATAATAATAACAATAATACCTATTGTTTTATAATAATGCTTCCAATTACAATAGTCCATAAGTCAACCATCTCAATAATAATAAAAATATTATTTTAATGTCAAGATAAATTCCTTAATTAACATTTTAATACACTGATCATTAACTCATAATGTTAAAAACAAACAATGGATTACACACCCATATAATTTGAGGCTAAATACCCAAAAGCCAAATAAAACAAATTATATGAACTTTCAAAGTTATAACCATCACACCTATTTTGACAAGTCAATCTTATTAGTAATGCAAAATAGAAATAAATAAACTATTGTGCCAATCCCGATGATATAGATCAATGATAACTATTTTGTTTAGCGTTTATTGATCTAAAAGAGCCAACAATAAAATACATACATGATGTACATAATATCAATTCTCCATACCACCTTATTAAAACTTAGGAAGTCTATCCTCATCTAGAACCAATGTAAGAAGTACTAGATGCACACACATATACATTATACACGTAAATAAAAAATAAATTATTAACAACAACAACATTTATCCCTCCATAAAATAATCCATGCGGTCAAATATAACTCTTCTTAGCTCAGATTTGTTGAAAGGGCTATAGGAGTATTTACAAGTGCAAGGTTTCTTTCCAACAAGATTATCATACTCAAAACTTTCAATAAACATCATTTTTAATAACATTAAGGTGAGACCTTCATGGTCAGCAACATACACTAAAAATAACTAAACATCATCAAATTGTTCAAAGGCATAATGCCATGATAATGCTACAATAGTTTATAGACGATATCGGTGCGAGTTATGAATTCTGACGATTAATAAAACTTTATTTAGCAAGGCATACACCAATCTCTAATTTTGGCTAACTATTTGATATCACCTTTACTAAGAAAAACAAGCCTATTGACAGCCGACACAGAAGTCAAGTTTGGAACTCTCAAAACATGGTATGATATATTCCCCCTAAAATTGAGCATCGTCCTAATGCTTCATCAAGACTTCATATAGTATTAAATAGTTCTTACCAGTTTCAATCTCTTACTTAAAATAGCCCACTAACTTTACCATCCTTAGTGAATTGATTTATCTTAAGTTTGGTCTTATTTGTTGCAATATATTCCAAATTCTTTCTCAAACAAGGGCTTAAAACATTTTTTTGATTGAAAATTATATTGTTTAAGATTTCATTCTATCATAGTTCTTCTAAAACTAATTAGCTCCTTATGAGTAGCTACATTCTAACACAAAAAGTTAGACAAAACAATGTTAAAACAACAACAACAGTTCCTCAATTGCATAACAAAACAATGACATTGACTACTACTCATTCCGAAGGAAAGTAACCTGAATCATATAAGTTTGACAACATCAAATAAGTTATATTTTTTGCACCCTTTAAACAAATATGGTAAATTAAAATTTCGACCCATAACAAAAAGAAATGGTAAAAAAAATGAGATCAACAAAATTTGATAATTACCACAATAACTAAAACTTTCTATGCCCAAACTACGCTCTGACAAGAGAAATTTTTAATTTTTAGTCAACCTTAGTTTCATAGCAAATAAGAAGATACGTTCTCAACAATTTAGAATTAGAAAAATAATGAACCTCAAACATCGTTATTCAATAGATCAAACCAAATCATTAAAGTAGTGCATCGTTAGGTCCAGCAGGAGGTATTTTCCTCAAAACAAAAGCACAAGCTTATTTTTAGAAAAGGGACACAAGATACAATCCTAATGAGATATCAAACAAAAAGGTTACACTTGTCCGAAATGACTCATCAATGAGGATCACATGTATTCAACTTCAAGAATGCATTAGAAAACAAGATGTATCTCTAGAAAGATAAAACAAATAAGAAGTTGTCACTTTAAGCACGATGAAAATAGGGTCAAACAATATGTGTATTAACAAGTGAAATTGTCTACTAAGGCATTATAATTCTTGTACACAAGGCTAGAAAGCCATAATAGAAAAATGGAAAATACAAATGTAATTCCAACACGTAATTTATTGTATACACAATATGTAAGTTTATTATCTTGTTAGATAAAGTAATATGTGAAAAAACACAAACAAAGTTTACACTCAATTCCTAGCATGCACTTGAGGTAGAAAATCCATTATATAACACAATGCACATTCCAATAGGTCCAACCATTCCGAATATGTCTTTTCTATAGTTTAGGGCATACACAACAACATTTCCCCACAATCAAGGATGTTTACCTGTATAGTCTACTTGAGCTTAAATACATAAAGCTAACCAAGTTGTATTCTTATCTATAAGGCACAAGTTACAACTACACTTAAAGGTATAATCCTTATGAGTTTTTTCCTATTATTGTACCCTTTGTTTTTAGTATCCCATGAATTTTCACAAACATGTACTAACACCACTATTGGTATGAAATCTCACCATGTGTGTGAATAAGTAACCATTCTACTTTAGGCAAGGTGAGAGAGAGAGAGAGAGAGAGAGAGAGAGAGAGAGAGAGAGAGGAAAGTTAGTTTGCAATTTTCACGTAATTCATCATTTATCCTTCTAGGAAGTAGGATTTAAGTGAGGATACATATTCATAATATTCGCATCAAATATTAAGTATGAAAATTCTACGCTCTCCAATTCAAATCTAATAGGTCCAAGTTTATTATTTTTACAAATTAACTTTGTAATGAATAACAATGTCCCATCCAGTTGTCTTACAACATTCAAAATAAATAATAAATAAAAATAAATGATCGAGCCAAACAAGATACCAATAAACAAAATGAACACATCAAACTTATATAGGGGTTTCTAAGAGCTACAAGCATTACCCGTGAAACCCAAAATAGTTCTCATAAGAAATAATAAGAGATTCGATAAGGGAAAACTATGGAGCCAAAAGTTTCTTATAAAATATCCATGAGTTTTTTTCGTTACTAGGGAAAATAAAGTGCCCAAGGACTGATCCCAAAATAAGATGGCTTGTTGAGTGGCTACCAGATACACCTCTTTTAAAACCTCATCAGCAACTATGAATCAAAGACAACAAGGTTAGATTATTATAAATTTTTCACACTTTCTTACCAAGAGAACACCCTCCTACCAAGTGTGAAGATCATAACAAATTATGTAAAACACGACTATTGAAGAATAACTCTATAGCAATGGGTTGAGAGGAGCTTAAAGAATATTGAGAGATTTTGGGACTGTGAATGTTTATGTGGACTTCAATGGAGCACAAAAATTTACAAAAAAAAATAATGCGTTATGAATGGCTAAGAAAATCAAAATCAATAAAACTATATGTTAGTCAAAGATACGATAATCTACTATTTCTTTGTTTTTTTAAAAACCAAACAATGGTAAAGCTCAACGAGGAGCTAAAATTAGACATGTTTATAGGCATCCGTGTGATTTTCATACATTCTAGACTCAACAAAATTGGTTTGGAAACCGGAAAACACACACAAAATTTATCTCTGAGAGTCATCACGATACTCCATCAACCTATGTAGAACCTGCAAATACACACAATAAGCAAGATATCCTATAAAATCAAAGACAATGTTAATGTATGGAGGGGGTGCATCCCATCAAGTGTGCCAAATTGTGAATAAAAAAATCCAGCAACATAAAAATGGAATTACTTACTTATATAAAATAACACTACATACCAACTTTTGTTACGCACCTCAGATCAAGCTGTTAATGTGGATGTACCCAAGGATGGAGATTATGTAGGTGACCCAGCACGTATGCCTCTATGCATGATCAATCTAATAATATTACCTTGTTGTTTCCAAATGGAGAGAAGAATTCAAGCATAAAGGAGCTCAAAGATTATGAGAACATACCGAGGGCTCAAAATGGGTGTTCCAACACAAAAAACTTAACAATCAAAATGGAATAATGAAGGTTCTTAATTAATTAATGTCTTGTTTAGGGGGGCAAGGTGTTATTTTTATGTTTTCAAAATGGGATTAATTAATTAGGATTTTGAGATACTAGGTGAATAATGCATGAATAGTGCATGCACTTTGAAAGTGGGGGACTAATGGAAAAATTGACCCATTATTTTATTCAATCATAGGGGATATTGGAAATATTTTATTATGATGAGGATGAATAAGAATATTTTATTATGATGGTGGAGGATAAATCATAATATTTTATTTTGATAGTGGGGATCATGATCATAAATCATAATATTTTATTCTGATAGTGGGGGCACGAGGATAAATTAGAATATTTTATACTAATGATGGGTATAGTTGAAGATTGATGTAGTAAGTGATGTGGAGGTGATGTGGAAAGGTAGTATAGAGGATTTTATTAAGTGATAATGGGTGGTTAATCAAATGATTAACACCGATTAATCATTCATAATTTTTTATGGGAAATTGATTGGGTGAGGAATTAAATTATTAACATTTTAGAGAGAATTAGGTGTCCACACTCCCTAATTGGACTTGTAGTGGCTATAAGTTCTCTGAGGTGGTCTTGTGGTGCTTATAAGTTCTCTGAGGTGGTCTGCAATTGTTTATGCTCAACTGGTTTTACTTCCATTTTTGTTTGGACAGTAGGATGATGTAATTCACTTGCGAAGAGTGGTTATTCAAAAAGAGGTATTGTACATGTTGGATCCCAAATATGTTCTACTTGTTAGATGAGTAAAGAATGGTAGATTAGTTCATTTCAGTTTTATGATTCTTCACTACGAAGGGAAGATTCAAGGTCAACAAGTAGGAAGGTGGTTAACTTCCAAATATGTAGGATCTGTGAAACCTATGGGAGAGACCCTACACCAACCCAAGTGATATCAAATAACATAGATAATGAAAATATAGAGTATCAAACCCAAATAAGAATCCCAACCACTATGTCTCCCACCCAATTGTTGTCATTAGAAAGAGAATCATAAAGCTACTTAAAACCAGGTAAAGGTTGTAAACAAATAGATCATTATGGTAAAGATGAATCCAAATTTATATTAAAAATGCCTCTAAGAATGTGTAGGATAAACAAAGTCCTCAAGGAGAATATTTAATTAAAAAGGGGGGGGTTAATCATTCCAACTTCATACGTGACTTGTTTATTGGGCTAATATGCAAAGATGAGATGAAGGATTCAGAGTTAACACAATATTTTCCTTAGTTTACATAATTGCTACAACTTACAACAACTTCGACAATCATTAAACCACATACAATGATATTTAATAAACCATAAAACAACCATAAATGAGAATATGAAATATATCATTAGATAATTTTATTGAGTGCAAATAAAGCTAGTATTCCACAAGGATTTTACAACCAATGTTGTGATGAATACACATCAGACCTTTGCACCTAATTACAAAATGGAGATTCCAACAACATGAGTAACTACACTTCTACCTCAAATGATAGCTTCCTTAATAATCCACTATCTTATTCATGACTCAATAAAACAAACATGGATACTCTCCTAGATATTTATTATGATATCCTTGAATTGATTGTAGTCCTTCCTTCTCCAAACATCTAAAAAAATATAAAATTAACACATACAAATTAGAATACCAAAGGGATATGAGATCTTACACTTTTGGCCAATATGGAAGATGATTAGATGAAGTAAATTCTTCATATATTTATATAATTGAGAGAACATTCCAAAATGGAATTGGAGGGTAGTTTAGAGCTTGAAAACCAATGAGATGAGGGGAACAAACATGCAAATATTGATTAGTGGATCCAAAATTGATCAAATGAAAGATGGAACCAATTTGAATTCAATTTAAGATCTCAAGGCCACATTATTTCTTCGTGAGAAACAAAAAACTCTTAAGAAACACAAGGGAGGTTCCACACACGATCAATTTGGAGAAGTGAATTAATAAATAGTGAAATAGGATGGGAAATACTAACAAACATTTTACCACAACATAATCTAAAAATATCTCATCAATTCACCCAAATATGTTCCCAATGTGTAGCCTTCTTCATAAGCTTTCCAACGATGCCATTTTTATGTGATTTAGAGCTCCCAGTCAAAAGTTATGGCCATTAGAAACTACCCAGGTAATTTAACATAGTTGATGACCACAAGGCCGCAAAATTTAATCTCAAAGATGATTTTGTGATGTGTCTCATTTTCATTGGCGACCCTTCTGAATTATTTCCACCCAAATTAAATCCACATGTCCACATCCTATTGGTTTTAGGTTTTCGGGTTCACGGATTTATGAGATTTTCCTTTGCCTTTGCGTCTCAACTTCTAGGGATTTTTAGTGACACGTGAACGATTCACGTGGACTAATAATGTATATTTGGGGTTCACTTTGGGATCTCAGAGATTTCCTTATGCCCTTTAGGATCTCAAGATCTTGAATCTTCATGCCTTCATTTATTTTGGTTTCAAATCCAACCCATGGGACCGCATAATGTTGTCATTGGTCCACATGGACAAATCATGACTTTTTCGTGATACACAGCCTTATAAATTTTTATAATCAAACCATTTATCCCTATGATCAATCATGGAATAAAATCATTGGTTGATTTTATATGATTTTTTTTGTATAATGGGTAGAGAGATAGGTTGATGGAGGGGGTTGAATAAAAATAATGAGCAACCAACACCTGTCATGCTCAACACAATAGGTAAAATGTCATTTTGGTAATGGGGGAAGGTTAGGAATAATGCAACAAAATTCACAGAGATCAATCATTAAAACCAATACAGCTAACAGAAGGGCAACATTCTGATGCTCAACCGAGCTAATTACAAAACTTAATCTTATTATTAGGATTGAGTGAATAGACCCAAACAACCATCAATCAATGCGAATAATAAAAAATTATTACCACGATATCAATGCAACATTTTGTGACTCCCTAAACAATTCGACTTCATAAAGTAATATTTGGGGCAATACAACAAATAAACAATCACAAATTTGGAATATTTTGAGAGTTGGAAATTTGAAGACCGATTCATTGAGTTGGAGTAAGGTGGAAGTAGAGCTCGGGAGGAGCTCGGTGGAGCTTGGGAGGAGCTTGGTGGAGCTCGAGAGGAGCTTAACGAAGAATGAGAGATGTTTGGTATTTAAATGTTTATGTGGACTTAAATGGAGCACTAAATCCTACAAAAACAATAATAATATGCTATGAATGGTTAAACAAAATCAAAACCAATCAAACTATATGTTATTAAAAGATATGATAACTAACTATTTTTTTTTTTTTTAAAACTAAACAATGGTAAAGCTCAATGATGAGCTAAAATAGAAACTACAAAAAATAGACTTATTTATAGGCATCCGTATTATTTTTAGATGTTATGGATTCATTGGAATTGGTTGGGAAACCTAAAAATGACACACACTCACACACACAAATTTATCTCTGAGATTCATCACGATACTCCATCAGCCTATGTAAAACCTACAAATACACACAGTAAGTAAGATATCTTATAAAATTGAAGACAATGTTAATGGATGGAGGGGGTCTATATACACCTAAATTTTTATGCTTTCTATTTTCATACCCATCACTAACAATTTCTCTTTTCATGTTAAAGGTTGCTAATGCATCTTTCTCTAGAATGGGTACCTTTAGGGGCTTGTTTCGGGATAGGGGTATGGTTATTCATGTAGCCATTGGGGTAAGGATGATATATGGAGAGAGAACAAATTTCGGCCCCATTTTATGTCTTTATTTTTTTATTATCTTCTTACTTTGTCTCTCATTCTTTTGACATCTAGCTTTCTCATGACCCTCATTTATTATGTCTTGCATTACCCTAAATTTGCATCTCCCCTTTTCATGTTGCACCTCTGGCCAACGCTATCGCCCATGGGAAATTGTGTTGGTGTAAATTAAAAAACCTAGCCGACACCTTTGCTTATGAGAAATGGCGTTGGTATAAATACCCCAACTCTCATTTTTACATTGCAAAAATTAGATTAGATCAACATGAAATCGCCATTAGTTTTTCTCTCTAGCCAATTTGCACTTTCTCACTTATCTTCTGGATTTTTTACATCTTGACTCTTGGCTTGGAGATTCTTCTTACTTGTATTGGTTTGCTTGCACTTTTGGGTCATCTATAGTGAGGTAGGACTGGATTTCTTCCTCCTTTTCACTCGAAAGATATTCTCTTTTGGTGTATGGTCCCTTGGGAGATAGATGCATCAGCGACCGCTTCCCAACAGGTAAGTTCTCTAACTCGCTTTGTCATTTTATATATAGTAGCTTCCTACATTCGCTACATACTCTATGTTAACTTAGTATTTTATGCACATGCTAGGTTATCATATTTTATTTTAGTTATGTACTTCATGTTACATGCTTTACTTTGGTTAGCATAGACATTGTATGCTTATTTTATTCATAATCTCCCCCAATAGTGTTGATACCTCCATAGGGTTCTTTCCTCTTCTTCGACCTAGGGCCTTGGAAACCTTAGGTTGTCCTAGTGTAAGGGTTACTTCACTTGGGGTATGCAATCATAGCAGTCCCTGTACTACTTTTAATTCTATTTGTTTATGTGTCGGTCTTAGTGTGTCTCTCACTCGTTTCCTCGAATACCCTAGTTGAATGGATGGTAAGAGTGCACGATGCTTAGACACATTTTTTCCCATCATAGATCCTTAGTGAACCCAACGTGAATCCTTCTTTTGTCCCTTATGATCAAGCACAACTTGTTAAAATCACCCAACTTTATTTTTTTCTTGTTTCAGTCTTTAAAATTCCAAAAAACCCTAAGAATTATATTTCCTAGATGCCTTTCCTTTGTGTCATATTCTGTGCAGGGTCGATCATGTCTATCTTGGCCTTCAGACACCTTCAACCCCTATGAAACACTTTTTTCTGGGCTGGTTGTGTCGCCATCCTATTCTTTGAAGATTCTTCTGGGTCACATCATCACTTCTATCATGGAATATCTTGGCTTGGGGCTCTTCAACTTTGGTTAACAATCACTTTTAGAAATTAATCTCCCATGATCCAACTTTCATTTCTACTCAAATTGTTGTGTGATATGAGCTAATAGGAAAAATTATAACACCTGCAACAATAATGTCTTAGGTGATGAAGAGGAAGAGATTCAGATTGAAGACACCTTTGATATTCCACTTGAGATTCAGAACATTCCTTGATAATTTTCCTCAATACAAAGGGGAACTTGAGTTTAGTAATTCATAAGAACCTTTTTCACTTCATATTTGATTAACTTAAAAATAAAGTGGACAGTGGGAAGGTTACTATGGCAGGATCATTTGAAAATTCCTCTAGATCTGATTCCACTAATCTTATCCTTCAGGTAATAGACAATATGAAGTCAGACAAAAAACTACCACCATGGCCCAAATCCTTCAAATGCAAGCCAATATGGTCCAAATGGTTAACCATCCTAAACACGGGCTCTAGGGGTACAATTCCCCTACCCTTACCCAATGGACCTAATGGGGCACCTATTTCCCAACCTTCCATTCACAACAAATTCTTGAGGAAGTCCAAGAAGAGCCTCTAACATCCTACATTGCTAGCATGGATATTGGAGGTATTACGCCTTCTATTTCATATGATGGGTCAATTGATCCTACCTTACACATTAAGGCCTTTGAAACCTTTATAAATAATGGATCGAAATTAATTCTTACACTACCACTAAGCTCTTAACTAAGACTCTTACTGTAAATGCTTTGGAGTGGTATCACACTTCACCCCATAACTCCATAGTGGACTTAGAATATATAGTGACAACTTTAATCAATGAATTCCAATACCATGATTTACTTGAAAATAACATCAATGCCTTCATTAACTATAAACAACATGAGAATGAATCATCTCAAACATTCATTAAGTATTGGAAGAACTTATCTACAAAGGTAGAACACAATATGCCAAATGATAACCTTTTCTAACTTTTCCTTTAAGCCCTAGAACCTTGCCTTTAATACAAGGCTAGGTCATTTTCTCCTACTTCCCTTGACGAAGCTTTTGAACAAGCTAAACGACAAGATTATCTTATGATGGAGATTTGAGAAGGCTCCTTCCTAAGACTCATGTAACTGAACAAATACAAATCAATCAAAAGTAAAAGAACAAGAATGCCACAGACGATGGGGTCTCAGATGCCCTTCCTCTTATGGATTCTAAAAATAGGAATGTCTTTACTATTGATAAAAAAATAATAATAAGAGCCAACCTACTTACTATCAACCATTAACCAAGGATGAGTTACGAAAGCATATGCCTAAACCATTTAGTTAGATCCTTGATCCTTCTAGACCTATCCCATAATGGCATGATGAAAACAAATTTTGTTGGTGGCATGCCAATTGGGACCATTCTCATGAGAATTTTTGTGCTCTTCGCATGGTTGCCATCACTTTATTTTTAGGCACTCAATTTGACTATGAAGCCATCACTAGGGAGTGTTTAACTGAAGCAGTCACTGCTTGAGATGCTTAAAGGAAAAAATATCATCATAATGCCATTAATCAAGCTAATGAAGAACTTAAAATTTTCTCAAATCCTATGCCTAACCATAGCTCAGGTGAAAGCTCTAAGAAAATAGAAAATGCCACAATGAACGTGGTTGATCTTGATTATCCCCCTGAGAACACAATGGCTATAAATGATGTGAGGCATGTGATTACATATATAGAGCTCGAGTACCCTCCATCAGTTCAACCTCAAACTCATAGAGTTATTTATCCCTATGTCTCTCAAAATCAGACTCCCAAAATCAAAACCTCATCCCTATGCAGACGTCATTGGCCCTCTGTGACAAATTGCTATTACGAGGCCAAAGGCATCTAAAACTATTTCTTTGAGCATAGACACCTTTGGTTGGGCTGATGGCGTCAAGCATAAGAAAACAAAAATATCCGAAGTATCTCTAATCATTCCTCTTGTTTCTGAGGATACTAAACACTCTCATCTTGCTTCTCAGTCCAACCATGATGAGTGGGATCCTTTAGAAGCATTATCTCAAATTCCTGACCCGATTCCCTTTTTGGATCTCATGTGCTCATCACCTTGCCATCGTGAGCGTATTATGACTGTGTTATTTGATATGAACATACCTTTTCCTCCTATTTTGGGGTAGTCTCCTACATTACATGGTTTTGAAGAAATTAATTGTCATCAATGTGAGCAAATCTACATTTGTATGGACTAAATTGTACCACCAATGTTTAAAATTGCATCTAATTTCTCCATAGGCTATCCATGATTCCAAAAAAAATATCGCTTCAGGGTAAATGATCCTCTACTCTTTACCTTCTAAACAAATTGGGAAAAACACATTCAAGCATACCCTCATTGATCAAACGCGTTGGCACATGTGTGGCCTCTTTATACTTCATTAAATACCTAAAATACTCCATTGATAACCTCAAAACCATGCATACTACTTTTCAAGGGCATGATTGATGATAGATGCTTCCCATGGGTTACATTTGGATTCCCATCACCATTCCTCCTAGGACAATATGTGTGAAGGTCATGGTCATTCAATTTCCCTTTATCTTACAATGAACCTCCATAGTTAACCTTGTACCTACTGCATGTTTGTGGTCGCCTCTTCTGCATACCAATTTGTTGAGTTTACACATCAAGGGGAAATCTATAAAATCCAAGGCAACCAAAATCCCTATGGAATTATGATATTCTCCAACAAAAGGGGACTGTATAAGTTCCCCACCCTTTAACAAATATCTCCGATCCCATTCTTTGGATATCAATGCTTTAATTATCCTGGTTGAGTCTCTTCGCAGTAATGCGGGTTATCCAGAATTGGTCAGGCGCACGCCTCCCAATATTTTCGATTTTGATGATGAAAAATTTGAGTGAGGTTATTCTTAGAATAAACACTTCTGATCTACCAAATTCTTGTCCATTTCACAACGTCCTCCTAACTTGCAGACCTCGGAAGAAGGAGCCATCAAATCCTTGTTAGTCGTTTCATGTTCACCTCAACCTACACCTGAATAAAAAGTTTTAACTAGAAACCATACAATTTATTCTTACACAATATATACCATTACTCCTAACTACAATGATGGTTACACATTGGACGATCCCCATTTGGCTAGTTATGCCCAAATTCGGGACAAAGAGGTTTGACATTACCAAAGCACCCTCCAAAGCACACTCGTTTGCGATGTGAATGTCATTCTTGTGCAAGAAGATTCTTCACATTCGGTTGAACCTCCTCATCGTGGACTGGTTCCTGAGCCTCAGATAGCTCCACCAGCCTCGCCCTCTCCCCATAAATCTACTATATTATCCCACATGCCTCCTCATCTAAAAGAGGGGGAGCATATATCTAGATTTTACTACAAAGTTGATGACCTCATGGATGATGAAGCACTAGATGTGTCGACATCATCTATGCCAACCCATATCAGTGATCACTTCATATCCATTCCTTACCTCTTGCCCTTATAGCTCCTCATTAGCCTTATGGGGCAGAGCCATATTGTACACTTGGCATGAGGCCAGGGCATGATGTGTCATAGATTATAGAGCCTATAGGAAACATATGAAAAATCTTGAAGTTGAGGTTAGATGAGATCAAGCTCAAAAAGCTACATAACCATTCTGCCTCAGCTCCCATTATATTATTCACACCATGGTTACTATCTCACATATTGATACGTATGACTATCAGGTTATGCGCGGTAGTTGTTTATGGACTCCCAAGTCCTCTTCATCATGGAAACAAGACATGTAGAGTTAACTCTTCTTAGAAGCCACCCACCTTCCTCTAGACCATCTAGGCCACAACCTACATATGGGCCTCCACCTCACCCTGAGCTTCATCCTACCCTTAATGACATTTGGTGTGAAATCCTCACTTGGTTGGAGGACTAAATTGATGACACTTTGTTTTCCACATGATCCAAGTGGTCCATCATAACAAGGTAGATATTACACAACATGTTAGTTGTTCAATGACCTCATGACTCGTGAAGTTGCAGACATATCTTGAACCAAGTAGATGATATCATCACTGATTAAGACTCTACATTGATTCACCCCTCAGTGGCTAAACATCTTCCTTTAGAATGACACCTTGATTGGACTATCTTATGGCCTGAACTTTCACTTCTCTCTTGGGCTCTCACCCCCCTTAGGTTTTTCACACATCTTCAAAAGCTCTTATCCTTGCTTGGGCTCTTCACCCCACTTGGGTTTATAATCATATCTTTTCCTTGACATCTCCTACCATTGGAATGTTTGGTCTTGATTCATGCCTCTTTTGGATTTGATTCACCTGTGGAGTAAGATTTCCTAGTGGATCGCCATAGGTCTTATGCATCCTCGCTTAGGTCATGTTGACCTCACTTGGATTTTTCTTCCTTCCTACCATGGATTCTTTAGCCTAAATATCATTATCCTTCTTCCTAAGTACCATGAGTATTATTTCATACATGCATGAGGAAAGAAAGGAAAGTGATAAGTAAAGCAGAATCATTTATCAAAAACATAACACCATAATCATAATGAAAATCATCATACATGACATATATACACATATCATACACATATATATATATATATATATCATATATATATATCACACATCAATAGTTTTATACATCAACAAAAATACGTCATAATATAATCATGATACGAATCATCAAAAATATATGTGGCTCAAACACCCTCACCCCCTCGGGGGGTCTCTAGATTCTTTGTGCCAAAGGTGCTCCATTGGATGCTCAGGTTATGTGAGCTAGAGACACCTTTCCTAGATGGAAAAGCTCCTGAGGCCTCTCCCTATGATCTCGTCAACAGTGCAACATCTAGCCTCTAGTCCTTACTAATCCTCTCTACAGTGCTCCTGGACATTTGAAAGGCATGTTACCTGCTCCTGAACCAAGGCACCCATTATGCCTGCAATAAGCTCCACAACATCACATCAATGCTACTTGTCTATTTCCATCACCTATGCATCTCTCCATCTCTAGTTAGAAAGAGTGTCCTAACAGCAACATCCCTAAACATGCCAATGAAATTCTCCCACATGACTCACCATCATGATGGTGATGTGGGGTCTGCCATAACTGAGGTATCTTAAATGTCTCAAATGTTGGGTCCAAGATATTGTGGTGTGAAATCTCTATTAAGGAGTGTCACTCCTCTATTGTCTAATCCACTATGCAAAATCTCAAAATTCACTCATCAATACCAGTGATCACAATCTATGTGATCAAATATAATCATCTACATTCCTAAATAAAATTATCACATTCATACTTGGATGTCCTAGCTCGCTCGTAATGATAGTCTCACCATCTCTATGGATTGACCACACTAATACCACATCCACCTCATCAAATCTCCATGATATCCACCTAACATACTTTTTCCATCTATCTCGGGGCACCAAAATCGAATATCCCTGCTACTGCGCACCCTGGGCCTTAGGCCTATCCTAGTTGCAGGGCCATCTCCATCCCCAATGGTGTCAAGTAACCACCTCCATGCCACTACATCCTATGCTCTCTCAGCCATGGTCTTGGCTAGTCTGTTCCTCTCCTCTCTGGTGCTAGGACAAGTTGTGCCTATGTTGTCCCACCTGTGGTCCAAGGCTGGAGGGTCCTCCATCAACATCCCTCATCTAAGCTCTTCATTGCAATAATCTTTAGCACTTGGGTTCTAAGCTGTCCCACCTCTCTATCTCTTCTCTAAGTCCTTGTCTTCTTGCGGCCCGTACTCTCCAGGCCGCAACACTGTTAGTACTAGAGATTCCACTGCACTCAACCTCTCTCACATTTCACTTTCTGTAGGATGGTAGTGGTGGTATCACAACAGGATCGAGGCCTCCCAAACTTTCTAGGTACCCTGTCTATCAGATGGGTCTCTACCCAATGAAATAATATCTTGTCACCTCCTCAACTATCCTCTAAGTCCTATTGCCTATGGCTAATTAAGGCCACTGATCAACATTCCTTATGTAGGGCTCCCATATGACCTCAACTAGATGTACCTATCATAGATGGTACGGTATGACTCTAAAAAGATCTCTCACTACCCCTATTGCCCATTGAAGTACTCTCAGGGCATCTGCAACTATGTTGATCAAGGGGTGTCCTAATATGTATCCTATACATGGGAAATATCTCATATATCCAATATTTCAATCAATATCAATGGGACCTATGGTCATTTTGTTATCCTTATATCGGACCCTATATAACCATTGTGCACCAGCTGCACCCATATAGTGGTCCCCCAAGCTGACATAAAGCATCCTGCTCAATCAGAGATCTCTACATACAACCACTCAAAATACAATGGAATGGTCCCATATGCCTTGTGACACAATATGCATGCCACGGTAATGCCCATAACCACCTTTCAGATAGCTAGAATTCACAGAATGTCATACCGCATTGATTTTATATCACATGAATGCATCCCCTCATCATAGGTCTCACAACATGTGGCCCATACGGCTAAAGCCCTTCTCTATGTAGTTTCCATGGTGAGATTTCAATACATGTGAGCTCCCTCAATCGGAAAACCCAAAATACCGTGTACATCTTGAAATTTCACATTCATCTCCAATTATCTCACCTCACCCACCATCAAAAAGGTGTTGGTCTTGAGGCTCCCATCATTGTCAAAAACATCTCCAAAAAATCTAGATCCTCACCTGGTATCCCAAGATATCTACATGATGCCCCCAAATCCTACATTTATGTAACATATGTAATTACCTATCATATCTGTCAATCATAGGAAATATATATTCATTAAAGCCATGTCATGTTTCAACCACTCACCATAGGTGGATCCTCTGAGGCCTCATGTAATCACAAATCAATAAAACTACATGGCATTAGATTCATCACAAGTTCATTACGAATAATATCTAAAATTATAAAATTCATTATGTGCATTTAGTAAATATTCATACTTCCATGCCATCGGCCCCTGTCTAAATTTTCTGCAGTAGTATCCCGATGCCATCATCCTTATTGTTTTAGGGAGGGCCGATGGCGTCTAAGCCCGTTACAATTGCCATAAATTTGTAAAATTTTAAGATGTAAATATGCATAAAATGACAATGGCCTAAAATAAAATCCCTCCAAAACCCACTTCACATTTTTTCTACTCTTCAATAATGATGCAAGGTTAGAACTTTAAATGATGCACCATAATGCCTTCATTATTCTACCAAACATACCAAATTGTCCCTAATCTACCTAATAAAATTAAATGTTACAATCTTGATTACCTATGGTTGAGCACCACCTACATGCTCCTCCTTGTTAGTCTTTCCCTCCTCCTCAAACTCGTGCCATCTTGGTCACATTCTTAATCTCTTAAATTTGGAATTCTAGAGCTCGGTTATCTTAATTCCAAAAATAGTGCATAAAAAAATTAACCTCAAAAATCTTGCTATATAAACCTCAACAATTCCTATTTACCAATTTCATTGCGATGGATCTTCAATCATTTAAATAATCATGTCATTTTAGTTCCCAATATTTGAAAAATCTTGCACCTGTCAGGTTGTGTATGAAAGGATCATGATCTTCTCTCATTCATTTTGACATATTAGCATATGCCCTATTCCACCCTTTGTCAAAAATCACATTTTTCGACCCTTACATCTCCAATTTCCAAATCCACGACATCTATCCCATGGGCCCGTATCTAGGTGGTTTATATCTTATTTTATTGATGATATTCTAGTGTTTCCTTTCAGTTGTGCTTCTCCATGGTTCTAGCAGCATGGATTGTGCCCGTACATGGTAGGAAAACCGACACTATCAGGTACGCATTGGTGGGTATATTTCATTTTAGCTAGTCCTTTCTTTACTTTTAGCATTT
Source organism: Taxus chinensis (assembly GCA_019776745.2). NCBI lineage: Eukaryota > Viridiplantae > Streptophyta > Pinopsida > Cupressales > Taxaceae > Taxus > Taxus chinensis. Next base: position 74,485,616 of record CM034150.1, read on the forward strand.
ACTTTCAGTTTCGGTGTTATGTATCATTCTTTCTGCTAACTATCCCACATGTTCCACTATTACAACATGTGATAATCAACAGCTGGGGCATATGTATACACCTAATATTTTATTCTTTATATTTTCATACCTATTACTAATGATTTCTCTTTTCATGTTAAAGGTCACTAATGCATCTATCTCTAGAACTAGTTCCTTAAGGGGCTCATTTCGTGATAGGGGTATGGTTATTCAAGTAACCATTTGGTTAGGGATGATACATGGAGAGAGAAATTTTTTTGGTCCCATTTAAGTCTTTATTTTACTTTTATCTTCTTATTTTCCTTCACATTCTTTGGCATCTTGTTTGTTTATGACCTCATTTCCTCTACCTTGCATTATTCTTGCTTTCCATGACATTTTTCACACCCCCCTTTGAATTTTCCCCCCTTTCCAACACCATTTACCACGGGTGATTGCATCAATGTAAATTCAAATTCCCTACCAATGCCTTCCCCTATGGGTGATGGCGTTGGTATAAAGACCCCAACTCACGTTTTCACATAATAAGGATAACATCATATCAAAATGAACTCACCATTATCTTTTCTCTCTTGTGCCAACTTTTATATGTTTTCTCAGCTCTTGGATCTCTTACATCTTGACTCTTGGCTTGGAGATTCTTCTTACTTAGATTGGTTTGCTTGCACTTTTGGTTTATCTATAGTGAGCTAGGAATGGATTGTTTGCCCTTCTCCACCTGAAAGTTGTTCTTTCTTGGTATATGGTCCTTTGGGAGATAGATGCATCATAAACTGCCCTCCAACATGTAAGTTCTCTAACCCGATTTTTCATTTTATATAGATTATTTTCCTACATTCACTATATGGTTTATGTTAGATTAGTATTTTATGCACAAGCTACGTTATCATATTGTATTTCAGTTCTTTACTTCATGTTACATGATTTACTTTGGTTAGCATAGAATTTTTATACTTATTTTATTCATAATCTCACCCAATAGTGTTGATACCTGCATAGGGTTCGTTCCTCTTCTTCAACCTAGGGCCTTGGAAACATTAGGTTGTCCTAGTGTAAGGGTTACCTCCCTTGGGGTATGCGATCATAGGGTCCCTGTACCCCCTTTAATTATATCTGCTTGTGTATCAGTCTTGGTGTGTCCCTCACTCATTGCCTCAAATACCCTAGTTAAACAGATGATAAGAGTTCTTAGAGATGTTCTTTTCCACCATACAAGGTCCATCCCATCAAGCATGCTAGAATGTGAATAAAAAAATTCAACAACAGAACAATAGAATTACTTGCATATATAAAGTAACACTACTTATTAGCTTCCATTACATACTGGTGGTGCAAATTAACTTGCAGTAATTAATATGTTGTTCATCAATCTACATTCATTTACTTATCAGACGTAGGGACGTAAAATTTCAATATTCCAGTGTTGTATACACAGTTATAGATGTTGGGAGGAATAAAGGTAAATTGTTGTCACTACAATTAGGAAATAAAAATTATGAAAATGAACTAGATCATGACTGAAAGTAAATACTACGGCTAATGACAAAGCATGTAAAAATAGAATACATATAAAGGAATAAAACTGCTACTAATCTAACTATGAAATGAATTAAAACAAAAAACAAAATGAGAGGGTTATAAAAATGTAAGCGGGCCCTTCCTTGTGTGTTAATCCCTCCTAAGACATGTGTCTACAACAAATTAATAGAACTTAGATTCTTATTTCTTCAGCATGAAGATTACAAGTGGAAAATACAACAAATTCTCTATCTATGGATCGATCCATCTATCCATGCATATCCCTTTGTACAACATTAATTTTTCCTTTTTATATCTTCATTACAATAGAGGTGTGAAGAGATAAAGTCCTACTAGGACTTTCAGTTGGATTAAGTAAAAGATCTTAACCAAACATTCTGGAAACTTACATGCATACAACAAAACTATTTAATGGATGTTTTCATACAATCACATAACTTAACTAACAGATCAATTGATCAACCAATTATTAAATTATGAACTAAATCAATTAGTTATTTGTTTGAGTTGCAACACATAATCAGGTGATGACATTGATTATTCTTCTTGTTCACATAAATGCTTCTTCTATCAACACATGCGAGCTTAGGTGTAGTGTCCATGTTGTGCAAGCTCCTCAGAATCATGACTTTATGTATGTGTGTGACCTCCTTTGGCTACGGATGCCTTGCTGTGGATGAGTTCCTTTGGCTGCATGTTAGTTGTTGTGGATGACCTCATAGCTGTGAATGAGTTCCTTTAGCTACATGTCAGTTGTTGCGTATGGATCCTTTGTTGCATATAACAATTTATTTGCAAACAAGGATAGAATTTATACAAGGTATCAGTTAACATCATATTGCAATCAAAATAATAAATGCATACTCATAATCCAAAAAATAAAGTAAACCTTAGTAATAATTATATTAACTAATATCTATGCCATGAGTTCAAGCTATAGTGAAAATGTTCAGCAGTATCACTAGGAAATACAAGTTCAAGGGTACAATTGGCTGAACATAATACAACAAATGAAGTGTTTAAAAAGGAAATAAAATGGCTCATCACACCCTCAGAATTAACATCTTGAATGTCCTCATTCATTTTTCTTTGGCTCCTCCTCAGGTTTATTTGGCCTATCTGTATGATGTTACATAAACATCTGAAATCAATCGGGGTAAATGTTCCTTCAGGCTCGATGAAGAAGTATCATGCATTCCTTTTGTATCTTTCCATGATTTTGTCTTGTACTTCCTCATCTAGTTCGTCATTACTAGACCAATGTGGTATATGATAGTGGAATATTGGTGGATAATAACCAATAGGAAACCAAGTGTTTCCACATCCTTTGGAAAATTCTATGTATGCATTTACCCTCCTTAATGTTGGAATGATATTGGGATAAGAGTGCATTTGTTTTCTTTACATTTTAGGAGACATCTCTTGCCAACGTGTTTTGCAGGCATGTACCATTTCTCTAGCATTGTATTCAATGTGGTCCCCGACTTCTTCATGAGCTTTGTGTCTCATCTGGTGCACTTGATGTTTAATGTCTCTGTGTTCCATGTATTTGCTACACTGTTCAATAATTTCTCATGTATTCGAAGCTTCACCTCTGATCATTAATGGCTACACTGTTGACAAGTGCATGTATTCCTCCATTTTCTTTTCTTTATAAAATTCATTGTTAAAATAAGAACATAGTTCCCTAATTGGAACATCTCCATTATAAATTATTAGGATCCAATCCTTGTCATACTCCAAGGCATAATTATACATAGATAATTCACATAATAACAATTGGATTTCATGAGGCATTTTTAGATATATTATAAAGAAAGGTCTGGCTCCACTAATATCAAATGGAATATCTGAGTTGATACAAGTGAGATTTAACTCCAACATCTGTTCTTATAGGAAAATGGCATAAATGTTAGAAGGTGGCCTACATTTAACTATCTCATTGGTCACCTAAATTGTATCTTCCTACTTATTCTTGAGCCTTGCAATCTCATTATCCTTAGCCTTAAGCTCCTTGTCCTTTTCTTTAATGTCCCGCTGATGTTGGAAGATTAATTCTTCCTTCTTCCTTTCCCACTTGCCTTGTAATTTACTAACATAGTTTTCAACTTGTTGCACTTAGTAATCTAACGAGGTTGTTTGAGTGGCCATGTTTCTACAAGCTATTTTTCTAGGTTCTTTGAAAAATTCTCTGATGATAACATGTGGCTGCAGGCTAGCTTGTGGCAATAATGGGGGAGCAAGATCTAATATGGTTTGAACCACATCCTCAGAAACTGTAGAAACATTACCTTATATTATCTCAATCTTCTCAAGTGGTTGTTTGCTTAAAATTCATGAACAATATTTTCTATAATCTCTTCAACATTATGGGGAAAATCATCCTCAATCTCTATTTCATCAGTTTGTGGTTCAGGAACTACTTGGTCATGGACTTGCCTATATCTTCTCTACATGGTCATGGATTGTCTCTTCAATTTATTTTTCCAATCCTTTGCCTTCATGCTTCTCATGGGTCTCCCCAATATGAACTTCCTCTGCTTGAAATTCAATTTGTTCAGTAGGGCCTTTTTGAACATGTTTCTCACTAGATTCTACCCCTTTATTGTTCTCCATATCCTTCATGTTGTCTTCTAATTCTTGTTTATTACATGTAACTTCAACACCACCCTTTTCAATGTCCATTTCAACATCTTCTACATCACTATCAAGTGTAATTTTGATAGGTGTCCTATGCTTTGAGGTTTTGGGATTTTTAGTACACAACCTATGTGATCGTCTAGGCATATTAGGGGTTATGTTGGAAGAATTTCTTTTTCCCTTGGATGAAGATGATTCAGGTGTAGATATTCCAAGGAGGGTTTCTACAACAAGAATCCTCTCAGGAGAAATGAGCTAGGGGTTTTTCTTTAGAGATGGTGGTTTCTTAGAAATAGGGGTTTCTTCAAGTTGAGAAGTGGAAGCTATGGCTTTTCATGAAGGTGTGGAGGAACTCCTTGTTTCTTTTTGTCTTTTCTTCCCTTTTCACAATAACTCATCAATGTTTTTGACCCTTGAAAAATATTACCATTTGAATGTAGGGTTTTGTCTTTCCAATGTATGTTTTACAATTAAAGTGATAAGACAATGGCGAGACAAAGTTGACCTCCCCCTTTATGACTCTCTACTCATTCTTTTCAAGCCTTCATTTAAGAAATTGGGAATATTAACATCTCTACCATTCTTCAAATGATTGAGTAGCTTGAAATGGACAGTATTCAACCTGGAGTATCTACCCTCACAAGTAAAGTATTTGATAATGTAATTGGCAACATCAACCCAAAATGATTTTAGAGAAGTGTAAAACTACCTTGTTGATCAGTCACAGATTTATCATCTGCATCACCAAATTCTCATCGATTTGCATCTAGGTTTTCCTTTTTAGTGAACAACTCACCTTTTGAAGGAATCCTTGTGAGTGTAGCTAAAATTTTGTCATCTACTTTCACTACTAAACCCTTGACAGTAGCCTCTCCGTCCTTGAATGTGGTAGCAAATTTTGTCACCATGGATTCGTTGAAACCCTTAAACTTATTGATATATTCCATCCATACGTAGGTTTAAAAATATTGAAGTATTTATGGCTAGATGTAGAGTTGTGAATGGTCGGTAGGCTCATGGAAAATTAGATTCCCTCCCATGTTGAATTTTGCAAATTCCCTTAGTTCCGAGAGAAAAAAATCTCACAGTTCGTAGCAATTATGCAAGAATTTGAGTAAGGAGAATTTTTTGAGTACTTGTGTTTTTTGAATTTTACGATTGACTCACACACAACGCATCAGGGAATGAATTAAATTCATTTGACTTCCACGCACGTGTGATGTGAAGTAGGGTGACGAAGTGGGGTGATGTGGAGAGACAACTTAGAGGATTTAAAAGCGGAGACGATAATTGATATTTAAAGGAATTCATGACCTGACATAAACATTAATTAAATATAATCATGCAGTCGATACTTTAGTAAAGTGAAATGAGTGCACTTATCTCAATAAATGTGTTGGAGGATGATGACATGTGCATTGTTATGATTTACATCCTTTGTTGCATGTAGACCCATCATGATGTTGCATGTTGATGTGCCACAATACTGTGGATGTTGTTTATAGTGTTGCAAGTGTATGCAACATCATGTTGACTACACCATAATGAAATAAATTAATTCCTGGAGAGGGAATAATGACTTTTTTTGGTGCCAGTAATCTTCATCACCATTCACACATGCAGTTGGTCCCTTTTTTCCTTGATGTAATCACAATTTTTTCCAATAGGAAAAAAAAGCAGAGCTTTGCTGCATGCTTCCGTAAGTGGACATTTAGTCTTTGTACCATCACCTTCAATCAGAGATCATGCACTATTCACAACAAATATACCAAATCCTACAAAATAGAAATTCTAAGAAAAAAACATGTTAGTTGAGTGTTGTTGATCACCAAGAAGGCTAATCACATCAATTTTATTTACCCTTGGATTATTTAGCAAGCTAAATATACCAAGGCCACTGAAAATCTCATCTTTCAGCAACTTCATAAGATGAACCCACAGGTTTAACTCCTAAACTTAATGCTGATGTTCTCATCTCCATCCTTCTTTGACCTCCTCTAACCTCCTCTAAATTGTTGTATGAAGGTGCTCCTGTCAGATGGTTTTTTGTACAACTTCTACCTATGACCATTCACCAATTGTTTGAATCTCACAAGATCTATGGTGGTGAGTTTCACAACCCCATTGGGAAATATTTTCTCAATCTCATATGGACCTAGCCACCTTGCCCTGAGTTTTACCATGTGGTATTTGTACTTGGAGTCAAACAAGAGATCCCAATCACCTTCTTGAAATTGTCTTATTTTTATGAATCTGTCATGCCATTTGATCATTTGCTTCTATAGGACCTTTGTATTGTGCACAACTCATCTCCTCATTTCATCCAACTCATTGATTTGGAGAATTCTGTCTCCGATCCTCAGAAAAATTTATGCCTAATTCAAGTGCAGTCCTTAATGTCTTGTGCTCGAACTCAATAGGAGGAACAACAGTCTTACCATACAAAAGCTCGAATGGTGTGAATCTAGTTGTCTTCCACATTGTATTGAATTCTGAAACTACCTCTAGAATTCTATCTAACCAATCCCTCCTATGGATTGCAATGGTGTTTGTAAAGATGGATTCTATTTTCCTATTTGTTACTTCGACTTGGATGTTAGATGGGGGTGATTGTTGAGTTCTGGAGCTCAATTACTTCAAACTAGCATGTTATATTAAACTTGTAGGAAAACACAGTAACCGACATCGGTTATGGAGGGACCGACCTCAGTCACCTATGATCAACATCGGTCAAGAAAGGAGGAACTAACATCAGTTAGGGCTAACCAGTGTTAGTTACCTATGCATGAGTGTTTTATTTAACTCACAGGAATTAGATCTAATTTTAGCATTAAAATATATCTATTGATTGTAATTGCATGGCTAAGTGCCCTAAGTTTATATATTCCTATATAAGCATGAAATATATGGTTTAGAAGTAGAGGATTGTAAGAATTGATGATTATTGTGAGAATAATTGTGAGAGAGAGAATTCTCGGAGAAGAAAGAGAAGCTTGAGAGAAAGAAAGTATTGTACATTTGAGAGGTGTGGAAGATTGTAGATCTTTAATTGTATATCTTTTGAAAGATTTGGATAATAGATTGGCTTGTTTCTTGGTGGATGTAGCCCACACTAGGTGAACCACATTAAATTTAGTGTTGATTTATATCTCTTGTTTTGTATATTTCTTCTGGTAGAATATTTGCTTTTATTACATCTATGATTAGATATGATATATAAGTTGTACAACCTTGTGCTAACCCTAACAACTGGTATCAGAGCTTTGTTTGAGGTTTTTATGTGTTGAAAAGATTTACTCACAGAGGGTTTTTTGATTGAGTGGGAGCTACAACAATGGCAAAAGAATAAAAAATAAAAGGTAAATAAGTTTGACGACTGAAATTATCAATTATGGAAGATATAGATTGAAGATTATATGTATCAAAAATATTCGTACTTATCCTTTGGATAAAAATTCTAGACCTACGAAGATGACTTATGAAAAATGGAAGATTCTTGATAGAAAGGATTTGGGATCTATAATATTAATCTTGGAAGCATCCATGGCTTCAAATATTACAGAAGTGACTTCTATGGTAGAGTTAATGAAATCTCTTGCTAATTTATATGAAAAACCTAGTGCTTCAAATAAATTTTATTTGATGAAGAAACTATTTTGTTCTAAGATGCATGAAGATGGATCTACAACTAGTCATTTGAATGATTTCCAATCTATTGTAAATCGGTTAAAATTGGTTGACATTCCATTTGATGATGAAGTGAAAAAAATTTTATTCTCATGTTCTTTGTCTAATAGTTGAGATAACTTGGTAATGCTTATTAGTAATACAACATTTGCTAATAATATTTTGAAGTTTGATGATGTGGGTAGTATAATATTGAATGAATAAATTCGCAGGAAAAGTATAGAGGAATCATCAGCTGGGAATGCTTTGAATGTAGAAATCAGAGGTAGGCAGAAGGATAGATCCAAGAGTAAGAATAATGGGAAATTGAAGTCAAGGGATGACAGATATAAATCTAGAGGTAAGAGATTTATCTGTTGGAAATGTGGAAAGAAAGGACATGCAAAGAAATATTGTTGGTCAAAGGATAAAGAGAACCAACACCTAGACAAAGGTAAAGAGTCAAATAAAGAGGCAAATATTGCAACAAAGGTAATGCAAGATGATCTTATTCTTTCTTTGGATAATATAATAGAATCACATGTTTTAGATTCAAGAGCTTCTTTCCATGTAACCCCTAATAAAGTTTATTTCAGAAATTATGTCTTGGGCAATTTTAGACATGTTTATTTGGGTGATGATGAACCTTGCAATATTACTGGTAAAGGGGAATTTCATCTAAAATTGTAGAATGAAAATACATGGGTATTGAAATATGTGAGGCATGTGTCAAGCCTCAAGAGGAATCTTATTTCTGCAGGGCAACTAGGTGAAGTTGGTTGCATGGTTACATTCACAACAGACTCTTGGAAAGTCACCAAGGGTGATTTTGTTGTTGCAAGAGGTAAGAAGGTAGGAACATTATATTTATCTACAAGTATTACTAATTCATTTTCTATGTTATCTACTTCATATTTAGATGCATGTATGTGACATAATCAGTTGGGCCATATGAGTAAAAAAGGAATGCAGATCTTAAAGGCTAAGGGTAAGTTATCAGATTTGAAAGATTTAGATCTTGATTTCTGTGAGCATTGTATCTTTGGAAAGTAAAAGAGAGTGAGATTTCTCAAAGTTGGGGAAACTAAGAAGGAGAATAATTGGAGCTTGTACACTCATATGCATGGGGACCAACTCAGGGAGCTTCTCATGGAGGATCGTAATATTGATGTCAGCCTAGAATTCAGTAATACAATCCCAATAAGACCCTAGACACGCTGGCACATCACTCAGCCTAGATTGAGAGCTCACCTAAAGTGCGCAAAGGTACCAGGTCCCTCTTTAGGGTTGTTGTTGGCATAATGTTAGCATGATGAAGACTTAACACATACAGTTCCATTATTAACACATCTTTCTACAAAGCATGACAGATTCTATCTCTAAGCGAGAAAAAAATTAAATATTAACCTTGATGAGATCAAAAACATGCTAGATTCATATACACATAGATCTAACACTTAGATTCAGCCAATATCCTCCATTATATTAAATGCAATAAGTATACAAAAGCTTCATTATAATAACAGTAGTATACACGTAATAGATTTAGCAGCATATTCTCACTATGTCTCCATGTATGCATATATATCTGTATATATAGTTTACTACATACTTATAAGGGTGGGGACTTTCCCTTCATCACTAATCTATTCCCAAAATAGGTCACATGCTATTACTAGCCATGCGCTTGTTATAAAAATAGCCACACATGCAAGTCGATTAAAAATAGACTACTGGTAGTTAACTGACAGTAGTAGATATATTTCCATCATGTGTCCATGCAAAGTGATTCATAGCTAATCCTCCAAAAATAGCCAATGCGTGGCGTGCATGTCTCTACCTCGTTTGTGTGCTCTGCATGCCATCTCTAAAAATAGGAACCCATGTTTGAAAATGACTAAGTCTCGAAAGCTGAACTTAAGCTCCGCACGCATGTTCTCCCTATCCATTTGTGCCTTTGAATATGACCTGCTTTCCTACACAGACTTCTTCTTGTGTGCTTTCTGTCAAGTGTTCTCTGATCAACATTACCCCACACTAATTTCATTGTTGCCCCGACAATGGTTATCTCCAAAAATGAAGTAAAGAATTTGAATGGAAAGAATAAAAATAATATTTTATAAGTAAATAATAATGTCTACTTAGCATCTTCATATGCTTCAACTTGAAGGATCAACTCGGGATATTCCTCCTTTATTTCTACCTCCAAGGCCTGCCACTTAGTGAGCACTTTCTCTGCTTTCTATGGAATATCCACAGCAATAGATTCTAGTTCATCCTGTGTAATTTCACCCTTCTCATTCTGCAAGACCAACACAATGCTGGACATTGCATTCATCCTTCCTTCCAGCAGATCCATCTTCTACGCGATGAGTTTTCCAAGCTCATCCAGCCGCTCCTTATGTGGTTCCTGTGCCACTACAAGGGCCTTGCGCTTCTGTTTTACAAGTGTTAACCTTTCTGCATGGCCCAACGTATCATCCTTCATCACCTTCAAGACCTCATTGTCCTCCTCTAGGGTTTTTATTTTAATTAGTGCCTCTGAAGTTGTACATATGTTCAATGCTTGATCTACCTTCTTCAGTTCTTCTTGTAGCACTTGTAGTAGTCCTTCGTAAGATGCAATATTTTTTATCACTGTAGCCTTTTCCCTCTTAAGCCTCTTGCTTAGGATTCTTTGCTGATAGCATTTTGACGATTTCATCTTCTAGGACCAAATCTACTAAAGTCCTTACATAGTGCATTGCCGAAGGAAATTTTTATAGTACCTTAGACTCCAAATGTGGGCACGCTTTTAACACATAATCTCCAATGGCCTTTGTTATGCTGATGAATGCAGTATACTTCTTTTACTCCAAGTCTTTCTCTTGTGCCAGGCACACTATTTCTATATCCTTTGTCTTGATTTCCTCTTGTAGCGCCCTGATGGTTGCAACTTTATTCATGTTTCTACGTGCAACTTCTGTGGAGACTTTCACCAATGCATTACTCACCTACTCATCGAACATAACAATAGGTTTGAATATTATGTGTCTATCTTGAGGTGTTTTCTTTAACCACCTCGACACGCACGACTCCTCACACACATCGAAGTCTGGTTAATCCATGTGCATGTGCATCGACCATGAAATTTGTTTCCTTGTGTGCATGGTCACCATATCCTCATCCATCAACTCCCAGCAAAATAAATCCTTCTATGCCACAGTGCTCGTGAAAGGGGTGCAAAATATTTTACATGTGTCCTCTACATAGCCCATGATAGGTGCATTGTGTTCTCCACTCATTCTCTTCGTTCTAGGCCCTTTTAAAATTGAAGCTTCAAGGTTAGGAGTTTGTTCCGCTACACCCCAAGTAGTCTCATGCATGAATTTTGATGCCTCCTTCTCTTTTTCTTCCCCATCCTTCATTTCTTTGTCCCTTTTCTCTTCCTGTTGCACTCCTCCCTGCTCTGTGGTTCCTCCTCATATTCAGTTGGAGTAGGAGTTCCTGGCGCGCTTTCCTCTGATTCTTCTACCTCCCTGCCCAACTTCAAATTTCTCCTCCTTGGTTCAGTGGTCTCCTTATCTAGAGAGAGGCGAAGTGATCTCTGTACTGATTGTGGAGTAGTGCCTTGAGTCCTTATTTTCCTGAATACTTTCTTGAATTGACACTATCCCTATACTGCTTCCAGATCCTCTTCCTCTTCTTACCTTTGAGTTGGCGTGCTCATGCACTCTGACCCTCTTCTATGTGTTGGTTGCCTCCTTTTATGCTTGAAGCCACCACTATCTTCATGCTCCTCTTCTTCATCTTCTACCTCAATTATTTCTGTGGGCTTTGGTGCTTGTATGTTTTCCATTATATGTTTACCTTTCAGAGGCCCTGGGAGCGCAAACTCATTCTCCATGTACTTGTTATTCTCCAACTTGGGCTTTAGTTGAAGGTACACCAGTACTACTCCAACATCTCCCACAACCAAACTTACTAGTTTAATGCTCAATACATCTGAAATGAGCCTTTAAATTTATGCACCCCATCTTGGATACACATATTTATTCCTTAGTGTGTGGTAGTCACAATCTACCTTGTCCACATTGAATGTTAGGCGTCACATATCTGAGAACCTGTGAACTAATGCCTAGAAGTACCTTGTTGTGAAGGCATATGGTAACTTACACCAAGGGCTCCATGTTCCATCCCTCATGGAAAACCGCGTTATGCAAAAGTGTTGGTATATAGTAAACTGAACTACCTTTCCAACCACCAAAGGCAATTCCTTGGGGATACGCCATTCTTCTTCAAAGTGCCGAGCGTGATGGAGCCTATTATACCACTTCTTAGCCCTTTACTTGAGTGGTTCTGTCATGGATACTTCACATAGGTATTTGCTGAACTGCTCCGCCGGTGACTTATGCTCCATGGGATACTCCCATATCTTCTCTTTTGGTCCATCAAGTACTTCAATCTCCATGAACACCAACGACAATAGAACAACTCCAAAGCTGATCTTTCCTCTTGTGTGTGCTTCCTCAACTATCATCTCTTGCAATGTAGCCTAAAATATTGTAGACTACCCCTTCGAACATCCTCCTCGCAACATGTAGCCACATGGTGTTCACTTGTGACCACCTTTCCTGGTCATTTAGCTTTGGTAACAAGGTGTGTGGCTGCCTGCACAACTTGATACTTCTTCAGTTTATTGATGTCCATGCCACACGGACCCTTTGTGTACCCCAACTCCTTTCTGGTCTCCAAGATTTTGGCCTTGTCTATTAAATCATTCTTCAAATATTCTCTTGTGCCCTTCAATCCTGTTACCGTGGAGATTAGTGTGGCTGAAATTCTTACTCTACGTCCTACAAAGTAGAAAAAGTATTCATGCACTCTGCTCATGAGCCACTGGTACAAGGGCTCATATTTCCCAAAGTAAGGGAGATTATATAGCTGGTAAACTCTAATCTTCTTTAAGAGCTTCTCGTTAGCATCATCATACACCGGCATGTCTTTCACCATGCATTTATTCGTCTTTGTGTTCAACAAGGCATCGAGCTCCTTCTTATTCTTTGTGGTATGGTGGTTATACTCACTCACATTTCTTCTCCTAATGTGAGAGTCCCACTCCTAGCCTACTATGACCCCCTTTGGATATTGCATTTCAGAAAATTTACTTTCGGAGCCATCTCCTCTTCTTCTACAACCACCTTCTTCTTTCCCTTCACTCCTGCTGCAACTACTTTCTTGGGTGCCATTTCTACCTTGCAATCCTTTGTAAATACTCACCTCTTGAATTCTACAATGTGTGAATCAAACCCTAGCTTGATTCAACATGCCCTAGGTGAAATCACATGCCCTCACTCCTCTCCGTCACCTTGCTTTGCTCAAACCCTTCACCACTAGGGACGCAAGCTCTTTCTATGCACATATCTCTTCATCATGACTGGCTACACACCTTTCGCACCTCAATTCGATCACTCGGCTCTTCGCACTTAGCTCTTTTTCAAATACTCTTAATTGCAATGGTAAAAATGAAATCGCATCCCATCCTTATATAGATTTTCAAATTTTTGATGCATTCATTGCTCCTTCACCTACCAAATATCCTCTCATTAATTGACCAATTTAATTCTTTCCATGTGGTACATCTTTGCGCCCCAGCTATAACCTTCTAGTGCACCTTCCTACCCTCTGGTCACAGAATTCTCTTCAACGCACTTCCTTGCACCCGAGTACCTCATCACTGCACCTTCTACTGGTAGTTGTTATGGCCTCTGCTTACCTCGTGTTATATTGTCCCTTCATTCATCTCCATCTTTGGTCACTTTTTAGAAGCAATCCTTTGACTTGAAAAGCACCCGTAGCAGCTTATTCCTTTCACCTTTCAATTCCCACAATCTTGTACCTGGATATCGACAACCACCCCACACTAAAAGTATGTGTAGTCCTTTGCGCATAAACATGCTTCATATAGTAATTAGCTTCATGCATGCAAGCACGTTTATTACACAAGAACACTAAGTAAATTGAAAAAGCATAGCGAAAAGGAAGGAAATACATTAAGGAAATACATAATTGAAAACCTAATCTAAATGGAAATACTACCTTATTACAAACACCAAGAAGACTTATTTATAGTAGGGCTTTAGCCTACTCCTGTTGAAGTAACCGGGTAGCCGTGTTCCATCAAGTGCTTCTAACTGGAAAACACCTGTTTTAAGGATGTAAGTGATAACATATGGCCCCAACCAATGTACCTTAAGTTTTCCTGGATGGCGCAAGAACTTAGAGTCATAGAGAAGCACCATTTGTCCAATCTCAAACTTCTTGTCCCTTATGTTTTTGTCATGCCATGCTTTCTGCCCGGCCTTTTCTTTCTTCTGACTCCAACGTGCTATGGCTCGTCACTCATACAGCTTAATTATCTTTTCGATATGTTCTTCTAAATCTTTCTCATCAGCTAGAAATCCAATGCGCGTAATACATAAAGAAGGTAACATAAATTCTATAGGAAGAATGGATTCTACTCCAAACACTAATTTAAATGGTGTGGCTTTGTTCAACCGCTTATAAGTTGTCCTATATTCCCAAAGAACAACAGACACTTTGTCATCCCAATCCTTTCTTCCAACATCACAAATTTTTGTCAATGTCTGGCTCAAAATCTTGTTGAAAGCCTCAGCAGTTCCATTTTCCTGAGGATGGTAAGGTGTAGTCTTATGGTGTGCAATCATGAACTCATCCAATAAAATTCTGATTGTCTCATTAATAAAATGTGTGCCCCTATCACTGGTCAAACTCAAAGGACATCCATACCTTGTAATAATATGTTCCCATAGAAACTAGGTTATTATAGCCATTGTACAGTCCTTGGTAGGTGTTGCTTCTACCCACCTTGTCAGATAGTATGTGCAATATGATCTAGCGTGCTAGTCCTACACACTGCTAGTGAAATAGGACCTACAAAATATATAGCCCACTTCTCAAATAGACTCTGCGCCTAGTAATAGGTCTTCAGAGGAAATCTCATCTCTGTTTCCGTGGTTTGCCTAGCCATGTTGAAAATGATCACATGCCTTGTAATATGCCTTAAAATTTTTATACAGGGTTTCCCAACATAATCTAGCAAGTAGGATCTTGCACACAGTAGACATCACCTAGCATAGTGGCCACCTACAATTGCACCATGAGCCTCCTCCATAATATCTATGCGCTCATGCTCCAATACACAATGATGCAATACTTCATCTTTTCCTAACTTATACATGTCACCACTAATCAACATAAAATGTGTTGACGTGTATAGCAAGTTGTTTCTTTTCCTAAGGCCTTCATTCATTTTTATGCCATCACTAGTCCATAGAAAGACATAGAAATGTCTTCTAATTTTTATGGTGCTGTGTTATAACCTATATACACTAGGAATCTAGCATGGTTTATCCTTAATTGTTTCCGTGCTTCCTCTCTTAAATGTATTCTAGACAAGATGGTCTGGTCCAGAATTACACTTCCCTGGTTTTACCACAAATGTGAAATCAAACTCTTAAAAGAAGAGTCACCCATCTACATATGCGCCCCTGTAAGACAGGATTTATATCACCAAATACTTCAATGACATGTGATTTGTATAGAATACAGAATGGTGTAGCTAGAAGATATTGTTGGAACTTGTAATGCATAGATCATTGACAAAGCTTCGCACTATGTAGTTGTGTACTTCTATTCTGCAGGAGTCATCTATCTACTAGCTAAACATAGATAATATGATCTATAATACCTTCTCTAGGTTGAGTCAACACCATGCCTAATGGTCATTCCAGAGGCATGCATCATGTACATGAATTGGTTTATCCCATGAAGGAAAATACAGAATAGGTGCATGGTAGTAAGTTTCTCTTTTAATATGTTTTGAATACACACTACTACTGTTCTTCCCCAATAGAATGTACCTTTTCCCTTTCAGTAACTCCTCCAAAGGTGTAGCAAATTTTGCATACCCTTTAATGAATTTTCTATAATACCCTATAGCGACCCAAAAATCTTCGTGTACCTCAATCTGACCAGTAGGCTGCTTCTAGGCTTAGAATGACTGCAATCTTAGCTGGATCAACTAGAAAAACCTCCTTGTAAATTATGTGACCTAATAGGATCCCAAATGGTGTAGCAAATATACACTTCTTGATGTTCAAAGAGATACTCAACTATCTGCATCGCTCAAACATTAAGCGTAATATTGTTATAGGGATCCTTAACTAAGCCCATAGACCGTCCAATCATCTAAATAAACCTCTAATAATTTGTGAATAAAATATTTTAATTCCTAAACAACTATTTGTGAGAATACAATAGACAGGTGCATTCTTCAGTATCCAAAGGGCAACACAGTATAGGCAAACCTGCACCATTCAATAGTAAAATTTGTCTTTTCCTAATCCACATGGGCAATCCTAACCTGATGATACCTATAAAAACCATATATAAATGAATAGATTTCGTGCACCCTACCACTGCCTTCCAGTATTTCCTTAGTGAAAAGCGTAGAAAAGGGGTATGTGACACATGTAGCATTTAGCTCCCTGTAATCCACACATATTCAAATCCAACCATCCTTCTTAATACTGATCACCATTAAACTAACCCATTCTGACTTTTCTAAGGGTCGAATGATTCCTAAGATTTCAAAATTTTTTCAATCTCTTCTTTGATACCTTTTCGCACGCAAATTAGGGATTCATTCTATAAGGTATCTTTATAATTGGGCACACACCTTCCTTAAGCTTTATCTTCATCTCCCTTAGTGATTCATTCACACCTTTAAGTTCATCATATCCATTGAGGGAATAAGTCCGGATAATCCCTTCGTAACTCAATGATTTTTTCCACTTCCAAGTCTGACCAATAGTCCCCAATTATGGCCTCCTTAGGCTCAAATTTCTAACCCTATATTTACTTTCTTCATCTTCATTGGGTCATGATATGCGCACGTATCTTTATCTGACACTATCCAAGACTTCGTGCACTCCTTATGAATGATCGACATCCAGATTTTCAACTTCCTCATCATCTAATATGTATACCGTCTTTCCTTTTTCTTTCTCAATGGAAATGCACGTTCAAGTAGTATTGAAGTCTACCTCTTCTTCCTCTTCAAAATGCACTACTTGAATCTGTCTCACCAAATAACTCCTGAATGAGATCTTCTGCCTTTACACTATCTCCCATAGTTAAGCACTTGACAAATTTTAATGCCTCCTCTACTGGAGGTTTGGTCGAGAAGTAGTCAAATGTCTGGATCATACTTGCAGTCAAATTCTGCCAATTTCCAGTCTCTCTTTGTAGTTTTGCATATACATACCAAACACGTGCGCATCCTTGTAGAGTGGAATACAATTTATGCACCCAGAGTGAAGGTGGTAATGCTTCATATCCCATGGTCTAGAGTCTCTCACACTGTTGGATGTGATGTTGAACATGTTTATCACCATGATAAATGTAGATCTGCGTAGGTGCATTGCTCCTGAAAAACCTAGTAGATAGTGTAATTCTGATCTCATTCTATTCGACAAGATTATCTCTGTGAACCACCCACCAGCGCGCTACTTTCCCATGTAAGGTATATGCTAACATGTCTCTTCGCTTAACTTGGTTTGTCCACTATGCCTCTATGGCTTGCAAAAATACTGGAAGATCTTCTGCCCTAGTATACCAAGGTATTGAGCTACCTATACATCTAACAGAGTAAAATCCATTCTTCTGTGCAACCGCACTTTTTACTTCACGCCCTACTAGTTCATAAGTACCGTGAGCCCAATTATCACAAGAAATACTCATAGTATCACTAATAGATTGAGAATATTTCCACTGAAGAATTCCCTCCTTTGATGGCTCATTGACCTCTGGGTCCTGAATAGTGCACACACACAAATTTTGTTTAAGTCTTCCTCACTCTAAGGTTCAACATACGATGTAGAATTACCATATGTTAATGGGATTACAACTCATTCATCTTTGTTTTCAAAACTGATGTATCCTTTTTTGAACTGTAAATCAACATTATTTGCATAACACCAAGGACGTCCAAGTAATGCTGGAAAGTTGTCTGCTTCCGCGAGTGTTAGTACCTCAAAATATCTAGTGAATTTGGCATCTTATATTGTTATAGATGCATCCTTTAAAACCCCTATGGGAGTGGCCTTAGTCCTATTTACCATAAACAAAACGTTAGACGATGACTGTGATGGAGGTCTCCCCATTTGCAGCCATGCATCTAATGTAAGAACATTTACTTCTACACCTGTATCAATCAAGATATTGCTCAAAATCCATCCATCCATACCAACATTCAGATTAATATCCTTGTCATAGTCAATGTTATCAGGGGGAAGATTTGCATGTAAGATATGTTGTTCATTCTCAGTGCTTACGCATGGAGTGTTCCCCTTCAACCAATTCCCTAATAATGAAATAATATTCTCCTGGCGCAACATTTTACATACCTCTCTGATGTCATCAATATCTAGTGGGACCTTTACTGCTTCTTTCTTTTGTTCCATCTTTCTTGATTGCTCTTTTAAGCATTGTATTTCACCTTGAAGATTTTTGAGGACCTGGTCTATTGATAGACTTCCTTCTGATGAGCAGGATTTGGGTACCTTGCATGCAAAACCTCATCCTTGGTGATGTAGGCTTTTGGTGCAATTCCTCTTTTGCACATGCCACTTCAGCTCGTGTGGTAATGTTCACAGTTAATGCCTTAGGTTTAGGTGCTAACTTGGGCATCCACTGATTTTCCACTGCGCGCTAGATTCTAACCATCCATGCGACTTTGTTCTCCTGGTTATGCTGCTCATTAAGATGCTCATACAAGTCCAGACACTCCTCATAGATATGATTCTTTCCGCAAAAAGAACATGTAACATTCTAGGGGCATTCGTGCCTCTAGTGATCAGGAGATCCGCATGTATAACACATTCCGTGAGGAAACTCACCTCTTCCTCCACCACGACCTCATCCTTTGTATCCACCTCGATATCCACATCCTCTTCCATGATCTCCTTCAAAATGCCCCTCATTCCTGTCATAGCGTGGTTGATTGTGATCCCAATCCTAGTACTCATTCTTCTTTTTAGAACTATCCATTACACTTGTTTGTCGTACCCCAATGTCTATAGCATCATGGATATAACCAATCAATCTAAAATCTTAAGTATCATGGGTCGTGGACCGGAATTTTTGTACAATATTAGGATACGTTCTTTCTTATCGCGCGCTGTAGTAAAAGACAGTGGCTAGCATCATGATTCAAATGATAGATCTCACAATCTAATAGTAATTAATGTACGGATATATGAGGAAAACTATCCTTGGTGTGACCTTCTAATTCAAAATTTGTACACCAAATCCCTGAGTGTGTTTCGTGGACTGAATTTTCCAATAATTTCTCTAACTGCTTTTCCATAACTGCAATTTGTGCCTCTAAGAAAGGGCTAACACTAGTCTCAATACTCCCAACTACCTCATCATGTAGGGTTGACTCCAATGCTTCACGCAGATCAGTGTATGTCTTATGTGACAACGCACCTTTCTAAATGGTGTAATCAATCCTCTAACGAACCATTGTGCATGCTGGCTTGCAAGAATATGCCATACTACAAAGCTTAGATAGACAGTGTTTTAAAATAGTGCATCATACTCACGTAACACTCTCAGTAGTTCCTTGTTTGATATCTTTGAGTGCGCTTATACTCTTCTGATCAAATTTTGGGATATAGAAACTCTTTGAAGGAATGCATGTCATTCAATGCTGGATAATCTACATGCGAGTTTGATTACGGTCAAAAAATTCATATACCAGCTATGTGTGCACATGCCCTTGTAATGTGGTAGCAAACTGGCTTGTCCTTGCGCTCAAAAGCCGTGATTCCGTTTTGTCACGCCATAATATTTCACACATGTGCACATGTTCAATAGCATCCTCTATGCCTTTATACTCTGTGAAGACGAAGAGACATCTCCATGCAAATATTTTGGAGTTTGTGCGGGCCTTTCCCACCTAATCCAGAACCTCCAGTGTTTCCCTTGCCTCCAGAACCACCAGATCCACTTGAAACATAGAACCACCTACACCTCCTGATCCTCAAACCTATAGTTAGGAATCAGGACCTATAGACGTACTCCCCTGTGCTCCTGATAGTAGTACTGATACTTAACCCCGACATGGTCTGTGAAGTAGTTACTACTTTTAGAAGATGAATCCAACATTTTATGTGCTCACTTGTATTTTGTGCTGGAAGATACAACCTAAAAGGTATTCCCCTAAAAAAAAAAAGTCATATGCCATGCCATTGATGTGTTTGATTGTTTGACTTACTCCTTGTCTGCCTACTTCGCTTAAATTAGCTTGTCCGATTACTTTTCGTACTATATACTAGAAAAACCAAGCACAGGGGCTAGGTTATCAGGTAGGATTCATATGTGCACACCCATGGCCCAGGTCAGTCTCTTCTCGTGTATTCCCTTGTGAGGCTGAGGAGGGTTCCTTGTCATGATTTCCCAGATGGAGGAGTTCTTGATGCTCTAGCTCCATGTCTTCTACATGAGCTCCAAATCCTTCACGAGCCATATCTCTCCTCAACACCATCTGCTCTGCAATGTCATGTTGTCTTCTTTATCTTCCTCTCAAGCGCCTCATTATACTTAAGCCCTCCTTTCTTCACTCTGCCTCACCACCGCTACAGTTCGCCATCCTTCACCAATCCTATACCTGCCCCCACGTGTATGGTGGGGTTTAGCTAACCATCAGGTATGTACTCTCCAAATTCAAGGTTACCATCAAGACCTTAATTGTCCAGTGGGATTCCCTGTAAATATGCTTTGTTTGGGATATCGTAAAAAAATTAGAATTCAGCTACCTCTAGACAATAATACGTCGAAATTGAATACTCCAGAGATATAACTGTTTAAAAGACCATGGAACCAAGTATCTACAACGTCGATTCCATATCCAGAGCAGCATCATAAAGGGCTTTAGAATTCTTCCTTCATCTAAGATGAGTGTGTGATATCTCCAATTCCAGGCTTAGATGTATATGTAACCTGCCACTCATACAACTCTAATGGGAAAGATAGCGAAAGAATCTCTCATATAAATTTTCAAACATATTGTGTTCCATCCACAGTACGTGTGTTAAACTCAGATCCAAAGTTGAATCACTTCGTGTGAATTCTTCCTCTAGGTCATGTATCCACTCCTCAACACTTGCTAGAGGTTAACTGGTATGTCTTCATCATGATCCATCTTGGAAACATAACTGAAAAAGATGTCTCGGCAACGAGAACCAATTGATGTAACCTAGAATTTAGTAATATAAGCCTAGTAATTCCCTAGACGTGCTGGCACATCACTCATCCTAGACTGAGCATCTCACCCAAAGCACGTGAAAAGGTACCCGATCTCTCTTTAGGGTTGTTGTTGTAAGATATTAGCATCATGAAGATTTAAGACATACAGATTCATTAGCTAATATATTCATTCTACTAGAGCATGCTAAATATAGATCTAAGGGAAGAACAAGGTTATAACAATAATCATGATGGAGATAAAGAACATGCACTAGATCCAGACTACAAATAAAACTAACACTTAGATTCAGACAATATCCTCCATTATATTAAATGCAATAAGTGTACAGAAGCTTCATTAAAATAACAGTAGAATGCACGTAACAAATTTAGCAGCATATTCTCACTACGTCTCAATGTATGCATATATATCTCTCTATACAATTTACTACATACTTATAAGGGTGGGGACTTGCCCTTCACCACTTATCTATTCCCAAAATAGGTCGCATGCTATTACTAGCCACGTGTTGTTATAAAAATAGCCAAACATGCAAGTGCACTAAAAATAGACTACTGGTAGTTAACTAACAGTAGTAGATCTATTTCCGACACGTGTCCATGTAAATCACTTCATAGCTAATCCTCTAAAATAGCCAATGCATGGCTCACACATCTCTACCTTGTTTGTGTGCTCTGCACGCCATCTCTAAAAATAGGAACACATGTTCGAAAATGGCTAAGTCCCAAAAGTTGAACTTATGCTCTGCGCGCATGTTCTCCCTATCCATTCACACCTTTGAATATGACCTACTTTCCCACGTAGACTTCTTGTGTGCTTTCTGTCAAGTGTTCTCTGATCAATAAGTATTATGTTACTTTCATTGATGATGCTACAAGAAAGGTATGGGTTTATTGTATTAAACATAAATCTAATGTTTTTGAGACTTTTAAAAGATGGAAAGCTCTTGTTGATAATAAATCAAATTCAAAGTTAAAGTGCCTTAGATCTGATAATGGTGGTGAATATTGTAGCAAGGATTTCAATGATTATTGTTCAGTAAATGGAATACGTAGAGAAAGGATGGTTCCAAGAACACCACAAGAGAGTGGTGTTGCAGAAAGAATGAAAAAGACAATCATGGAACATGTTAGAAGTATGAGGATACATGCTAGATTGCCCTTGCAGCTTTGGGCAGAAGCAGGTGATACAATAATTTATTTGATTAACCGTGGGCCTTCAAGTTCACTAGATGGAGGAATACCAAAGGAAGCTAGGACCGGAAAAGAGGTAGATCTTTCTTTTCTTACATTTTTTGGTTCATAAGCTTTTGTGCATATTGATAAGGAAAATAGGAAAAAGTTGGATGCAAAATCCAAGAGATGCACTTTCATTGGTTATGGATCTGGTGATTTCAGATTCCTTTTTTGGGATTTAGAGAATTCTAAAATTATTAGGAGTAATGACATTGAATGGAATGAAAAGATAATGTATAGGCATCAAATTTTGGTACCAAAGGACAAACCAATCGAGAAGTTTGTGAATGAAAATGAACTCTGAGATTTTAAAAAAATAATGACAGGGTTACATAGTAACTGATGTCGGTTGACCTCTGACCGACATCAATCAGGTGAATTGGTATCGGTTATAGAAGAATGAAACCGACATCGGTTAGCAGAACTGACGTCGGTTATAGATGACCAACGTCGGTCATTGTCAGAATTGGAAAAAAAATATCCAGGAGGTCAAGAATGAGCCTTCGGTACCCCAAACTTATGTGAGCAGGTCATAAAGGGTAAGTAAACCTCCAAACAAATTTACACCTTCTCTATCTTATTTATTATAGACTGATAATGGTGAACCAGAAAGTTTTGAAGAAGCAATGTTGGATAATACTCATGTGCAGTCAGAGCATGACATTGATGAGGAGATGGACTCCTTGGAACAAAACAAGACTTGGGATTTGGTTAAGTTGCCAGTACGTAAGAGGAAATTGTAGAACAAGTGAGTTTATAGGATAAAGGAAGAAGGGGGTAGACACAAAATATACAAGGAAAGGCTTGTCGTAAAGGGATTTACATAGAAAGCAGGTATTGACTTTGGTGAAATATTTTCTCCTGTTAAAATGAATTCCATATGTACTTCATTGATTTTAATTGTAGTGGATGATTTTCATTTAGAAAAAATAGATGTGAAGATGAATTTCCTTCATGGTGATTTAGATGAAGAGATTTATATGCAGCAACCACTTGGATATGAAGTCAAAGGTAAGGAGAAATTAGTGTGCATGTTGAAAAAGAGTCTATATGGGCTTGGGCAAACTCCAAAGAAATGTTACATGAGGTTTGATAGTTTCATGCATGAGCATGTTTACGTAAGATGTGAATCTAATCATTGTGTTTATTTCAAGAAGCTTGAAAATGGGAGCTATATTATTTTGTTACTATATGCAGATGATATGCTTATTGCATGATCTAGTATACATAGGACATTGGTGAGTTTAAGGGAATGCTAGTTCACACATTTGCTATAAAGGATTTAGGAGTTGCAAAAATAATCTTCGGCATGCAAATACACAGAGATATGAATAACAAGAAATTTTATTTGTATCAGGAGGCTTATATCAATAAGGTGTTGGAAAAGTTTAACATGCAAGATTCAAAACCGATGAGTACATCTATGGATGGGCACTTAAAATTGAGCAAATATTAGTTTCCTTCATCACATGAAGAGGTCAAATATATGACATGAGTACCATATTCTTCAGCAGTTGGGAGTCTCATGTATGCTATGGTTTGTACCAGACCAAACATTACATAGACAGTGGGAGTTGTGAGTAGATTTATGGCCAATCCAAGTAAATAGCATTGGAAAGCAGTCAAATGGATTCCCAAGTATTTGAGAGGGACATCTAGCATGTAGTTATGCTATAGAGATTCAGATATTTATTTACGTGGCTATGTTGATTCGGATATGGCTGGAGATCTGGATGTTAGAAGAAGCACTACTGGATATATTTTTGTAGTAGGTAGGAGGATAGTTAGCTGAATTTCAAGATTGCAGAAGGTTGTGGCTTTATCTAACATAAAGGCAAAGTATGTTACAACTATAGAGGCTAGCAAAGAGATGATATGGATGAGCATGTTTATGTAGGAGTTAGGAAAGGAGCAAGATGATTGCAAATTATTCGGTAACATTTAGAGTGCAATTCATTTGGAAAAGAACTCATCATTTCATTCTTGAATGAAACACATTCAGTTGAGGTATCACTTCATATGACAGGTATTAGAGGATGGGTAGCTAAAACTGGAGAAGATTCATACGAGTGGAAACCTTGCGGATATGCTAACAAATCCATTAAGAAAAGAGAAGTTAGAGCTACACTCCACTTCTATTGGTCTTCAAGTTTGAGACTTGAAAAGGATGAAAAAAATCTAAGGAAAGGATCCAATAATGATGTTGTACAAGTATAGTGTAGTATATTTATCCCCAAGTGGGAGATTGTTGAGTTGTGGGAGCTCAATTACTTCAAACTAGCATGCTATATTAAACTTGGAGGAAAGCACAATAAATGGACATCAGTTATGGAGGGACCGGTATCGATCACCTATGATTGGCATCGGTCAGGAAAGGAGGAACGAGCATCAGTTAGGGCTAACCAACATTGGTTACCTATGCGTGAGTGTTTTATTTAACTCATGGGAATTAGATCAAATTTTAGCATTAAAGCATATCTATTGATTGTAATTACATGGCTAATTGCCCTAAGTTTATATATGCCTATATAAGCATGAAAGCTAGCGTTTAGAAGTAGAGGATTGTAAGAATTGATGATTATTGTGAGAATAATTGTGAGAGAGAGAATTCTTGGAGAAGAAAGAGAAGCTTGAGAGAAAAAAAGTATTGTACATCTGAGAAGTGTGGAAGATTGTAGATATTCAATTATATATCTTCTGAAATCTTTGGATAATAGATTGGCTTGTTTCTTGGTGGATGTAGCCTACACTGGGTGAACCACGTTAAATGATTTATATCTCTTGTTTTGTAAATTTCTTCAGTAGAATATTTAATTTTATTGCATGTATGCTTAGATCTGATATATAATTTGTACAACCTTGTGCTAACCCCAAAAAGCTCACCAATCCCTCATATGGATTGGTCAACTTGTTGTATTGAATTCACAATTGCCTCTTGAATTCTATCTGAACAAGCCCTCTTATGGATTGCAATGGTTTTTGTCAAGATGGATTCTATTTCCCTATTTATTGCTTCAACTCAGTCGTTAGATGGGGGTGATAAGGTGTAGACTTCCCATGTTTGATTTCATATTCCTTAGCTAGATCAAAAATAACTTTAGCAGTAAATTGTGTAACTTGATCTGGAACAATTTCTCTCAGAACTCAATACCTTTTGAAGATGTGGTCATACAATAATTTGGAAACTCTCTCACTCTTTTGATTTCGCAACACTTTCATTTCTGTCCATTTAGTGAGGTAATTTATGCACACAAAAATGTACTCTTTCTGTTGGGATTTAGGATCTATAGGACCAATGAAGTCCAAACCCCATTTGTCAAATGGCTGCAATACTAGTTGAGGCTATAATCACATATCATCTGATTTGGTAGGCTTACCCATTCTTTGACATTTATCACACCTCCTTGTAAACAGTGTTGCATCCTTATGCAATGTTGGCCAGTAATAACCAGTTGTTAAGACTTTTTGTGCTATTCTTTTTGCTGCAAAATGTCCTCCACATGGTTCACTATGGCAAGATTTGAGGACACAATATATTTCCTCATCATCTATGCATCTCCTCATAACATTATCCTGCCCTGTGTGAAATATAAAACCAACTATCTTATAAAAATTCACACTTTTCTCAATAATGTATTTCTTTTCAAAACATAAGTAGTGTGAAGGTGTCTTATTTAAGAACAGATAATTATTTATATTAGGATACTAGGACGTCTTAGTGGAAATGGAAAAAAAATTCTCATTTGAGAAAGAATCATCCACTACTTGTTCTTCATTATTATTCTTTGTTCTTCAAAGAAAGTTAGTTACAACATTGTCTTTACCAGGTTTATCCACAATGGTTGCTTACAACTAGTTTGTTGATCAAGTATTTGATTGTAATGTGGTTAGTGTGAATAAACATTTGGTAGCTTGTGATGTAGTGCCTAAATTTTTTAATAGCATACACAACCGCTAAAAACTCTTTCTCTGTGACTGTATAGTTAAGTTCAACATGTTGTAGGTTCTTACTAACATAGTAGATTGCATAGTTTAGAATTCCATTAAAATTTCCTAAAACAAATCCAATGGTGTGATCTAAGGCATAAATATGAATGTGAAATGGAAAAATCTATTCTGGTCCTCTTAACACAGGTACAAAAGTCAACATTTACTTCAAAGTCTGGAATGCAACCTCACATCTCCAAGTCCACTCAAAGGAAACATCCTTTCCCAGTAGGAAAAATAATGGTGCTGCAATCTTATTGAAATCCTATATAAATCTTCTATAATACTCAACATGGCCTAAGATTCTCCTCACATCTTTCTATTTCTTTAGTGTTTGCAGATTTATAATCACATATATTTTTGTTGGATCTACCTGAAATCCAATAGTTAATAGATGATGCCCTAACACTATTCCTTCAAACATCATTATATAACATTTTTCATTGAAGGACAGGTTATTCTCCTTGCATCTCTTGAGAAATTTGTCCATATTCTTCATTGCTTCATCAAAAGTATTGCCACATAATGTAAAATCATCTATATATACCTCCATGCAGTCATTGGTTAGATTTGAGAAGATGCTCATAACTGCTCTTTGAAATGTAGCAGGTGCATTGCACAAACCAAAGGGAAGAACAAAGCATGCAAATGTTCCCCATGGGCATGTAAATGTAGTATTTTCTTAGTCCTCTAGTGTAATTTGAATTTGGTTGTAGCCACCCTATAGCCATCAAGAAAAGAGAAATATTTCTTTCCAACAAGAAGTGTCAAGCAACTTGATCAATGAAAGGAAGCAGGAAATGATCCTTCTTTGTTATTGCATTCAGCTCCCTATAGTCCACAGTAGATCCTCCATTTACCATTATTTCTTAGGTGATGATGACAAGGGGTGATACCCATTGACTATCTAAAATTGGATATATGAATCCATCATCCAATAATTTTTTTAATTCTTCTTTCACTATATCCCTCATTGCTGGGTTCATTCTTCTTCATGGATGTCTTATTGGCTTGTAGCTATCTTTGATGTATATATTATATGTACAAAGCTTAGGGTAGATCCCATGCATGTATCCATAGTCTCATGCAAATGTTGTCTTATGTTTCTGTAGAAGAGTAATTCACAGTTGTTCTTATTGCATGCTCATCATTTTGTTCATATTAAGTGGCTTTCCCGGAGAAATTTACACTTTCTTGGAGAGATCAGTCATGAAAAATACATTGTTATTTATAGAATTCAATATACAATCATGTGGAAGAAGTTGGTGGAGGATGAAATTCTTACTTGGAACGTTCATAGTGCTTTGTTGCGGTAGGATTTGATTCTCAGGACAACTTATACATCATAATTTTCCATCTAATTCTTTGTTCCTCAAATAATAATTTTGGAGGACGTTGGAAAGAACAACATCCTCTTCTTTCCCTTCAATTGTGAATGACTTCTCTAACATCATGAGCTACTGAACTGAGCTTTGGTCTTCTTCTGGCTCCTCAACCCAAATGGTTTGGTCTTCATTGAATGCTTGTGCAGGGGGAAAAGCATGAATGAGCTTTTTAGTGCCACTTCCATTAGACATAATCATATTACTAGATTTACGTCATATGAATGCGTCAACAATTTCCAACCATGGTCTTCCTACAATGATAGGATATCCTCTAGAGCTTGCTTTTGGATGGAGAACAATAAATTATGCAGGGTACTCCCAAGAGTCTACCACTACTACAATGTCCTCTAGGACTCCTTCAGGCTTCACTGTTGATATGTCTGCAAGATGCAAGACTGTGGTTGTTGGTCTTAGTCCCTATAACTTCAAATCATCCATGATTTGTTTTATCATTACATTTATTGCTGCCCCCAAGTCAATCAGAGTGTTCTTGATCATTGTGCCATTGATTGTGACATTTACCAAAGGACTTCTGGGATCTATGTACTTAGGTAGAATTGAGTTCCCAAGCATAATATCAGCCAATTGTCTAATGCTTTGTACAATAGTTAGATCTTTCCTCTTTCTTCCTGGTCTCTTTGTGCATAGGTCTTTTACCAATTTGTTGTAGATGGGTGCATATTTGATGGCCTAAATCAATGGGATTTTGACACAAATGTCTTTTAGCTAGTTGAAAAAATTAGAATCAGATTATGATTTGAGGTCAGCCTTCTTTTCTTCTAACCTTTTAGGAAATGGTGGCTCATTACCCCATGTTTCACCCTTGTTGAAATTTTTCTCAGGTTGTTGTGGATTAACATGCAACGTCTTTTGCTATTACTGCAGATATGTCTGCAACATGTTTTTTATTTGATGTGGATTATCCTACAACGTATGTGGTTCATCATTAATCTCAGTAATGGTGGGTCCAACTGGTGGAGGAAGTTATCTTCCTAAGCTAAGATGTATATTGTTGATATCAACAGAATACGTAGGGTATTGAGCTTGTTCAGTGGAATAGGCTGGTTAAAAAACTTTATTGTTATGGTTAGGCTTTTTTTGAGATGGTAGTTGGGTAGCTTTTGATTGAGATGTTGATTGGGGGTTTAGCATCAGAGCTTGCTGCTATAGATAAGGAGGTTGCTGATAAAATTGTTGGTAATTAGGAGTGGGTTATTCCACTGCTACCCTCCTCTCCAAGGTTGTTGCCCTGATTGAGGAGGTTGTTGCCATTTTTGTTGTGGTTGGCCTTGGAATTGAGGTTGCCACTGTTGTTTGTGTTGGTTAGAATAAGGGGCCCAACCTTGAGGGTAAGCCTAAGGTGGGAGCCACATATATGGATCATTAGACCAATTTTGGAATAAATGCATAGGATCTTGTGTTATACCTCCTTGCCTCGGTGGCCATGGTTTTATTTTAGCAACATAGAACACTTGCCCACCCTCTATTTTTCTCATCCTGAATTCAAGTGAAGCCTCCCTTTCCTGAGAAATGCTGGCCAATTCTTTACATCTACAGTCATATTTCTTCCTTCTAAATGCACGACAGTACTCTGTGAGTGCTACTTTTGCATCTTCCTTTTTTTTATTTTTGGCATGTAAAGCATCTAATTAATTAGCCATATCATTAAAAATTTCCTACTTCATGCTTTTAAACATGTTGACATTCTCTGACTTGGATATGTGCCCAATGGTTTTGGTAGCTAATCCACCTCTCGATCTTACACTTTTTACCCTCTTCATAGTAGCTCTTGAGTAATTTGAGCAAGCTTCATAAATTTTTGCAAAAGTAGCTTCTGAAATATCCCCTAATTCTATTAGATCCAGAGCATTCATGTCATCCTCATTGAGTCCCTCTAAAAAGAGTAATTTGAGATATTCAGGTGGTAGTCTGGCATGTCTTAAATTTTGAACACAAAATAGGAACCTTTCCAAATAGTCTTCCAATGGTTCATCCTCTTTTTGTGTCATTCTGTAGATTTCATCACCCCCTATGCTACTCGGGCTGCAATAGTCCTAATACATAGTGACAAAATCCTCCTTCATTTGTGCCCAAGTGGTTACAAAATCTTTTCCTAAACCCATGAACCATCTCAAAGCTGCATCCTTGAGTGTAGCACGAACTAGCTTCAATTTATGTGCATCAGTATTATAATCATAACTCCTGCACATAACATCAAACTCAAACATAAAGGTGTATGGGTCTTCTGACATGGATCCATGAAAGTTGGGAAAGGTTGAGGGAGAAATATTCTTCATAGCAACAACTTCATCATTGTTGGTAATGTGAAACTAAAAAATATTTGCCCCATTTTGAGCATTTTGATCTACTTCTTTTTGCCATAATTGGTTTCTCAGGAGTAGCTTTATAAATTTCAATTAGAGGTTGCTCTTCTAACAACAAACCTTGTACAGAGGAAAATGTGTCTTCTTCAAAATCCTTAAAATTATATGAAGAGATTTGTGCTACTCGTGGATTAGGTAAAAATATACCTTGGGCGTCCCTTGGACGATGCATACATTAACTACTCAACTCAATCAATGGGAAATTAGTTGGAGGGGTTGGTTTGGAGGTGAATTTCCTAAAACCTAAAATAATTCTAAGAAATGGAAAACCTCTTCAAAAATATTATAACTTGGTAGTATCCCTAACAACGATGCCAAAAATTATGGTGCAAATTAACTTGCAACAATTAATATGTTGTTCATCAATCTACAGTCATTTAATTATCAAACCTAAGGATGTAAACTTTAAATATTGCCAGTGATGTATGCATAGTTACAGATGTTTGGGAGGTATAAAGGTAAATTGTTGTCACTACAATTAGGAAATAACAATGCTAGAAATGAACTAGTTTATGACTGAAAGTAAATACTACGGCTAATGAAAAAGCATGTAAAAATAGAATACAAATAAAGGAATAAAACTGCTACTAATCTAACCATGAAATGAATTAAAATAAAATAAAAATGGAGAGGGTTAGAAAACCGCAAGTGGTCCCTTCCTTGGGTGCTAATCCCTTCTAAGACCTCTATCTACAACAATTTAAGAAAAAACAAATTATTATTTCATCAGCATGAAGATTACAAGTTGAAAATACAACAAATTCTCTATCTATGGATCGATCCATCTATCCATGCATATCCCCTTGTACAACATTGATCTTTACTTTTTATATCTTCATTACAAAAGAGACATGAAGAGATAAAGTCCTATTTAGAATTCTAGTTGGATTAAGTAAAATATCTTAACCAAACATTCTGGAAACTTACATGCATGCAAAAAAACTATTCAATGGATGTTTTCATACAATCAAGTAACTTAACTAACCGATCAGTTGATCAACCAATTATTAAATTATGAATTAAATCAACTAGTTCTTTGTTTGAGTTGTAACACATAATCATGTGATGGCATTGAGTCTTCTCCTCATTTCCATAACTGCTTCTTCCATCAACACATGTTAACTTAGGTGTAGTGTCCATGTTGTGCACGCTCTTTAGAATCGTGACTTTATGTATGTGTGTGACCTCCTTTGGCCACACATGCCTTTTTGTAGATGAGTTCATTTGGATGTATGTTAGTTGTTGCGTATGGATCGTTTGCTGCATATAACAACTTATTTGCAAACAAGGCTAGCATTTATACAAGGCATCATTTAACATCATATTGCAATTAAAAGAATAAATGCATGCTCATAATCCGCAAAATAAAGTAAACCTTAGTAACAATTATATTAACTAATATCCATGCCATGAGTTTAAGAAATAGTGAAAAATTTCAGCAGTATCACTGGAAAATACAAGTTCAGGGGAACAATTGGCTAAACAGAATACAACATATGAGGTGTTTAAAAAGGAAATAAAATGACTCATCACGTACCTCAGATTAGATTGTTTATGTGGATGTACCCGAGGATGGAGATTATGTAGGTACCATAAATGTATGCCTCCATGCATGATCAATCCGATAATATTACCTTGTTGATGCCAAATGGAGAGAGGAATTCAAGCATAAAGGAGCTTAAGGATTATGATGGCATATTGAGGGCTCAAAGTAGGTGTTCCAACACAAAAGACTTAGCAATCAAAATTGCATAATGAAGTTTCTCACTTAATTCATGTCTTGGTTAGGGGGTAAGGTTGTATTTATAGGTTTTCGAAATGAGATTAATTAAGAGAGGTTAATTAATTAGCATTTTAAGATAGTGGATGAATAATAATGAATAATGCATGTATAGTGCATGAATAGTACGCACACTTTGAAAGTAGGGGACTAATGGATAAATTGACCCATTATTTTATTCGATCATAGGGGACAGTGGAAATATTTTACTATGATGGTGGAGGATAAATCATAATATTTTATTTTGATGGTGGGGATCATGAGGATAAATCAAAATATTTTATTGCAATGGTGGGGGACATGAGGATAAATTAGAATATTTTATTCTAATGGTGGGTACAGTGGAAGATTGATGTGGCAAGTGATGTGGAAAGGTAGTATGGAGGATTTTATTAAGTGATAATGAGTGGTTAATTAAATGATTAACATCAATTAATAATTAATGATTTTTTATGAGAATTTGATGGGGTGAGGAATTAAATGATTAATAGGGTGGAGAGAATTAGATGTCTACACCCCCTAATTGGGCTTGTGGTTGTTATAAGTGGTGTGAGGTGATGTGTAATTGATTAACAAAAATACAAAGCCTAACGTAACCTAAAAGGGGAAACTAGGGTATTAATGTTAATCTAATTAGGAGGACTAAAACATTGTAAATAGAAGACTAGAACAACATGGAATAAATGCAAACAAACTATTCTAAGTAAATTAAAATCCTAATAATGCAAAAGGAGAGAAGTGACTTAGCTGATAACAAGAGACTACCGTATAATGTTGCAGATATAGAAGTGGAACTTGGCAGTGCAGATGAACACTCAGGAACCCTATAAAGGGTGAATCTGGTTTGTTTGAGATGACACAGGTGCCTGGGAAGGCAATGGGGTGACTCGGGGTGCCCTAGTTTGCAAATTGGGTGATCTGGACACTGTAGATGCTTAGAATCTCAATCTGGTATGGTCGATAAATGCATCTAAATACTTCCTGTCTATTGTGTTGGATTCCTCAGATGAACTGGAGAATGATCCGTAATGCAAGTAGAAGTAGTAAAACCATAGAAAAATGAAAGATGCATATGAATGGGTCAGATTGACCTCAGCCACCAAGATAGTGGACTTATAACTGAGCGATGCACTACATTATAGACCTTGATGTAGTTTTGGTGCATGTGTGCGTGTTGTGCCCTAGGTGCTCTTGTTTCAGTTACACTTTGTGAAATAGCGAGCGATAGTAGCTATAGAAATGTAATTAGCATGTGTGCATGGAATATAATGGAATCCCTTCCCCTATGAAGTGTGTGTGATGTAGATATCCTAGCTTTAATGCATGACACTATGTGGATGCAAGTGATGTAATGGATACAACCCTAGATGAAGTGATAGTAGTGATAAGATGCAATGACCTAAGACCCTTATTATGGTCTTATAGCTTTATATTTATAGGGCTCTAAAGCTTAATTTAGTAATTAATCCTGACAAGGCTGACTAAGAAGAAGATAAGGATGACCAACAACTAGAAGTGTCCCAAAAAAGAGTGAAAGGGGTTGTACACAGATCGAGGCACCCTGGGTGAAACCATGGTGCCTTAGAGCACCCCAGTATAACATGGGGTACCCTGATTTAGGGATAGAAACTTGGGGATGTTAGAAAATGGGGGGAAAAGTATTGGAAATGACACGAGAAAGACGAAATAAAATATAAGAAGAAGATGGCCAAAAGGTGGGATTGATTAGTACTTTAAGAACCTTCTAAATAGTAGTATAAGATTGGGCTAAATATTTGTCTAATCTGCAATATTTATGTCTATAGTAATTGTTCATGCTCAAATGGTATTAGTTCCATTATTGTTTGCACAATCAGATGTTGTAATTCACTCACGAAGAGTGTTTCTTCAAAAAGATGTATTGTACATGCTAGCTCCCAAACATGTTATGCTTATTAGATGAGTAAAGAAGGGTGGATTAACTCACTAAAGTTGCATGCTTCATCACTAATAAGGGAAGATTCAAGGCGAATAAGTAGTAAGGTGGTTAACTTCCAAATCTTTAGGATCTGTGAAACCTATGGGAGAGACCCTACAACAACTCAGGTGATATCAAATAACATAGGTACTACAAATATAGAGTAGTTAACCCAGATAAGCAGCCCAACCACTATGTTCTTCCACCCAATTAGTTGTCACTAGAAAAAGGATCATAAAGCTACTTAAAACAAGGTAAAGGTTGTAAGAAAATAGATCATTGTGGTAAAGATGAATCCAAATTTATATC
This sequence comes from Taxus chinensis, assembly GCA_019776745.2. Lineage (NCBI taxonomy): Eukaryota > Viridiplantae > Streptophyta > Pinopsida > Cupressales > Taxaceae > Taxus > Taxus chinensis. Next base: position 74,519,855 of record CM034150.1, read on the forward strand.
AAAGAGGCCTGTAAGAATGGGTAGGATAAAAAAAGGTCTCAAGGAGGGAAGTACAACAAGATTTAATTAAAAAGGGGGTTGATCATTCCAACTTCATATGTGACTTGTTTATTGGGCCAGAATAAGTAAACATGAGATTAAGGATTTATAGATAACACAATTTCTAATTAATTTACACAATTGCTTCAAATTCCCACAACATAGATAGTCATTAAACCACATACAAAGAGATTTAATAAACTACTAGACAACCATAAATTAGAATATGAAATATAACATTAAATAATATTATTGAGTGTAAATAAAGCTAGTAATCAACAAAGATTTTACAATCAAATGTTGTCGTGAATACACATCAGACCTCCACACCTGATTACTAAATGGAGATTCCAACAACTTGAGTAAATACACTTCTACCTCAAATTATAGATTCCTTTATAATCCGCTATCTTATTTATGAATCAATAAAACAAACATGGATACTCTCCTAGATCTTTATTATGATATTCTTGAATTGATTGTAGCCCTTCCTTCTCCAAACATATAAAACAAAGATTAAATGAACACCTACATACTATAATACCCAAGGGATAATAAATCTTTCCAAAATGACCAATATGGAGTATGATTAGATGAGGAAAATTATTCATCTATTTATATATTTGAGAGAATTCTAGAATGGAATTGGAGGGAAGTTCATAGCTTGAGAACAAATGACATGAGAGGAAAAAACATGTAGAGATTGATTAATAGCTCCACCATTGATCAAATGACACATGGAACTAATTTAAATTCAATTCAATATCTCAAGGCCACATCTATCTTAGTGAGTGAAAGAACATGTGCAGATCTTAAGATGAATGTAATTGATTTTAACATAAAAACCTATATTTCTGTATATTGAAATATCATTTGGGAACATTAAAATTTTATGGGAGTTGTATGAGCTCATATTTCCATGGATACTTAACAACTCATCCTCCGAAATAGGTTGGTTGATTCAAATATTCAACCACTAACCCATTCACATATAAACTATATATATTATTGTTACAACAACAATATATTAACTAACATACATATGTGCACGTCGTAGGATGAGGAAGGTTGCATAGTGAAAAAGTGTGAATTCGAGGGTTTGGAGAATGGTGAAGTGGGGCTTCCGATCTATGACATGGGGTCGCACCAACCAGTGGCGCCTTGATAGATCAAAGGATCGCATTTTCGGGGCTCCCCCCAAGCATTGGGGAGTCTATCGTCCTTTCTTTGAAGTCAATCAAATCCCGGTGGGCTAGAGAAGTCACACTCAATGGACTCCAGCAGGGTGGAAAAACTCAGTTTCCCACCTCATCACAATACAAATTTTGAATTTTCAAAAGGAAAGTTACATCTAAGTATGTTGGAAGCCCGTTCCTCCCCCTTTCGAGAAGCTCTCATACCGCTAATGCTCCGGAACAAGTAGATTAGATCATTTTTAAATACCCATGGCCCTAATCATTCAACAAACTTCAATCCTCTACTTGGGAATCACCACCTTTCTTTCTAGTTCGACCAAGCCTCTTCATCACAACATGTAGATCTTGAAAAATCTTGGGAGGGTCCGAAACTTATCACGAAAGATATATCCCTTACAATTTTGGCTCAAGATGGTAACGTGAATTTGGGGGAGGAGGACAGTTTGGAAGGGAAAATCACCTTATACACAAGCATAATGGTCATAGGAATTTTTTTTGGGAAATGGATTTCTACATGAGATATCACCTCATGGTGTGAAAATCAATGGGGTATGTGTTTACGCATAGGGTTCTTAGCTAAAGGATTCTTCTTGATCCTTTTTTGATGTGAAGTAATGAAGGAAGAATTCATACTTAACAAGTCCTACTTCCTGTAAAAATGGGGACTCCTTCAATCCTGGGTACCAAATCTCGACCCTTCTAAGATTGAATTGGAAGCCCATCAGGTTTGGGTCTTTCTATATGCCTTACCCATCAAATATTGAAACCCTAAGATCCTATCAAAAATCTGCAGTGGCTTGGGAAAATTCACTCAGATCAAATCTAGGACTCTAGAAGGCTCACTCGCCACCTTTGTCAGGGTGTGCATTGTTTTCGATCCCTCTAGGCCATTGCTTGATTAAATATCCATTCAAGGTCCTTCAGGTACCTTAATTCAAGCTATGTAATATGAATTTTTTTCTCATAAATGATTCAAATGTGGCAACTCCGAGTGCCTACAAATGGAATGTAAAGCACCCTTGAAGTCATTTGAATCAAAATGGATGTTGAAGCCCTCACAATTGGAGAATCAAGTCACGAAATATTCTCCTCTATCCCTTCTGAAAGATCATGTGTCAACTTTTTCTGGAACTCTCACTCCAAACACCCTTCTAAAGGATTCCAGAGCCCTTATGGAAGAATCCACCATATTATATCATCTTGTAAATGAAGGGGTTAAATCGGGTCATGGTGAATCTGTGGAGGCTTTAAAAACATGGATGCAAGGGAGGGAAGCAAAGCCCAATTCCCCTCAAGCCTCTCTGCTGGTAGAATCACTGAGGATTGAATCATAATCATCTCCAGTGGTCAGACTAGCTTTGGAATGCTCTTTAGCCGCCACGTTGGGCCTATCCAAAACCCCTAATATTGGCTTCTCTGCTCCAGTGGGTAGACCCAACATCGAAGCCAAAACCATCAAAGAAATCACAAAAGGTAATCAGGTTCAAAATAGTGATTTTTCTCAAAAGTAAGTAGGGAGGGCTCATCCCTCCTAAAGGAAAAATGAAGATCCTTTCATGGAACATTAGGGGCCTCAATGCCCTAAAAAACAACACTTATTCAAGCGCTATATTCTAGAGCAATAAGCAAACATTTGTCTTTTATAAGAAACTAAAATGAACTCCATAGAGATCAACGGATGTGGTCTTTCCAGAATAAAAGGATGGTCAGGGATTTTTGTTGACTCAAACGGTGCATCCGGAGGTCTAGGTATCTTTTGGAGGGCATATAAAGTCTTTGTTTCATTGATTAAGGAAAGCTACCATACTCAATGGTACCAAGTTCAAATCCTTCACACATATTACATTTCTTCTTTGTAATGTCTACACACCAGATAACTTTATTGCCAAAAGGAACCTTTGGTTCGACCTCTCTAGAGACTTGGAGACTTTCAATGATGCTTTGATTTTGTTTACTGGTGATTTCAATGCTATAAATTTAGACAGAGACAAAAGCGGTGGCATTTTCAAAAACCCTCAATCGTAGATTGATTTTTTTTCCTTCATTCAAAACTCTGCCCTACTTGATTTGGAACCCAAACTTGGATGGTAAGGTTTGGTTTTAGCAAGATTGTTGAAAGACTATACAAATTCCTAGCAAATGGAAATTGGCTTCAACAAAACATCAATCTGGAAAGTGTGGTTCTCCTGGTATTTGGGTCAGTTCATTTCCCCATTTCCTTACAAATCTCACTAGATCTTCCACACAGAAAATCCTCTTTCAAGTTTGAGTTGATGTGGCTAAGAGACCCCTCCTTGTTTTCTTTAATCAAATACTGGTGGTCCTCCTTCAAAATAAAAGGTACAAAGATGGTCATACTTTCCTAGAAACTATCTAGGCTCAAAGGTCAGTTAGTGGAATAGAAGTCACTTCAAAAACATCTTCAAGGAGAAAAATATATTTGAGACATATATCAAAGAGTTGAACCAGTTTATCTTCAAAAATGGCATATGTCAAGTTGAATATTTGAAAGAGAAATCATTTCTTTCGGAATTAGGAAAAATTATTCTGAGAGAGGAAATATTTTGGAAGAAAAATTCTAGAGAATCATCGCTGAAGTAAGTTGAAAAAAATACAATATTTTTTCATTCCTCCCTTAAGGCAAGGTGGATCTCAAACTACATTTCAAATCTGAAGACAAATCATGGGGATTGGATAATCGAGAAACCAAGAATCAAGGAGGCATGCGTCTCCTATTTCTCTGAACTGTTAGCTGGCGATACCCTTTCACGTTGAGACTCACACAATTCTCTTTTGTTCCTGATTCTGAAATTGGTTAATGATGCTAGGAATTTCAAGCTAATGCCCCCCTTCTCTTTTGAATAAATCAAAGCAGTGGTCTTTTCCATGGAGTGTGACAAAGCACCGGGCCCCGATGGCTTCCCATTATCCTTTTTCCATTAATATTTGGAAATTGTGGGCTCAAATGTTTGGGATGTGGTAGAAGAATCCAGATCCACCAGTAAAATTCTTAGCATGCTGAATCACACTTTCATCTGCATTTTTCCTAAGAAACTTCCCATGGAATCCTTAGATGATTTTCACCCTATCTCTCTATTCAATACCTCTTATAAGATAATATCCAAAGTCATTACTCTCTGTCTCAAACCATTTATGGATTATATTATCTCTAAAGAGAAATGTGGTTTTTTGCTAGGGAGATCAATCTTCGAAGGTGCAATTCTTTCCCATGAGCTTATGCATTATCTGTCCTTGAATCGTCACTCGGGTATGTTACTAAAGTTGGACTTTAGTAAAGCTTATGATAGATTGAATCGACGATTTCTCATTCAAGTGATGTTGGAGCTTTGTTTTAATGAAGCCTTTTGTAATTGGGTATTCAATTACATTGCTACCCCAAGCTTCTCTGTCCTTATAAATGACTCGGCGGAAGGCAGTTTTGTTGGCAATAAGGGGATCAGATATGGTGAACCCCTATCTTCATTTATCTTCCTCATGGTAGTGTATACCCTTAGCAGAGCTATGTCTAAAGCAATCCAGGATGGGCGTTTGTAGGGTTTAGCCATTGCAGATGTGTTGGATCCCATCTCCCACCACAAATTTATAGATGCCATATTTATTTTTGGAGCAGCTTCAGTGATCGAAGCCAAAGAAATAGGAGGCATTCTGGATCAATATTCCCAAGTGGCAGGTCATGTAATGAGCTTACCTAAGTCCTTGATTTTTTCTTTAACTCCTCCCCTTCATTACAAAGGCATATCAAACAAATCCTAAGCTTCTCTGGAGACACCCTCCCCTAGAAATATTTTCGCACCCCTCTTTTCACTGGGGGAGAACTAGTTCGTGGAGTGATTTAATCCTTGCCTTTGATAAAAAAAAATGTCCTCTTGCAAAGGAAAATGACTCACCTTCGCAGAAATAATTTTACTTATCAGATATGTTCTCAACACCCTCCTCCAATTTACAGATTTTGCGAATACCAAAAATGGTCTTCAAAACACCGTACTGGGAGCCAAACATATTTGGAACTTAATCACCAATCCGTCCAATCTTCTCAACAAAAATATGCTCCAGAAATACCTTCTCGTGGCCATACCAAAATGCATTATAATGAGTTAAGAGCTCCTGAGGGGATATCACATTTGGAATTTCAATCTGCTCTTGAAGACACGTTTTCTCAACTCTGACCTCCTGGAAGATAGGGAATGAAGAACTTGAAAAGTTTTGGGAGGACTCCAGGAACAGGTCATCTTACCCTCCGTAATCTTCCTTGAGTTAGAGCCAATCATAAGCAGTTACAAAAACAATCTTGGGGTGAAATGATTGCATATTATGGTCACGAAATGAAGGACGGTTCACATCGCTTATTCATGGATAAATGTGGAGGATCTAGATGTCCCTCAGTCCTCTAAAAAACCTCTTTCAAAAGTATCACCGAAACACACAAGGCCACCTTCTCTAATTCTCAGGATCATGTTATTTGGCTTGGAAACAAATGGGGCCTAATACACAGAAAAAATCAAGGATATGAATCTCTTTTGCTAAGGGAGGGCAGAGGATCCACCACATGGTTGGGTTGCTGGGATCCCAATTCCATGCCAAAAGCAGGAGCATTTAGCTGGCTAGTTTATGAAGGGAAAATCCTCACCCAGATAAATAGGAGAAAATGGGGTTATCAAGGCCCCTCCTGGTGCCTTCCTCTGTGAACAAGACGAAGAAGATATTGACCATCTCATGCTTCACTGTCCATTCACCTTCTAATGTTGGTCTTGGTTATGTTAAAAATTGGAATTGGCCTAGGTTCCCGTCGCTATGATTAAAAATACCTTGGAATCCTAAGCCTGTCCTTAAGAAAAATCACTCGTTTGGTTTCCATATGGGTATGTATTCCCTTCCTCCTCATCTAGCACATCTAGTGCGAAAGGAATTAGCACCTCTTAAGGGATTGTATTCACATGGCTATAGTCTATAATCCAAAAATTGGAAGTAGCGATTTCAGAAAATGTCAGCTCCAATTCTAGTAACCTAGCTAATTTATTCAATTGGGACACCTCGATTAGGAAAGTATGGCCTCTCATCAAGCTTCTCCTCTAGGATCCCTTCGAAATTAGGGCAAATCATATAGAAAAGAGGATCATAAGAATTCTAGTCAAATGGTATCCACCCCCCTTGGGTGTGTAATTCATCTAATGACCTCGGGGCTTTCGGGGATGGGGTGAATTTAATCAGATGATATATTCTATGGTTCCTTTCACCTTCAGGAAGGAACATGTAATCGAGAAGAAGCATAATCTCTCCTCCTTGACATCAAAAGAGTAGTGGAATGCGGTCGCACCCGTTTGTACATAGAGGGTGATTTGAAAATAATCATTCAAGCCATCACTTCAGGTAAGGCATCTAATTGGAATCTCAATTTCTACATATCCAACACTATGTTTTGGTTGGCCAAATTGGAGACTTGGTCCATTGGTCATGTGTTCAGAGAGGCTAATGTGGCGGTGGATCACCTTGCGAATCATGGGGTGTTATAAGAAATTGATGCCATCACTTCTATGATAAATCCATATGGTTGGGATTGGCCATCATCTTGGACAACAAAGCCACCTGAGGTCATGAGTAATTTTCATTGAGGTGGGCACATGGGAAGTCCTTTTCAACTTGGAAGTTTAGAGCCTGTTATTACATGCCCTACATTTCCTCTTATTTTAGTTTTCGTATTTTGTTAAGGTTGCTTCAATGGTGAACTATGCTCTACCTAAGTATTTATCTAAGGGGTGAGACATCGGGAGATGGCCTTTTACGACCTAATCTCCCTTGCTAGGTTGACATACCGTCTTCCAGAATCCCCTCAAGTCTCGTGGGCAAAGGCAATCGAGCTGCATAATCGACGGAAAAAAATCTGCAGGGTTATGGGCGGCCGAGTGTGAACGCAGAGATAATCATCACTTTTTTGTGACCAACCTGCTACTAATTGCGGGATGACAAGGCCGAGATCCATCCTTGATTGCTTGTCATTTCATCTATGCAAAGCATGTAGTTGGTCTAGAGGAAGCCATATGGAACTTTTTGCATGCCCTCGAGCTCCCCATGTAAATATCAGATGTCGGCAGTTCGAACATGGTGCCTATGGAAATATGGGTCTGAATTGGTAAGGCATAACAAGATCCTTTGGCGGTTTGCAGTTACTGTGTACATCAAAAAATGTAGGGTGAAGGGTTTCAAACTTACTTACATTTCCCCCCTCGACCTTGAAGAGTTGGATGTTCCCATCAGTCCGAGTTCCCCCTAGGGTGTCACATCTCAGGAACACAGGGGCAAATTTTCTTATGAATTTCTCATAAAAGTTTGCCAAGGCTAGGAGATGTGATTCTTCGTCATTTCAGCGGCCAGCAAGAGGAACAACAAGGGTGTGGCCGAGGAAAACAAGCAAGTGAAAGGGGTGGTGGTTAAATTATCTGAATTAAGTATTGGCAAAATAATTCGTATAGGATATTTGTTTTTTGTGATTTTGTTTTCTGCATTACGATGGTCTCTTTTCATGGTTTTCTTGTAAAACCACCCATGATTCTCTGCCCTCTATGATATATCACATGTAGTAAGGGAGGGGACCCAAGAACCCCCCCGGTTCAAAGCTCCAGTCAAAAGTGTTTTGTTATAAAAGAAAAAATTAACATACATATATAACTAAATATTTACCATACTAACATTTTACATTTGACCATATGGTAATTATGAATACTGTCTGTTAGGCACTAAACTGAAATTTCCTAACATTCGCCTCCCTTAGTGCTAACATGAGGAAAATTTCCATACTACACTGCACCTGATTTCACGATCATGTAGTTTTCCTTTGGATTATCACAAACCAAAAGTTGGTTTTCCATCGACTAACCAAAAACCAAGAGTGAGGTGGTTTTCCCGTGGTTGACCACAAACCACAAAGGGGTGAAGATTTTCAAATGGTTTACCTACAACCATATCACAATGTGCCAGTGCAATCTTCAGCTCTCATCATAATTGCTCTTCTGGAGTTAACATTTCAGAATCCATGATAGTGAAAAACATATCATCCAACTCATAAAAACCGAAACATTGTGTTATTTCCCCCCCACAATGTGAAGTCTCCATAACACATTAGTATGAAAAGACCACACTGAAATCAAATGAAATAAACACACACTCACACGTGTCACCAAATCAGTTTGCACGACCTTGTCGATGGTGACTGACGAGAGGTTGCCAATTGTCCTCCATCCTACGTGTATCCTCCAGCCTCCAATGTGAAACTGTTAACTCAACCAAATTTGATTATGGAGCTCAATTACAACTTGGACATTGCATTCCACCAATAATATGTCTGTAAGGAATTTTTTTAAACAATATTTTGACTCTTTTGACAACGACTCATGACACTTACTAACCTTGACGACACTACAAATTTGAATATAAATCTTAATTATAATACAAGCTTTACTCTTAAAATATGAATAACAATATTAATTGACTATAAGAAATGACACACGAAAATCTAAATACATAGAATGGAAGACATCATTATATTGATCAACTAATTTAAAAATGTGGAAGACTTATTTTAATTTAAAAAGTAATCAACTTAATTACTTTTTTACGCCGAAAGGCGTGAACTAAGTTAGAAAGCCCAAGGGCCTCTGACACGCCGTACCGACGTGCATCATTCCAAACCGTCCGCTCCATTTTCCGTATCGTCGACCAAATTCATCTCAGCCGTCCATGTGTCTATTGAAGGTGCGTTCAAAAATACGCGTCGTTTGCCGCAATTCGCATCGTTTCCCGCGTGGAAATTTGTGGGCGATGAGCTTAGCTGCTCCGAAAATTGTGGTGAACAGTAAAATGCGAATAGGGGAAACTGAATAATGACTTAAAAAAATGCATAGGAAACACAGGATCGACCCGACCATTTCCATGGTCTTGCATCTGCAGGGAATAGAGGATTCACCGTTGATTCGAACAGTGACAGGTCACTCCTGTCCCCGACTGTAATAAACGCATATCGACGTGAATAATAATAATAGAAATAATTAGGTATTGTTATTTATTATAATTTATAACTATTGATAATATAATATAATGTTTTGGTATTAGAAACTAGTCTACTCATTTTCTAATGTTTATTTTTTGATTGTTTGTAAATATAAAAATAGATGTTATATGTAACCTGCCTTCTCGGCTATAAAAATCATTGAAAGAAGGCATTACAGCCAAGTAAACATGAGAAATTGAAGGACTCTTGTTAGGAGTGAGAGGAATTGATATTTCCTAGATGAAATTTCACCAAAAGAAAAGGAGTGTTTTCTTTATGTGAGATTACCATAGACGCTCAATGCATCTAGCATTAGGTATTTGCATTGTAGAAGGAAACGAAGTAGATCCCATTATTGGTTGACATATAATATATTTACGCTGAAGGCGTCCCCCCTATGGGAAAGACCCTTCCGGATGTTTCTGCAACTGTTTGAACATTTTTTCAAAGTAATTAATTTTGAAGGCCGTTTGGACGTTTTCGCGTTTCTAGCTATTTATAACAGTTGTTTTTCCTTTTTTTTTCTATGTTTAAATTTGTTTTTTTGTGCATGCTGAAATCTGGGTGGTTGTGTTTAGATTTGCCTTTAAATTGTAGGTTATTGGAAGAACTAGAGAGGGGGGAGAAGGGCATAGGTGACGGGGACTGTCCATTAACGTTAGTGGGTGACATCCATATGTATTTTATGGAGTATTTCAGGGTATCCGGAGAGACTTTTAAATTGGCGGCTTACGAAGACTGATCATTATCGTGTTTGAGGTAAACATAAGATATATTATGTAATCTTTTCTGATGATGTTTTCAACCACTATTATTAAACTCTCTGTCATGTCTTAGCTCAGATTCCCACATCAGATAATTAAAAAGTATTAGGGATCCCATGCTATTTTTTAGGAGGAATGGTAATTGAAAACCCTTGTGTAATTTGCTTTCTTCAAAATCCCTTGAAAATCCCTTGTGCAAGTTTTGTGTCTATTTTCTTCATCAAGTCTTTAAACCCCCGTGTAAGTGTTTTTACCCAATTATGTCAGATGTTGTTGTAGCAAGTGAATTAGTTGATGTGTATTCCAGCATGCAGATGTAGATGATGCCAGGAAAGTGGTATTTTATGGAGTATTTGGGGGACTCAGATTGGTTAAGATTTTTGATCCGGAGAGATTTTTGAAATGCAAGCTTACGAAGACAATTATTATCACATTTGAGGTAAACATAAGATGTATTATTTAATCTTTTTTGATGATGTTTTTAACCACTATTGTTAGACTCTTTGCCATTTCTTCACTCAGATTCCCACATTAGATAATTGAAAATCATTCAGGGATCTCATGTTATCTTTTAGGAGGACTGGTCCCTTTTAGCCATGATGTATTTTTCCTTCAAAACCCTTGTGTAATTTGTTTTCTTCAAAATCCCTTGCGCAAGTTTTGTGTCTATTTTCTTCAAAATCTTTAAACCCCCATGTAGCTGTTTTTACCCAATTATGACAGATGTTGTTGTAGCAAGTGAATTAGATGATGTGTATTCCAAGCATGGAGATGTAGATGATGCCAGGAAAGTGTTTGACAAAATGACTTAACTAAATCTGGTTTCTTGGAATTCAATGATCATGGGTTATTCTCGATGCAGTCATTGTGAGGTGGCCCTGAACCTTTTTTCTCAAATGTAAGCATCTAGTTTCCTAGAATTCAATGATCAGGGGTTATTTTCAATCATTGTGAGGAGGCCTTGAACCTTTTTTCTCAAAAGAATCAATCAAACATTAAGCTAGATAAGTTTACTTTCCCTACTGTCATCCTCGGAGTTAGTACCACTAAAAAGATTTTGATAAATTTAACATGTGTACATATTCTTACCCCTCATAAATTGGTTTATATAATGTATTCTAATTAATACAAAATGAAAGTCTAACCTTAGATCGACTAGTTTAACAAGATTGTAAACAATAATATGTTAATGGGGCATATACCCTCAATGCTGTCACAGATTCCAGACTTAAATATTTTGTAAGTTGGAAAATAATATCATAATATTGCAAGTCCCTTTGCATTGGCTTTGACAAAATACCGTATTAAGGGGCTATGCATAAATTTTTATTGGTTTTTGATAACTAGATATTTTGTAGAGTTAATTGGGTGTTTGGAATTGGTGTTGAACATTCTCCTTTAGTTTTGAAGAGCTTAAGTCTGATATTGAAGAAATACATTTTTCTTTTTATGGCGGGAGTGAAATAATGCTAAAGTTTTTAATTTTAGGCACGGGCATTGGGAATGTTGTGAGCAATGTCAGTGGAATGGAGTTTTATGGATTATGGGCTCCTACTATTGTGTGGAGTTTATTGGCATGTGAACATAGATTCTATCAAAAGTAGACAACAACACAATCATAGAAATTTTTGATATAAAATTTGTGTGTCTTGCATCAGGACATCAAACCCAGTAATATTCTACATGAAAACAAATTTAATGCCTATTTTTCCGACTTTGGAATCAAGATTATTTTGTTCCAGGAAACAGTGGGTAGTTGGTTGCTTAATTGCATTTATTTCAATGCAAACTGAACACTCTGTTTAACTATTGTAAGTAGGAGTGACCCTTTGCTAGGTTCCTAAAAATAGTAATTTCCATCTTAATAAGCGCATTGAAAGAAGACCACAACATACTCATGATGCGCAATGAACACTGAATTTTATGAACCGCTGGTCATGATACATGAGATTTAAGTAAAGGGGTAAATATTGCGTAGGTAGTTTTGTTGCCAACATTTAAAGAAAAAAATGATTTGGGATTGTTTGGGAGTCGAGACACTTATTCAAGGCTTGGTCATGTACAAGCAGTGTGAGTGATTTACATCTATAGGATCCTCTCAATATCCTCACAGTCCCTGCTTGTTTAAAACCACATGAAAGGTACTCAAAAATGACACACGCATCTAAACCTGGAAGAAGAAGAAAGGAGGAGTCAAGACTAATTTCACTTAACCAAAACAACCCATCGTAAATACTAGTGTCTACTTTGATAACACCTCCACTAATACTTTACTCAACACCACTTGTATCTAAAGCGACAGTCTCGTTCAAGGGGAAACAAATGTATTCATGTTTAGTGTAAATATAATTGTCCACAAAAGGCTACCACTCATCATATAAGGTTTGCAAATGTATATATATGAATTTGAAATATACAAATAGAACCTTTCAATGTCTAGGAAGATGTAGCAGCAAAAAAATTGCACGTGCCATACCTTTCATTCCGTGGCCCCGTTTCAGATGTTGTTCACTTTAAAACTGTATATTTTCTTGAGCTCTACGCATTAATGGCAATTTTTTTCTTTTTTCATAAAATCCTTTTTTGCACCTTTTTTGACCAAATGACTTCTTGCAATCTTCTGAAAGAATCATGAACTTTGATCCCCTGTAGACAGATTAGTAATTAAAAATACTGGATAGCTTTACAAAACTTGACGAGTATTCTCCCGTATTCGAACTAATCATCCCATCTACCAGCTTGGCCGCAACATGCTTATTCAAATGTTGACTTCACATATCAACAAATGCGTAGGTTTTTTTGTTGCTATTTTAAGAGTTTTTTTAATGTTTACACTCCAATTTGTGAATCCTCAGACACAAGACTGAAGGATATCGCAAAGGTTCGAACAAAAAGAAAGCATTAATAGCAATGAAAGAAAATGCTGTAAATACACAGTTTTCACTACAAATTTATGTTTTTTAATTAAATTTGAGTATTTTAAAGTTGTTGAGTATTCCCGAGCATTGGCCAAGATTTATGCAATGATACATTTGCACATGTGAAATACTCCACCCATCCGACAACTAATGGGACACCATTCGAGCAAGTCCTAGCATATGCACTCAACATGAGGATAAATCTAAAATAATTATATAGCTTGGAAATCGTAAACTTTTATTATACTGAAAGGCATTTGCACACGCGGAATGCTCCATCACTTCATTCTTGAATTGAATGACTTCTCCAGCGGATGTAATGTCTTCTTACAGTTTTTTACTATTGATAGTCATACAGAGCCTACTTGATTTTAGCAGCACCGATATCAGTGGGGATTATGTGAAGTCTAGAGCAACCCACTATGGGAGTCCAAAGTAGAATGTATGGGCGTGTGGATATGGTTATTTTGGAAGAAATATTAATACTAGCAATCGCACGTGAATTGTGTGATGTTAATGCCGAAGGGGTAGCCTAAGATTAGGTTGAATTTGAGGGATCAAAACATAAAAGGAGGAAAGGAATGTAGAAGAGGGAGTTGGAGGGAGGAGAAGCAACGGGGACAAGAAAATAACGGGTAGAACCTTATTGTGAAAGCCATATGACTTACAACGAGGCCCATATGGAATAGGTGTACTTGTTGTCGAATGCTCAATAGGGAAAGGGGGTACAATGTGGAGAGCATGTCGGAAAAGTAGTTTACCGATTTCTTGAAAAGCAAGGTGCACGATGGACTTGATCCTTGAGTTATTGTTTGGAGGGTCTAATATTTTTTTTTGAAATACTAATAAGACATTCGAGAAAGGTACAAGATCAAACAAATAAAATGAAAAACAATTGTGTATGGTTATAAATGTAGTTAGCAAAAAATTTCAGTTCTTGCACTTTATGTTTTATATATATGAATGCAATTTGCATTAAAGTGATGAAAATGTCAAAAAAGAGGACAACCCAAAAACATTTTTATTTTGTTTCAAGCCTTATTATCTTTAGTGGTCATATGAGAAAAAGGTGTAATGTGTATCTCATTTGAAGGAGGGATTTTAAAATAAAAACATGGGAATTAAAAACCTACATGTCCCACATCTATTCAACGACTTAGTAAATAATGAGGGAATTAAATCTTTTCATGTCCCACAATGATGTAGGTGAAGAACATTATGGAAGCATGGAGCGAAAAGGAATGTTCTTCTGGCAATGGAGTTTCTCGCTCAAGAGGTGTTGTGAGATGGAAACCCAACAATTGAAATTACTTCCGTCGGATTAGTTAGCAAGGACACATAAAAGGAATGTTCAAGAAAGACAAGAAAACCCCAAAAAACTTCTCTAATCATTTTCAAGGCAAAAGAAGTCGTCGATATTCAAATCCTTCAAGCAATTGGCCAAATGAGAGAAAGGTGGCTCTTATTTACCATTCGAAAGAGAGGTTTGAATGAATAAAACCATCAAATTGTACTGTGTAATGTAAGGATGGAAAGAGGTAGCTTATTTTCTTAATCTAAGATTTAATGTGTTTAGTCTATGTTCAAGCAGTTCATGTCTCACACATTATAGTCATGAAATAATTAATAACTTAAAATATGCAATCTATCAATAATATGTAAATTTAAATTTGACTTCAAATGTGTAAAAAATTGTTAAAACATATCTCAAAATGTAATTCCAGGAAATCTTAGAAATAAAATTGAACGAAATGACTAAATACATATATAATTATGGATTTTCACGACATAATATGTATATAAGTGTGTTGCTACAATACTCAGAATATAATGAACTCGTAGTGAAATGGGAGCTCATTTACAGCTACAACTTGAATCAACCTTTGCATTATTGCCCAAATAAATCTCACTTGAACTAGCCTTCATTTTTTCTCAACACGTATATGAACGCCTGAAATGTCTCGCAGACGGTGGTCTAACATTTTTTATTTACCGTCTTCGACATAACAAAACATGTATGCGCAGAACATTCGCTAGTGTGGACATACGGTTAGATGTACTACATTGCTTTTGATGGTCGGAGGCTGCTCTAAACGAACGTCAAAGTATGAAGAAACACAGGTCGTCGATCTATTGACACATGTTAGAGACCCCCATTATATTATAATATCGCTCGGTTGATTTCCTATTCATATGCTTACAAACACTCACACATGTCTCAGGGTAAAACATAACTTTAAAATATGTTTTACCCTGAGACATAAATATATTTACAGTCCGTTAATCAAATCAAATGATTTTCAATCATAAAATGGAGCAGAAGAGAAATTTTGGGAAAATCCACTTCGACCTTGTTGCAGTGCATCCAAATATAGCCAAACTTGAACTCGGAGCCATTGATTTAGCAAGACCATTGCCCAAATTTAGCAGACAGTCGACGACCTGCATTGATGTACAATGATTTAAAGGGGCTAAACTCCTCCACCCTCTACTTGTGGACATTTCTTTCACACACAAATTTTCGTCCACAAAATTTGATTTATGTTGAAAAATGACAGTTTTAGGTTTTATTTTCCCAAACATTGCCACTAAAACATAATACAAAAGGAAAATAAACCAAATTGCCACTAAAACTAAAGTGTTCATGTTAGTGGTGGCTGATGCATGTAGTTATTCATTGCTACTTATTTAACAAGTTTAACATGGAGACTTTAACATATGAGGAAAAATCCCCATAATATGGACGTTGCACTATCTAATATGAGAAAATTTGATTTAGAATGCAAAAGATATATGCCCCACTAAACAATTTTTCAAAAATAAAAATAATATCCCCTCTTTAGAGAAGAAAATCCATTTACAAAATTTCAACACCACTTTGAAAAGTTACAATTCACCACATATAATGACATACCCATTTTGAGTTTTGAACTTTTGATTGCGTGTTATACAAGGGTTTTAGAAAATGCATGGTCCCACATATGTTATCAAGCGCTTTAAATGTAAAATATTAAATTATATTTGAATGTTAATGAAATGAATTTAAGAAGATGCACCTTGTTTATTTGGAATTCGTGCGAGGAATTAGTAATTCCAACGCAATATTGAGTGAGTTGAATGTAGTATTGAAATATTTTAAAACAAAGATGATTAGAACACTATCAAAGCAATCTGAGTGATGCAAATGTATATAGAGAAGAGTAGGGTAAGTGGAAGCTACACAATCAAGTCGATCAAATGTAGGTATATAGAGAAGACTGGAACAAATGGAAGATCTCGAGCATGTCAGAAGCGCACATTATTGTTACAGGAAACCGGCCTGTTTAGAAAAGAGTTATTCACCCGATTAATGTTGGGAATTCCTTATTTGAAACGGATGTCCTCCATCTTCACGGGAGGTGTTTATACAAACCTCAGGGTTAATAACAGTTGCC
Organism: Taxus chinensis; assembly: GCA_019776745.2. Taxonomy (NCBI): domain Eukaryota; kingdom Viridiplantae; phylum Streptophyta; class Pinopsida; order Cupressales; family Taxaceae; genus Taxus; species Taxus chinensis. Next base: position 74,536,268 of record CM034150.1, read on the forward strand.
ATTGAAGTCTTGTTTTACAGGCACCGAAGCAGGAGGCTTTGATTTGTGGTTTGCCTTAGACGTAGAAAAATCACTGTTTGCAATTGCGAAATTACGTTGCTGTAGATTGTTTTGAAATGCTGAGTAACAACCCTCTGCTTGTAAATCTGATCTCCATGATCGTACCTTGTCATTTAACTAAAGCAGATTTTCAAGGCATGAATCGGATTTACTCTATGGAAAATATGACAGAGGAAGGAGTCGGCCTTGATGAAACAGATCATCTGTAAAGTAAATGTTATATGCCGATGACCTAGATAGGCCAAGGTCAAAGTTCAAGTCAAAATCCTGGTGCTGTGAAGATGTCGTGTGTTGATTGACATATGTCAAAGACCCCAAGATTCATCCCATTGTAATAAACACCTTCAGCGTAACTATGTACCGCAGGCACACACTATAATGGAATGTTCATCAAATGGGCGGCCAATGTCATTTTTAGGATATTTTCCTAGGCCGTGGTTATTGAATTCAGAAGCCTTTGAAGCTGAGTTTGTCTACACTTCAGGTGCGAAGAGCGTGATAGAATGAAAAAAAAGGTGCCGCATAGTAACTGATTGCATGTGCCCTATCATTCCTTTTTCAAGTTGGTATGTAGTTGAACTGGTCAAACAAGGTAGATTTCTCATAACAATCATCAATACACCTTGTAACATCTTCCGACCGCAGACCATGGTTTTAACTATATACAAAAGTCATGACATAGAAGTATGCCTCCAAGAATTTCCATTTGTGAGGGACATCTAAGGGTTGCCTTTGGGTATGGACAACATGGATTCAAGTTTCCTTAGAATGTCATCTTCTGCCTCAAGTTTCCTTAGAATGTCATGTTTTGCCTCGTCGGCAATCAAAAATTTATTTGAGTAGTTAAGTTATGATGGCTCTCAAAAGTGGAGCACCAACCTTTGATGTGCATTGAATCACCGACATGTTTTTAGGTCAGCGTTTCCAAACATTTCAAATTGGGACGAAATTTTGAGGGCGATCTTCATGATAATGGGCACCTTTACATATTTTGTATATTATTATATGTCACTGCGTCTACATCACGAGAAGACTGAATCTGATGTATTTTCAATTGCTCTTGACCTTCTGGAGGTCTCGTTCCATAAATTGTAACTTCCCTTATGTCTTTAGTTAATGAACGATACAGGCATGTGCTACCTATTCTTGAAATGTTTGATACCTAAGAACCTTGGCAACTAGGGAATGTTGCTCAACACATTCATTACGGTCAATCAAAAAATCGCGGAACACTTGTGAGGTAAAAGTAGTGGTCAGGTTGGACCATGGAGTGTGTGCTTCCGGATGTAACTAACATACATTGACCATTTTAGCAATCGAGATCAAATCCTTCAATGACCTTAAAAATCGAGACCCTTAATTAATTGGATGCTATAGAATGTGTCTAAATTGACTCAATATCATTTTAATTTAGAACACAACTATCAACATAAAAATTATTTTAATAATAATATGTTATTGTAGAATATTATTATTAGTCTTGTGTAAAGTTTCAGATTGCTTCCCCAATTTAGATTTCCCCACCTTTACACGTCCTTGCCCTCATATCCCTTCTTCGCCCATTTTCCTCTCGCATTGTTCTCTCCCTCCACTTTGACTTCCTTGCACAATAACTTTCGACGTTTCCATCATACACTTCATGTACGATTGCTAGTAAATAACATCAAATACCAAATTCACCTACCCAATTTACCTTCATCTAAGGGATACGTAATTGACAAGATTTGACTTAAAACTAAATATGAAACTCTAATCAGATCACAAACATATAGAAACTTTAAATCTAAGAAATTATGATATCTAAACTGACCGTATATATGTTACATGACATACGTGAAGGAAATATACGTGACATGTACAAAATGCACATCTATAAATTTCATTTTTGGACGAGGGAGTCAATGCGTATTTGAAGATCTCGACCAAAATACACTGGTTTTTTTAAGTCGATTCACCGTAATATTATCACTACCACGCTGTGCGATTACTTCGAAATTTCAAATGGTTAAGAAACGTTGGTAAGTAACCCCCGTGGAGTCACAAATTCAACACTATCACACTGAAAGATCTCCAACAGAATTGTTCAGAGAAAAGCGGTGGAGATTTTTTGGCACTCCCAAAGAAGGTAGTACGCAGATGATGAAGACTATAATTTTTCAGATTTGAAAAACCATACAACTAGTAATAAATCAAATATGGATAGTATATCCAACTACAGAATCCTGAGTACTCACCAACAAGTCTAGTCACGTGAAAGTGAGATCTCTTATATTAAACAATGAACGACTCTCATTGTACAGGAATAGGAATTTCAATTGCTCTGCTACCAAATGAAAGAATATGTGTAGATCGTAAGACGAATGTAATTGATTTTAACACAACAATCTCTATTTCTGTCTATTAAAATATCATTTGAGAACATTACAATTTTATTGGAGTTCTATGAGCTCCTATTTCCATGGATACTTAACAACTCATCCTCCGAAATAGGTTGGTTGTTTCAACTATTCAACCACTAACCCATTCACGTAATAACTATATTAATTATTGCTACAATACTAATATATTAACTAACATGCATATGTAACTAAATATTTACCATAATAACATTTTACATTTGACCATATGGTAATTATGAATACTATATGCTATGAACTAAACCAAAGTTTCCTAACAGTGAGAAACACAAAACCCTTAAGAAACACAAGGGAGGCTCCACATATGATCAATTTGGAGAATTGGATTGACAAATAGTGGAAAAGGCTGGAAAATACTACCAAAACTTATACCACAAAACAATATACAAATATATCACCAATTCACCCAAATATGTTCCCAGTGTGTAGCTTTTGTTCATAAGCTTTCCAATGATACCATTTTTAAGTGATTTGGAGCTCCCAATCAAAACTTATGGCCATTTGAAACTGCCCAAGTAATTTAACATAGTTGACGACCACATAGCCATCAAATTTAACCTCAAAGATGAATATGTGATGTGTCTCATTCTCATTGGTGACACTGTCGAATGATTTCCACAAAAGTTAATTCCAAATGTCAATATCCTATTGGTTTCATGTTTTCAGGTTCACAACTTCATGAGATTTTGGACTCTTCCTTTGCATCTCAACTTCTGGAGAGTTTTAGTGACTAGTGATTGATTCGCGTGGACCAATCATGTATTTTTGGGTTTAATTTGGGGCCTTAGATATTTTCTTATTGCCTTAGGATCTCAAGATCTTGAATCTCTATGCCTTACTTGGTTTTTGGTTTAGATCTAACCTATGGGACCACATAATGTTGTCATTGGTCCACATGGACAAATCATGGCTTTCTGTGATACAAAGTCTTCTCAATTCTTAGAATCAAACAATTTACCCATGTGATAAATCATGGAATACCATCATTGGTCCATGAGGACCAATGACACATTTCATGCTCTTAAGCCTTTGGAGCTTCTTAGGGTTCTCGAGAACCTTTTGCTTTAGTTTCTTTTTCCATCTTCTCGAGACCCATAACTTCAAAGACTATGCCACATATCCTCCTCACAATATTTCACCTAGCGAAAAAAGTGAAACATGGAGCCTTTACTCCACTTCATAAAGGTTGTCACTTGGCTTATAAGATTGATCTTGATCCTTCCTACAATGAATATGAGATTAAATACCAAGGTGAAAAAACAAAGAAAACACCATGTGAAGGATTCAGAGAAAAAAATAGTGACAAGTGTCCCTGATATGATCAATAAAATTTGACAGTATGCCGATTGAAGGAGAATAAGGGTTTGAATGTCAATTGAACTACTGAGATCTAAAACCACTCCAAAATATTCAATTTTTTTAGAGCAACCATTCAATTTCCAAATTCAACTCTAAGGTCCCAAAAGTTGAATAGATTTGGGAACTAACAATATGATCATCTTCTTTGTGAGGATATGGATCATGTTGTATATCCAAAGCTGCATCATTAGTATCACATTATACACATCTGATATTGTGGTTATAGATTTTGGTACCTACTTGAAATGGATTTGAAGGAGAACATTGTGTGTCGAAAGAAATGATGCCCTCACACTCAATGTGTTGGGTTTACCATTGTAAAGCATAATAATCATTATCACGAAGTACATTAATTCCATGATAATTATAAAATGATTGGCATTTGATTTTTGTGAGCCGGTAATGGGGGTAGTAATGAGAAGATAACAAAGCGATTAAATGATTATTAATAGCTCTTATAAAATATCACATTGTATAACATTATTTTCAAACTGAAGAGGTGAATTCTGTTCTGGTTTCCTTAGCTTTTGAGATTGATCTTGTGGAACATACACATTAGTGCCTCTATTTAAGACTTTCATTCCACTTGTATGGGCATATGTATCATGCACAACATTTGTATGACATTACTTTTTGGTAGCCATACGAAAATGTTGATCACGATGCATATAGACATTATGGGATTTAGAAGAATCCTTTAGATGCACTATCTCATCTTTGATATATTGTATTTCAATACTTGTGGCATGAAATTGGGCTTGAAAATCGTGTTGTAATTCTTAAAGTCTATAAGAGGGTTTTATAAAAGATGACATCATTATTAATAGAAAGAGCTGAAATAACATGAGACACGAGGGCATAAATTGATGAAACAGCCTCTAATTAGATAAGAAATAATACTAATCAACACATAGAAGGCTAACAATCAAAAGACTATAGAAGATAAGACCTACAAGTGATGTTGAGCAAAAAGTAACCATCATCAAATTAATAAAATGACCATATATGGAAATAAAAATTGAATTTTACAAAACAAAGAGAGGTATTTTAGTATCTAAATATTTTAAACAATAACCTCTCACGGATTTACAAAAAGTGTATCTATTTCTAATTATGCCCTAATTACTAAAAATAGTAATTTAAATTTCTAAAAATAGTGCTAAAATTAGGGAAAACAAAAACAAGTTTTTGTTAAATATATAACAATTAATTTAAAATAAGAGGAATTTGAAAATAGATTTGTTATACTTGAGATATGCAATGACAAGTGTTTCAATAATTAGGACCCCTAGAAAGATACCCAAAGAGTAGGACCTACCATGAAACCCTAGGAAAATTTGTGAAAACCAGATTGAGGGCAGGTGAAAATCATTTTTGGATCTAAAGTACAATGTTAGGGAAACTAGGGTATGGTTTGAGAAAACAATTTTGATTCAAAATTTGGGTTCACCAAATATTTACACCATTTTTCATATTATTATATTAATGTTATTGAGAACAAATAAAAAGGTATGTAAAGTAGGAAAACTAGGATCTATTATGATAAATTAACTTCCAACATTAAGTATACCAAACCAAAATAACTTATTTGTTCTTTCAATGTATGCATATAAGCATAAATGTACATAAGAGATAGATACTTAGCTATACACAATTATATAGCTAGAATATGTAAAGCTAAACTAGATAATATAGAATTATAGAGTCTAACAAGCTTCACTGCTTAAACTATTACTTGAAACCTTCATGGTACAAGACCATGTAGTTTGATTAGGATGTATAATCCAGTCATATCCCTTCTGTACAGTCTTTTACACCTTCATAATTTGGATTTGTGAATTTTTGCGTCCTTTGGTGGCTTGGAATTGTACTTCGCTACCAAACCATAGTTATTGCACAATCTTTATATTATTTGTAATCAACCGAATCACTCTAAAACCCCAACTATGGGTAGAATATCCTATAAGAAGGTTAGTGTTTGGGTTGTGGTGCACCTCGTGCACCACCTACACCATAACTAATTTAAAGAGGCCTCAAACCACAGGTAGTTCTCAACCTAGCATGTGATATCTATATGGATGCAACTAGTTGGAAAATTGAACCCTTCTAATCATGTTTGATTGGATTGTGCTCTTGCTAAGACCTGGAAATAAAAAATTGGTATGCATGGATGTGAGGGAAGCTAGAATCCTTGACCTAGTTGAGTGATTTATAAATCTAGTAGTGGAAACCCCTAATGGTTGTGAATCATAGTTAAGAAGATTTATGAATCCTTGAGTGCCTATTGCGAGTGTTACAAGATAGTATGTCAATAGTATTCCATATGCTTTCTAGGTGAGTAAATGAGGTAATGTTAACTTACTTATATAGGGTTATGGAGGTAAAATTTTATGATAAGGATGATCCAGGGGGATAAAAATACCAAAAAATAAGAGTGCATTGAAAAAGAAGTTAGAGAATCTGTCATTACAGGACTGTAAAGGTTGTCCAGGACTGAATTATATAACCTGAATAAATTGTACAATTTTAGACATGGAGAAGATGAATCAAATTTGAAAGTTACACAATGATAGTAAGAGCTTAAGCATTGGTTTTAGGGAATTGTATTCAAAATTTGTCAAAACATTAGTGGTGGTGCAAATCAAATTCCAACAATTAATATGTTGTACATTGAGTTACATTCATTTAATTTTCAAACCAGGGAGCGTAGACTTGAACTATTGTCGATGTTGTATGCACAGTTATAATTGATCCAAGAGGTTGAAAAGGAAATAATTGTCACATAACAATGCTGAAAGTAAAATAAAAGTCAGACTTGAAAATAAACTATTGCTAAGTGTTATTACTGAAACAAAGTTGTAGATTCAGAAATAAAATTGTTCCTAAGAAAATGTACATGAAATGAAACAATGGAGGAGATTTAGAAAACCTCAAGCGGGCCCTGGCTTGGGTGCTAATCCCTTCCTAACTCTGTAACTAAAAACTAAATAACAAAACTCAGATTTCTTTATTGATTTGCATAAAACATCACATATAGGAACAAAAGATCAGAGTAATCTCTTTTCTCTAATTCCAAATTTAACTCTTAACTCTCCTCTACTCATTGCCTTATTACAAGGCACCAATCCTTTCCTTTATACCTTATCATTTTCAGCACATGAGAAAAAGAAGAATACAACAAGGAGTCTTCAACAAAACAAGTGAGAGATTTGACATATGTTTGAAATACACAAAAAGTGTTTGACTAACAATCAATTATTCATGAAACACACAACAAGTATTAATCTAACAATCAGTTCTTCACTAGTTCTTTATCAATGACCAAATCAAAGAATCATTTATTTCCTAGTTCTCCATGTTCTTGTTGTAACTACTTATCCAATGGTGCCTACAGACTTGAGTGCCATCACTTCATGTTTCAAAATATCTTCATAAATGTGGGCTCTTTTTTGTGAATGGTTTCCTTATGTTGTAGATGATTTGATACAAACAAGTTCTTTGGCTGTTGATGAGTTGTTGTAGACATGTTCCTTCACTTTATATAGAAAATTGATTACAACCAAGAGTGGCATCAACACATATAATCGTCCAAACAATGTATTGGAATAAGAAGAATAAATGCACACATAATATCACAAAATAAAGACAATTAGATATAACTATATCAATTAGTCATTATGCCAAAATTTCATGGTTGAAATAATGATGTTCACCAATGTACTTATGAAATACATGGCTCCAATGATCTTATCAAAATACAAAGGATAAGTTGTTATAAAGGCAATTAATTTACATCTTGTCACACCCCTAGGATTAAACGCTTGAATGTCGTCCTTTAAGAGTTTCATATCTTTTCTATTGGAAATTGTATTCTCATCTAAAATCTATGGGCGTGTCTGTTACTTCTTCTAATAATAAATACCCACCATTCCTCATGAATCTGTCCCAGAATCTTTCTTGCACTCTCTGATTAATTAGTAAATTTTCTATCCAAGGTGTAATTGGGAAATGAAATATTGAAGGATGATAAGCTATAGGAAACCACTCATCCTCACATTCATGTTCTATTTAAATAATATATGTTCACCTACATAATGTTGGAAAGATATTTGGATATGAGTTCCTTTTATTCCTTTGGAGTGCACGGGATAAATTTTTCCATATGACTCTGTTGGTGTGTGTGACTATCCAGTCATCGTCCACATCACCTAAGTGAGTCATCTCGCCTTGCGAGAGTCATAGGTCTTAGGAAGTCAAATGACAAGTGTCAGATTCTGTCATAGAATCTGACATTGTCATTTGCGTCAATGCATCATAGGAGTTACATTCCTTATTTGGAATTGTAACTCCTTCTAGTGGCGTCATATGCGTCAGTCAATGTCATATGCGTCAGTGGCGTCATTGAGTTCTTTCCATGTTTAGGCATGGGGGTTACACAGCACCCCTATTTGTACTTCCTATTTTTTGATCTATGAGGATGAGCAGACCCATTCTTCTTACTTGCAATCTTCTTTCCATTGTTTCGAATCTTGCATATTGCGTTGGCTTGATGTTACCATCGGAGTGCAACTTCATTGTGGTGCATCACTTTTCGACATCGGTTCTCGCGAATCCCTCTTTCATGGTATCAGAGCTGGTTTCGGTAAACGTGCACTCTTCGTTTCTCAGTTGTTTATTACTTCTGGTTTCTTCTTATTTCCTCGTGTGCAAGTTTTTTTCGATTATCATTTTGGAATTATTGCTCACCTCGTATTGAGGTTTCAGCAGTTGCAAGTTAAGGTATTTGGTTGGTTTGTTTATCAGCTGAGTTCATATTTGGATATTTCTAGATCTTTGTGGCTGTTGTTTCTGGGTTATTTCTTGCTGGTTGTGTTCAAATTCAGCTGCAGGGTAAAAGAAAAGCTTGTTTTTTGGCGTGGACCTGTGATTACTGGTTGGGATCGTTGTTTTTTCTTCACCGGTGTATACTCAGACTATTCCGAGCTTCTTCCCCATCGCTGTGGTTCCTTGCTGCCTCTCACGTTTTTGCCTTGTCTCTCACGTTTTTTACAAAGCTACTCACGTTTTTCCTCTGTTTTGAGCATTTTCAATTGTTCCATACGTTTTTTTGGGCCTTTCTGACTGTTTTCTCCCTTCCAGGTGTTTTTTCGCCTGTCCTTAGGCATTTTTCTCCCCTGGCTACATTTTCTCCTTTGTTCCAGGCGTTTAAACCTATTTCAGGCGTTTTTTCTATCCTTTGGCTGTTTTTTCAACTGTCCAAGCGTTTTTACACTATCCTCAGTTATTTTTCTCTCATTTCCTGCATTTTCCCAGCTTCTCTGGCCGTTTTCTTTCAGCTGGTTGCATTTTTACACGCTGTTCTGGCATTTTTGCACGCTGTTCTGGCGTTTTTGGACTGTTGAGGCATTTTTTTTGGACTGGTAAGGTGTTTTTTCCTTCAGCTGACATTTTTTGGACTGTTCTGGCATTTACTTACAGTGGACAGTCACTACATTATCTATTTTTACCTGCCTTTCATCCCCACGTGGCTTTCTCAGTCCGCTGCCAGGTAATATCTCTCTAAAAATACGTTTTTTTATTCACTTTTCTTAAAAAAAACGTGGTTGCATTCTTTTTATCTTATCAGTCTTCTAAAAAAACGTGTTGTTTCATTATTTTTAAAAGGTATAAGGTAAAAACATTACATTTTATTGGCATTGTAAGTTTTTTGGCTTGTTTTATTAACCTTCCGTCGAGTGCCGAAGACGAAGGGTGAGGTCCGGGATTGGCAGGTGGCTAATCCCCCCTCGCAATACAAACAAACCCTATCTCAAATTCCATGTCATTTCCAACGAGCATACATACGACACCTTTCGCATGCGTTTCGGGCACTTTTTTAATCCGTTTGCAGGCTTATTGGCTTTTTCCTCATCAGTTGCGGGAATTGGTTTTTGCTATAACTTTTGACTCGTTGCTCGGTTTTGAGCACTTCTTTAGTCAAAGTTGCATGTTTTTTCACACTCTAGATGAAGGGATCATTAGTTTTGTAAACACACTAATTTTATAAAGTGCCGCATTCTGGGGGGTGTCTTTGTATTGCTTAATTCAGCTCATTTTTTCTTAAGCTTTGTATTCTTTTTTTGTGGACTTGTGAGCGCGTCCGCCACAGTCTTACAACAAAGGGATTATTTTGTGCAACGTGAGATGCTATTTCTCACAAAGCTCTTTCTTCCCCCTCTTTCTTCTCTCTTTCTGTGCTTGCTTGCAGTGTTGATCTGTTGTGCCCTACGAACCTTGATTGTTGTCTCCACCATTGCGATTTATTACGCTAATTGCAAGGTGAGTGACAAATTGGTTCTCAGAACACAGTCGCATCTGGTTGTAATCAACACACTGAATTATAAAGTTCCAAACTCGGGGGGTGTAATTTTGTTTTGGGGGGGTTATTATTATCCTGGGTGTTGTATTACATGCAGACGCATTATCGGCCGAGTTCGACGTCTTGCATTTTTGCATCTTGCACTTTTTGATTCCGCATCATGGAGGGTGCTCTTTCCAGATTTGAGCATCGTAGGATCGCCTTATAGCCTCCACCAATTCTTACTGGGAGAGAGAACTATTCAGCTTGGCGTGCTTCTATGGAACATTACTTCACCTACAAGGGTCTTTCTCACGTCTTGGTTGGGCCTGTTCCTGCACCCACTGATCATCGTCATCTTAATGATTTTCTCAACAATTGCGACCGTGTCTTTGGTCACATGATGATGCATGCCTCTATATCTCAGTGGGTTCACGTGGCAGACTCAGATCCACCCCACCATGTCTGGAGCATTCTTCAGTCCCTCTATGGAGACCCTTCACATACTGCCACAGTTGTTGTTGCAACTGATTCAGTTGTGTCCTCTATTTTTTCATGTGATGACAGTTCCACTGACACAGACTCATTTGGTTCTAATTCTGATAACGAGGATTGTGCACCCAGTTCTGATGACGAGAGTACTACAGAGGAATCTTCTCCTCCTCTCACTATTCCAGAGAGTGTTGTCACATCCCACATTTCATCAAATATTGAGCAGTCTCCTATACAGTATCATACAGTCATCACACCCACCTCTTTTCCACCTTCAGTGTTTGAGGCCCATTTCACTCCTTAACCTTCCTTGGATGACTCATACCTATCTGACATCGCTCTTCTGTTTGTTGAGCCCCCTCATTGGGATGAGTATTTGCCTGACCTTAGTTGTCTTTTCGCAAAGCACACTTGTGATGTAATACGGGCTCCTCATCCATCTACATGTATTTTAGAGGAGTTCATCATCTCTGTTGTTGGGAGTGCCCCTTCTGGGACTCTTGCCACTTCCACTTTTCTGGAGACCTTCATTGATCCACCCTTGCTTGTGGATCCCTTTTCTATTGTGGGGGGTGTTTTGTTACTTTCACATTAGTTGGACATCCTTTCTACAGGTGTTCACCCTTCATACTCTGACATTTCTGCACTCGTGACATTACCCTCGGCTCCTTTGCACTCACTTGCTAGACCTATGTCACACTTTCGTGGACCAGACTCAGAGTTCTTCATGCTACTGCCTTCAGTTTCCTTCGTGGAGTGGGCAGATTTCCAACGCATCTTTTCTGTCCTTCCTAAGGGCAGACACATAGTATGGTGTAGATGGCTCTTCTTCAGTCTAGAGGCAAAGGATCTCATCATCAACATACAGTATGTTCAGACAGCTGATCAGGTTGCAGACATTTTCACCAAGCCCTTCACTGAGGTGAAGTTTCTTCACTTGCGGTCTCTTCTTGGGGTGAGGTCTGCTGCAGCCACCCATCTTCTTCGGGCTACATAGTCCTCCTTCTTCTCCTCTTCTTCTTTCCAGAAAGATGTTGTTTGTACATGGGCACCTTATCAGGCCTTTAGTTGCCGGGGCCCATTGACACATCTTTCTTAGTTGTCTAGGGGAGTCTTCTTTTTCTGTTCTGGCTTACCTTGACCTCTTTCTCGGCTTCAATGAAGGGGGGGTGTTGGTGTGTGTGACTATGCAGTCATCGTCCACATCACCTAAGTGAGTCATCTCGCCTTGCGAGAGTCATAGGTCTTAGGAAGTCAAATGACAAGTGTCAGATTCTGTCATAGAATCTAACATTGTCATTTACATCAATGCGTCATAGGAGTTACATTCCTTATTTGGAATTGTAACTCCTCTTCTAGTGGCGTATTATGCGTCATTCAATGTCATATGCATCCGTGGCATCATTGAGTTCTTTCCATGTTTAGGCATGGGGGTTACACAGCACCCCTATTTGTACTTCCTATTTTTTGATCTATGAGGATGAGCAGACCCATTCTTCTTACTTGCAATCTTCTTTCCATTGTTTCGAATCTTGCATATTGCATTGGCTTGAGGTTACCATCGGAGTGCAAATTCGTTGTGGTGCATCACTTTTCGACATCAATTCTCATGAATCCCTCTTTTAGACTCTACATGCCATCATAACCTGAACTGCATGTTCTTTGACTATGTTCCTAACTTCTGTGTGGGATTTCATCCTCATTTGCAACACTCTATCTTTGATTTCATCCACTTCCATATAGTTGTCATATTTTTATGCAATTTCCTCTATTGTTGTTGCCTCAACTCTAATATACAGTGGTGTAACCTTCTCTAAATGTCTATATTCCTCCATTTTATTAGCTCTTTCCAATTCACTTGAAAAATAAGAACATAATGCCTTAACTTGTACATCCCAAAATAAAGAATTGAGATCCAATATCTATCATATGGAAAGGGCATAATTATGCAAATATAGCTCACATAAAAATTCTAGAGTTCATGTGTACTATGCTGATATAGAGTAAAGAATTTATTTGTTGATCTAATGTTATATATCATATCAGAATTTATGCAAGTGAACTTGTGGTACAACATCTTTTCTTTTATATATATGGCATAAACACTTGATGGGGGTCTACAAATCAACATTTAAAATGCTACCTCCACTATTTCCTCTCGTTTTTGTTTCAGCCTCTTAATCTCTTTGTCTTTGTCTTCCATTTCTTTCTTATGTTTAGAGATAAGGTATTCCTTCTCCTTGTTCCATTTCTTCGTAAGCCTGTTAATGTAGGCATCAGTTTGCAACATCAGATTTTCAATATTGGGTGCCATAGTCTGTGTTCCCATCTCACTGCAAGATGGTTTTTTAGGTTCCCTTATGATTTCATGAATAATAATTTGGGGTTGCATTGGTTCTACATGTGCTTCTTGCAGACTAGCATTTTGTGATTATTGAACAACCTTCTCAGTGACTTGTTTATTGACATCATTTGCAATCAATTACTCTTGTTCATTTCCTCCTTCCACTTCCACTTCTACTTTCCTCACTTCATGAATATATTCTTCATGAATTGTTCCCTCATTCTAATTTAATTCTTCTTGTCCTTCCATTGGTTGTTCATGGTATTTTGGCTCTTGAGTTACTATGGGAGCAATATCTCTATACTCTTCTTCCAATGGCTCATGCTCAAAGTTTTCTTCTATGGCTTCCAAATCACTATCCAATGTGATGGGTTGAGATTGCCTTGAACTGGAGGTTTTTATCCTCTTTGTCTTAAGCCTATGGGAGCATCTATTTTTTTTGGAGCAGAATGAGTAGGGTTCCTTTTGGCTTTAGAAGTGGAGGGTCGAGTTTATTGTGTAGCAAAATGAGTAGATTTCTTGTTGTATTTGGAAGTGTAAGTTTCAGGGGAGGAAAATTATAATAAAGTCTCATTAATAAAGATTCTATAAGGTGAAATAGGTGCAGGGGTTTCTTCTATGAAAGATATATTTCTAGAATTTATTGGTTCTTTAGGTGGGGAATAGGTTGTTGCAAGTTCTATCATATGTGAATTAGAACCTTCAACGTTGTGTCTCGTTTTTCTCCTCTTTCCCAACAAGGTTTCAATATTGTTCACTCTTACAAATTCATCCCATGATATCTGAGGGTGATCCCTCTACAAAGTATGTTTGACTACTAGGGTTACTAGATAGTGATGTGATAGTGTTGCCCTACCCCTCTAAACCTCTTTGCTCATTTTCTTAAACATCTCATGCAAGAAATTTGGAACATTTACTTGATGATTGTTCTTCAAATGATTTAACAATTTGAAATGCATTGTGTTTAACCTTGAATATCTCCCTTCACAAGTAAAGTATTGAATAACAAAATTGGCAACTTGTGCTCATAAGGGTTTGAGAGATGTTCTAAAAGTACCTTGGTGGTTTGAGATGAGCTCGTCAAAATTTTCTATAAATTATCTTCTTGATGCTTCTAGGTTGGATTTTTCTAGAAATGGCTCTCCTTGATATGGTAAACTAGTGACCTCTGCTAAAATCTCATCACTTACCCTGATTGTTAACCCTTTTTCCTTTACCTCTACATCGTTCAGGTTATTTGCAAATTCTGCCATAATTGCCTCATCAAAACCTTGAAACTTGTTGATGTATTACATCTAGCCATGATCCTCAAAGTATTTCACAATTTCAGGATGATTGAGAAGTTTCAAATGCACAGGAGGTTAATGCCTGATCAAGTCACCTCCCATGGTGGATATGTAGCTTCTCCCAGGTGCAATACACAACAACACAATTTTCCTTTGAAAGAACTTTGCACAAATGAATTGTGTTGATGGATTTTCATCGCTTTTAACTTTACTACCAAGTGGACAAGTAATACATGTATGAGTGATTAATCATTAGGTGGATGCAATAACCTTGATTACATGAATTAAAATTATGTGACATGTTGGCTTATGTGGAGGGATTAAGTTGACACATCATAACTTAAAGGTAATAGTCTTTTAATGGACACACACTTCATGACTTGGCATAAATCATAATTAAATATAATTAATCTAATTATGCTTTATTAAAGTAATGAATGTTTACACTTGTCTTGTTGTTTCTCGTAATGATTGATGTACATGGCTTATTGAACTGGATTATTCACTACATGAAATTTCCCTACGATGTTACAGATGTACAGGTTTAACTTGTGTTGAATACTACTTAGTGCAAATAGATGCTTCCTAGAGAGGGAACTCCAATTTCTTGGGGTGTTAATCATTCCTTATATATCATCCTCATGCACATGCTACCTTGATGTATGTTATGCAACCATGAGTTCTGCCAAATGCTTCAAACAAACAAGGTCTTATTTTTTGTGGTTGTAGGTGGAACTCTTGGTCATTACACTTTCTCCTTGTGATGGAGACCATGCTCTCCCGCATTCACTTGTCAATAAAACCTGCAAAATAAAAACTTATAAAAAGATGGGTTAGCAGATTGTTGATGATCACCAACACTTTTATTTGGCCTTGAAATATTCAGCAAGATGAATGATCCAAGGCTACTAAAATATCATCAATTATCTGCAATCCTAGAAGAAGAGCCAACATGATCAACCTTTGAGGTTAATTATGATTTTTCTTTCTCCATTATTATTTGTTCTGCTATAAACAATTCCATAAACAAGCCTTTGTCAACTAAATTTTTATACAATCTTAACCTATGGCCATTCATCAACAACTTGAATCTCATAGGATCAATAGTAGTAAGCTTCACAACTCCATTAGGGAAGATCTTCTCAATTTCATAGGGGCCTAGCCACCTTGTTCTAAGCTTTCTTATGTGATCCTTGTATTTTGAGTTAAACAAAAGTGCCCAATCACCTTCCTGGAACTTCCTTGTTTTAATATACCAATCATGCCATTTGACTCTTTATTTTTGCACTACCTCTGTGTTATGAACTGCTTGCTTTCTTAATTCATCCAACTCATTGAGTTGGAGAATTATTTGTCTCTAAACTTCTTATAAGTCTATTCCCAACTCAAGTGCAGTCATCAACGTTTTATACTCAAATTTAATTGGAAAAACAACAGTCTTTCCATGTAATATTTCAAATGGTGTGAAGCCAGTTTTGGTCTTCCATGTTGTATTGAATGCCCAGACTGATTTTGGAAGTATGTCTGCCCACTTGTCCATTAGATTAGGGATGGTATGGTGTAGAATTTCTATGCTTGATTTCATATTCACTAACCAAATCAGAAATCACATCAGCAGTAAAATGTGTACCTTAGTCTGTCACAATATCCCTTGGGACTCGATATTTGATAAATATGTTCTCATACAAGAATTTATCCACCTTCTCACTGGTTTAGTTTGTTAATGCTTTTACCTCTATCCACTTGGTTAGGTAATTTGTATAGACTGGGATATAATCTTTCTTCTGAGATGGAGGTCTATAGGGCCAACAAAATATAATTCCCACTTATCAAAAGGATGCAAAACCAATTGAGGTTGCAATGGCATCTCATCATACTTAGTGGGGTTTCCCATTCTCAGGTATTTGTCACATCTCTTAGTTTATAGTGTTTCATACTTGTGTAACATTGGTCAATAGTAGCCGATAGTTAACACCTTCTATGTTGTTCTCTTTGTAGAAAAATTCTCTCCACAAGGTTCATTATGGTAGGCTCTGAGGACATCAAATATCTCATCATCATCTATACACCATCTCATTACTTGATCTTGACCTGTATAAAAGAGAAATTCAACTATCCAAGAAAAGGGTAAACTCTTTTCAACTAAATACTTTTTCTCAGAAGATGAAAAATGTGGAGGTTTTTAACATGAGACCAAGTAGTTGGCTATGTCTTCATACCAGGGTGTTCTTGTAGAAATAGAAAATAAGTTCTCATCTGGAAATGAATCATCAACTACTTGTTCTTCATTGTTGGTCTCCATCCTTGAGAGGAAATGTGCCACCACATTATCTTTGCCAAGCTTGTCCACTATGGTGACATCAAATTCTTGCAAGAGGAGCAAGCACCTTATGATTATGTTGCTTATTATTGGTTGTTTTATCATATACTTGATTGAAGCATGATCAATGTGAATAAACACTAGATATCTTGTGATATAATGTGTGAATTTTTTTTATGGAATATACTACTGCCAGGAACTCTTTTTTTGTCACTGTATATTTCAATTATGTATGTTGCAAATTATTATTGACATAACATATTACATAATTCAGACTGCCATCTTTTTGACCTAGGACAACTCCAATATCATGATCTGATGCATCTATGTGGATATGAAAAGATAGGTTCCAGTCAAGTCCTCTCAACATAGGAGCAGTAGTTAACATCTTTTTTAAATTTTGAAAAGCACTTTCACAGTGTTCAGTCCATACAAAATCATCATCCTTTCCTAGTAATACAAAAAGTGGCACTACAATTTTACTTAAGTAAATTGTATAAACCTTATGTAATATCCATCATGGCCTAAAAATATTATAACATATTTTTGTTTCCTTGGTGTGGGCAGGTTGACTATAACAAACAATTTCTCTAGATCTACTTGAATTCCTGCCAAGGAAAGGTAGTGCTAGTTAACACTATACCCTCTGACATCATCATATAACACTTCTCATTGCTCAAGGACAAATTGTGATCCTTGCACATTCTTAAGACCTTATCCACATTTTGCATAACCTCCTCAAAATTACTACCATGAACATTGAATTCATCCATATAAACCTCCATGCAGTCATTTGTCAAATCAGAGAAGATACTTAGGATTACCCTCTAGAATATGGAAGGTGCATTACAGAGGCCAAATGGAAGAAATGAATAGGTAAATGTCCCCCATGGACATGTGAATGTAGTCTTATCTCTGTCCTCTGGTGTAATCTGGATCTGATTATAACCACTGTATCCATCAAGAAAAGAGAAGTATTTTTTACAAGCTATGGTATCAAGCACTGGATCAATGAAGGGAAATGAGAAGTGGTATTTCTTTGTGGTTGAATTCAGTTCTTAGTAATCCACATAGATTCTCCATTTTCCATTCTTATTTGGTACAATTACTAGGCGTGATACCCACTAGTTGTCTGATATGGGGTATATGAATCCAACATCTAGAAAAAAATTCTAGTTCACCCTTCACAATTTCTCTTACTGCTAGGTTCATGTACCTTTGTGGTTGTCTAATTGGTTTACATTATTATTTAATAAAAATTCCCTGAGTACAAAGCCTGGGATGAATCCCACACATATCACTATAATCCCAAGAAAGACGAAGAGTAATCAACAATTGCTCTTAATGTATATTCATCATCTTGCTTACATTTAGTGAACTCCTTGCTGTTATTTCTACTTGCTCGAAGGGATCCAACATTGAACACATGTTGTTACTAACAAAATTTAATATGCAGTCATGAGTAAGAAGTTGGTGAAAAATACAATTTTTACCTGTAACACTCATGGTGCTTTGTTGTGGTAAGACTTGGTTCAAAGGACATCTCAAACATCTCAATATGTCATCAAATTATTCATTTCTTCCATATTTGTTCTAAAAAATATTAGAGAGAAAAACATCTTCCTCCTTATCTTTAATAGTGCAAGAATTTTCCGACATCATAAGCTATTAGACATAGCATTGTTCAATTTCTAGTTCTTCAACCCAAGTTGTTTGATTCTCATCATTCAATGGTTCGGCCGGAGGATAGTATATAAGTTTCTTGGTACCCTTTCCATTTGAGATGATCATGTTTCCAGACCTGCACCCTATAAACGCACCAGCAATGACCAACCATGGTATTCCTAGTATAATAGGGTAGCGTCCTAGACTTGCCTTTACTTGTAATGCAATGAAAGCAACAGGGTATTCCCAAGAGTCTACCACCACAAAAATTTCCTCAAGAACTCTTTTAATACTTATTGTTGATCTATCTGCTAGTTGTAATACTGTAGCTATTGGCCTCAGTCCTTCCAACTTCACGTCATCTATGAATTTCTTGGTCATGACATTGATTGCTTCCCCTAAGTCAATCAGAGTATTTTAATTGTAATTCCATTGATAAAAACATTCACCAAAGGAATTCTTGGATCTATGTACTTAGGTAGCACAAAGTTTCCAAGCATGATGCCAACCAATTGTCTAATAACTTGTATAATGGATGGATATTTTATTTTTCTATCTAGATTCTTTATACATAGATCCTTGATCAACTTGTTGTAAATAGGCACATCCTTGATGACTTGAATGAGTGTAATATTTACACAAATTTCCTTCAACTGATTGAAAAAATCATAATCAGAATCTGATTTATGGTCAAACTTTCTCTCTTGCAATCTTTCTAGAAATGAGGGTCCATTGACTTACATCTTACTTTTGTTGGAATCCTATTCATGATGCTACGGATCAACTTACAACAACTATGATTCATCTACTATCTCTGTGATTATAGGTTTACTTGGTGGCACAAGTGCTCTTCCTGAGAGGAGATGGATATTACTGGCATCAAATGAATAAGCAGAGTATTGGGTTGATTCAATGTTATAGGCTGGATGAGTAACTTTATTATTAGGGTTAGTTGTTGCTTGAGCTAGAAATTGAGTAGTTTTTGGTTGAGAGATAGATTGGGGGTTTGGCATCAAATCTTGCTACTGTGGGTAGGGAGGTTTCTGGTAAGGTTGTTGGTAGTTAGGAGGTTGATTGCTCCATTGTTTCCCTCCTCTCCAATGTTGCTGCAATGAATAAGGGGGTTACTGTCACTATTGGCTTGAGAACTGAGGTTTTCATGGTTGTTGGCATTGGCTAGGGTAAGGTGCCCATCCTTGTTGAGTATTATCCCAAGGTGGGTGTTGTATATTGTTATATGAACTAATAGCCCAAATTTGAAAAGATTACATGGAAACTCGTGACATGTACCTCCTTGTCTTGGCGACCATGGCTTCCTTTGGGCAGCATAGAAAACTTGCTCATCCTCCATTTCTATAATTTTGAACTTTGGTGCAGCCTCCTTTCCTTCAGTAATGTTGTCCAGTCCCTTGCATGTGCAATCAAATTTCTTTCTTCTACTAGAATGGAGGAAATTTGTAAGTTTTACCTCTGCATCCTCTCTCTTCTTCTTTGCATGCAAAACATCAAGATGGGTGGTCATGTCATTAACAATCTCTTGTTTCATGTTCTTAAACCTACTTTCTATTTCTAATTTAGATATCTCCCCAATTACTTTGGCATTTGATCCATCCTTTGATCTAAAACTTCTTATTATTTTCATGGTTTCTCTAGAATAGTTTCTTTAGGATTCATAAATTTCTTCAAAAGGGGCTTTGGAGATGTCTCCAGCTTCTATTAAGTCCAAAACATCCATATCTTCCTCATTGATTCCTTTTAAGAAAATTAATTTGAGAGACTCAGGAGGAAACCGTGCGTGTCTTGAATTTTGAACACAAAATAAGAATCTCTCTAGGTAATCTTTTAGTGGCCCATCTTCCTTCTGTGCCATCTTGAAGGGTTCATCTCCTCCTCTGCTACTTATCATGCACTAGTCTTGGTACTTGGTCAGAAACTTGTCCTTCATCTATTTCCAGGTAGTAAAAACATCTCTTCCTAGGCCCATAAACCATCTCAAGACTACATCCTTGAGTGTAACATGGAAAAAAATCATATTTTTTGCATCAGTTATGTAGTCATAACTCTTGCATAAGACATCAAACTCAAACAAGAAAGTGTCTGGGTATTCAGTCATAGATCCATGAAAGTTAGGAAGAGCTAATGGAGAGACGTTCTTCATTTGAGCAGGCTAATTGTTATTGGAGATAAGAAACTCAAATGTTCTTGGCTCTCCTTCTTCTATGTTTTGATTCACATCCTCTGCCATGTTTGGTTGTTTAAGAACAAACTCAAATTTATCACTGGGGAGGGAGTGTTCTATCAACAAACCCTGTACAAAAGAGGATGTTTCTTATTTAGAATTAGAAGTAATTTCTACTATTTGAGGATTTAGTAGGAATCTACCATAGGCATCTCTATGATAGTACATACATCAATTGACTCAACTCAATCAACATTCATTAGTGGGGGGGGTTTGATGGTGGAATTTTTACAACCTAGTGTGTTCTAAGAAATAAAAAAATTGTAAAACCTCATAAACTCATATAACTTTTAAATATTCCTGGAAACGATGCCAAAAATGGTGGTGAAAATCAACTTGCACCAATTAATATATTGTAAATTGAGTTACATTCATTTAATTACCAAACCATGGAGCGTAGACGTGAAATAATGTCGATGTTGTATGCATAGTTATAGTTAATCCAAGAGGTTGAAAAGGAAATAACTATCACATAACAATGTTGAAAGTAAAAGAAAACTTAGACTTGAAAATAAATTATTGCTAAGTTTTATTACTGAAACAAAATTGTAGATTCAGAAAGAATATTTTTCCTAAGGAAATATGCATGAAATGAAACAATGTAGGGGATTTAGCAGACCTCAAGTGGGCCCTGACTTGGGTGTTAATCCTTTCCTAACTCGGTAACTAAAAACTAAATAAAAAAAATTAGATTTATTTATTGATTTGCATAAAACATTACATCTAGGAACAAAAGATCAGAGTTATCTCTTTTCTCTAATTCCAAAATTTAACTCTTGACTCTCCTCTACTCACTGCCTTGTTATAATGCACCAACCCTTTCCTTTATACCTTATCATTTTGAGCACGTGAGAAGAAGAAGAATACAACAAGGAGCCTTCAACAGAACAAGTGAGAGATTCAATACATGTTTGAAATACATAAAAAGTGTTCAAAAAACAATCAGTTCTTCACAAAACATACAAGTGTTAATATAACAATCAATTCTTCACTAGTTCTTTATCAATGACCAAATCAAAGATTGATTTATTTCCTAGTTTTCCATGTTTTTGTTATAACTACTTCTCCAATCGTGCGTAAGGACTTGAGTGTCATCATTTCATGTTTTAAAAGATCTTCATAAATGCAAGCTCTTTGTTGTGAATGATTTCCTTATGTTGCAGACAAGTTCTTTGGCTTTGGACGAGTTGCTTCAGACAGGTTCCTTCACTGCATATGGAAAATTGATTACAACAAAGAGTGGCATCAATGTATATAATCGTCCAAATAATTTATTGGAATAACAAGAATAAATGCACACATAATATCACAAAATAAAGACAATTAGATATAACTATATCAATTAGTCATTATGCCCAAATTTCATGGTTGTAATAACGATGTTTAATAGTGTACTTAGGAAATACATGGCTACAATGGTCTTATCAAAATCCAAAAGATGAGTTGTTATGAAGGAATTTAATACAACTCATCAATTAGTGTGTAGGAATAAAAAAAATTAGGAAAGATATAACAAGATATACTAAGTGAGAGAGGATTTAGGTGTTTATATTAGTCAAGAAGCATAATTGCAATAAGTAGTGTTAAAATGGCAAATTGATAAATTTGTATCTCTAAAGTTCCAAAATAATCCTAGAAGGGTTTGTGGAATAAGATAGGTTTGACCAACGAATATATCCCAAGGATGAGAAAACTTTCCCTTTTACTTATAATGGTCCTATTTTCAAATACACAAGTTACCTTAGTCATCATAGGGTCAGTTGAGAGGAAAATCAATCACACAATTCATGTATATAAATATGCATGTTCCCTAACTCATTAGTCACATTTAAAATCTAATATCTAATAATATTCTAAGAAACTCATTGGGATAGTAATTGAAGCATATCTCCCTTAGATCCCATTACAACATAAATACTCAAATTTGGAAATATATATCATTATTTCCCTAGATCATAATTATGTGCTAAAATAAAACCAAACATCATTTCCAAGTGTCGAGGGCCAGATTAGGGCTCCATCTTTATTTTTTAGTTTCTAACCTCCACTCCACCATAATAATTGCAGTACTACATGTTCTTTGATCATACTTCAGAATATTAGTATGGGTTGTAATGAACATCATGACAATGGGAGCATGGTGAGGTCAATCCAACTCGAATAGTGATAATCCCTGCTTAGTTCAAAAAGAGGAGAGCTCAATCTCAGAGATAATAAAACCACATAGAAATACATAAGATTCAACATAAATATCTAGATACATAGGAAAAAAAGTTCCAAAGACACATTGTGGATCATAGTACCACAAATGAAACATTTTTCATCCCTAAGAAACCTTCATCTAGTGAACTTGTCCTCCACTTAGTTTCAGGATTTTAGATTTTGTAGGCAGGTTCAAGACATCCTACGTAACAAACTCTTCCAATTTTAGATCATTGTCACACATTTTGAGCATGATTTGGGGTGAATATGTTCCAAACCTTAATCCTAATCACTTTTACCTAATTTCTAGAAGTGTGTTGATCAAATATTTCATCTTTACACAATTTTAGTATTGTGATGTTTGTATTTACTATTTTGGAAGTATCTTTACATATATTAGAATATATTAATTCGATTAACCCCAATTTTGATATTACACCAATATGATTTATGTATCCAAATTTGAATTAAGTGGTAAACGAGATCCTTCTCACCACATTGTATCTTTCGTAGTCTCTCACCTAGGCTTTGTACATAATGAAATATTATTGACTGAGATGTTTCCAATAATTTTAAAGATTATGCACTTGATTGGTTTTACATTTTTCCTTATGGATCCATACATGATTTTACCACACTCGATGATTTTCTTGCACATTTTTCAAACAACATTAACATGAAATTTACCTTTACAAAAAATTATCAAATAAAATAAGGTACCAACGTATGTGCAACCTATTAAGATGACTTGTGAATCTCCTTAAAGTGAACTTCGAAATATCTTTGCTTAAATCTTGTAAATAAAATGATCAAATACAAAATAAGTTTTTTAACACTTACCAACCTTTTGATGGGATTTTTCATGAAATTAGAAATATTTAGATCATAATTTTATAAAACATCATTCTTAAATATGAGACAAATGCCCCTACTTCTAGTGGAGCTAAATTACAAGTTAAGACAAACTTAAAGGGAAAAAGTGATGATAATTATTTCCAACCTAAAACTAAGGCCAAGAATGTGGTAAATGTTGTATAACAACTAATAAAGATTCTAGCCTTGTTAAAATAAAGGGGATATAGACAATATAATATATTAATTTAAAGTCCAAAAAAGGTTTCATAAACATTACTTGAATGCAACATGATTATTTGGCTCCTATTAGAGATTAGGATCGATTAAGGCCATTTCATAAGAATTATGATGCCTATAGTGCCGATTATGATTATTATTGTAGAAACTCAAGTTTACTAACTCATCCTTTGGTAATTAGAAAGTTTTTAATCTGTTCCTATGTTAAAACAAATTATCAATTTCCAAGCTCAATTAACACATCTTTATCTCTCTCACATGAATTAATAATCTCTACACACTTCTCTATCATTCATGCATACAATATTAATTATCCAAATTAGTATTTAATCTATAGGCATATTTTCTGGCTTTTGAATTTTTTGTCACTAAATACATGTCTAACATCGTACAAAAAAGAGCAAGACTATTCTACAGTTTAGGACGAACTGTACGGTCCCATATCTCTTCATCTAATGAATATTTTTCTAATTCAAAAATATCGTGTGTATCATTTTATCTTCCATAGGCCAACCACAATGCAAATATCTAACCTATGGAAGCCTATATAAGAATGTTAATTGCACTTTATAAATCACCTGACATTCTCTTTAATATACATGGCAAATATAAACTCTGAAGCACTCAAGGCTCTCCTAAATATTCCTAAATTAGTTGCACATCAATTAGAGCATCCACCACATAGGTTTGAATCACTCAAAATAGTTTCAAGAGTCTATATTACTCCATTTCTAAGAATTAATAGGTCTTAAAGATATGCATTAGTAAGATCAAGTCACTCCAAGCATTATCAAATGTATTAAGAGACAAATGGGATCAATTTCAACATATGAATCACACCACAACAAAGTGCTACCATATTGGATACATTTTCTATTCTATAGTTAGCTTGCCATATTTATGTCAAGAGACAAGAGGGTATTTAGAAGGGGTTGGCTTGGATTGTAAACATTACATGCAAAATACTCCAATAGAACTACATGAGGCTTGATCTTTCTCTATGAGATGTAGTGTAGTGCTTGAATTGGTTCAACACATGTATTGATACCAGGGTCAATATAACCTCACCCATAGATGAATTTCTCATTTTGTTATGTAAATTTTTAATGAAAATTTCCACAAATATCTTGGGTTTATATTTATTGCAGGCTGTTATCAGTGGTTCTGAAGTTATGCAAGCCCTAGTGAAAGATAATGACAACCATTTGCAAACCACTAATGAGAAATTGAAGTTATAAAACCCCATTATGTGTAGGTTTAAAATCATATAGATTAGGTTAAGACCATACTATGCCTAGTACGAGTTGTATGGTTTTGTATAAGAGCAGTCTTTAGGAATATATCTAAGGAAAACAAATTTCTAGATTTATATTATCCTTTTCACTCAGTCTACACACCCAAATCACTTATATACCACTCTACTTAACTAAGTATTCATCCCTTCTCGTGTTTTGAGAAATTGTCACATTGATATATCATAGTAAAAAGTATTAAAAGATTATTTTGGATTGTATTATTAATGATTATTAATTTAACTGGACTAACCAACATGTAACATATATTTTACATTTCCTAATTACACTTATCACCTATTCTTAAGCATTTAGATCAAATTGGTGAACCCAACCCTTGTTTGAATACCTAACCTTGTTTCAAACCTTAGTTACCCTTACAGTTTCATTATCAAATTTGTATATGTTTTCCTTCTATACCATTTTGGCATATCAATCAGTTTAATCATTAACCCATCGATCATATTGAGATTTCTCCTCCTAATCATAAGTGTAAAATCTCTATGGATTAATCCTCGCCTCATGTATAGGGCTTCCATTCCATGCCTGATCACAATGCCAATGAGGTTCCTTGTGACAATAGTGATACACATATTGAGCACTATTTGTATTATGGAAATGATAAGAGTAATGGCGTGGACCATGAATAATTTGAGCTTATATCTAATTTTTATGCATAACTATATGATAACCCTCACCATGTTGAGCATATTATATAAAATTCTTCTCACAACGAAGGTATCTTGTGATCAACCATCCAATGAGGAGACACTTTTTAGGATGTCCAATCCCACATATTATACAATGGATATATCAACTATTCGTACATCTGGTTCCTATATCTTTGGAGGAAAATAATTCCCCACCTCATAATGATACTACATATATTTCTATAACCAATACTATTCCTACATCTCCTATATACACCCATGGTGGTTCGTGTTCTTATCCTTCTAGCACGTAAGCTTTTGAAACCCTTGTTCATATTTTGCAAGATCCAATATTACAATTACAAAATGTGCCTCCATTTCTTCTCATGATATGCATCATACTCAATTTCTTCAAAACCCACTTACACCTGAAGTGGCTTCCCATCAATTTCCTATGGGTTTTGTTGCTGCTAAGCTTCCTAATTTTTATGGCAAGGGTGATCTTGAAGAAAATATTCATGTTTTCCATGCCACTTGATTATATTATACTTAGAATGACACATTACTTACCAATATTTTTCCTAAAATCCTTAAGGATTTTTCTTTACAATGGTTCTATGATATTTCCATTCATTTAGTTTAGGATTTTACCCCTGTAACTAATCAATTTATTACATAATTCTCTATTAATATCGGGGTAAATATTTCCTATGATCAAATTTATAATATAAAAAAGGTTCTAATTAACACATTAGTGATTATGTTAAACACTACAAGACTATGGTTACAAGGAAGTGAAATATTATAGTTGATAGTGAGCTTCAAGATCTCTTCAATCAAAGCTTTCTTTTCCCTCTGAAAGAATCAATGATATTTTACAAGTTTTTCTTATTTTATAACCGATGTCAAGAGAGTGAAGCTATGATCCTCACAATGAAAAAACTTAAATATGTTACCAATGTTCCCAACACATAGTCCTAAGTTTCAAGGTAAACCTCCTTTCAAAGGTAAATCTAATGACAACAAGACTAATACTAAATCAATTGTTATGGTTTTATATCAACCCAAAAAGCTTTTGTTACAAGATACTCAATGGTAATTCACAAAATTTCCTTGATACCTCACCTAGTGCTTAAATAATCACTTGAGTGTAACCTTTTATCTATCCCTCCAACTCTTGAGGTTGATACAAGTAGGCCTTATGGTAAATACTCTGATGCTAATGCCTTTATTGATCACCATAGATGTGTTATCCATTCTACTAATTTATATATTAAGATTTTTCATGTTTTAGAATATATTATTGATGCTAATGCTATTGATTAGGACATTCCCATTGAATCATCTAAGGTTATTAATGATAATGCAAAAAACAAAATATTTAATGACCCCCTTCCTAATCACAACACTGCTATATGTACTTTAGAATTGAATCATGTTCATCATTCTATAACTCCTCCTCATCCTTCTTATGATCATCTATAGGACACTATGAATGGCACACTTACTACTATGCCAATTTTTATCTAATTATTACATTTGATGATACTGATATGGATCATGATTTTTTACATATAACATACATTCATGATTTTTCTGGTTAACATCCTATACATATTGTGTTTATTGAAAATAGTGCTAGACATAACATATGCACTTTTAAGTTATTGGGTTCTCTTGGATTTACTAAAAATCAAGTGATTTTTGATATTTACACCAAATTCGAGCATGTTTTTACATTATTACAATTGGTTCTAATACTATGGCCATTCCCTTTTTAGTTATTTTCTTAGCTCATGTGATATGCATGTAAGTTGCCCTTGGTTATGTGATTTTAAGGTTATAACATCTATCTTGCATCAATGTGTCAAGCTTATTAACAATCAACAAGTTCTTATGGTCAATGGTATCCCATTAGAGGCCCCAAACCTAAGTTAGTCATAAATCTATATTTTCTATCTCTACACCTAGTACATCTATTAACATACTACTTCTAATAGGTTCATCTGTCCTAGGCCACATGCTAGGTATTATATTACACATACTACTTCTAATGGATTTATTTATCCTAGACCTCTTGCTAGGTTGTTTACAGGGATAATTTTAGTGGAAAATATTTGTAATATGGTGAAAATTTCATTTTAGGAAAATTTGAAAAGGTGATTTTTTCGGAGCGGGTCGATGTGCTGTTCGCCTAAAATTTACAGTATATATATTTTTTGGGGTCGGATTCACCTACATTTGAAAACATCTCCTATAAAAACCTAGGTGATTCATCGGGTAGTATACTACGGTACTACCACAAGTAGCTTACCAAATTACCAATACCGTGAACTTGCATACTCTTAAGCACCAGAGATTGTTGTTAGCCTGTTAGTAGTTTAGAGTTGGGTGATAGATGATATTTGCTGACACGTGACATGGATATAGTTGACATGCGATAAGGAGGTATTGTAGACGTATGACAAGGGGGTTAGTTGTTGATGCGTGACAGGGATATAGTTGACGCACGACAAAGAGGTATTGCAGACGTGTGACAAGGAGGTATTGCAGACACACGACAAGGGGGTAAGCAGTTGACACGCGAGAGGGATAGAGTTGACGCACGACAGAGACAGTTGACACCTTGTTGATGCACGATAGAGACAATTGACACCTTCTTGATGTGTGGCAGGGATATAGAGACAATTGACACATTTTTGACGTGTGACAGGGATAGTTGACGTGATAGGGATAGAGTTGACGCACGACGTGACAAGGGGGTTAGTTGTTGACAGGGATAGTTGATAGGGATTGCCATAGTTGACATGGATTGCATAGTTGACATGAATTTTGACTCTGACGTGCTACTTGGTTCTTTTATTGATGCAGGACTCTGTTTAGAATAATGGAAGGTGTTAGTCCTCAGAATGTGAAGACCCTAAAAGTAACTAAGAAATATCAGAAGTCCCTGTTCAAGTATTTTGGAAACTCTGCTGATACAGATATTGAAACTACCAACAACCATATAGCTGCCACTAGAAAGAATCAGAATACTGACTGTGTGGAAGGTATTATTGAGGTGGACATGCATTTTGCATAGTATCAAACAAATGACACCTATGATAATATGCCAGATCTTGAAGATATAACTTGAGATGCCAGATCCTGAATTATTCTTCCTTGTTGGGGTGCAACCAGGAGTGCATCAAGATATCACACATACAAATACTCAGCAAAATGGAACACAAAAATCAAATTCAAATTCTGGTTCACGAAAGAGGAAACCAGGTGATTGTGATATTGCTCAAAATTCTACTAAAAAAAGTAAAACATTGAAAACGAACAAGAATATGTGGACCATTGGCAGGTCATACAAGTTTGATTGGGCAGCCAAATTTTTGTTTATCGAACCTATACAATCATCTAATTCAGAAGAGATCCCATCTGAATGTACATGTACAATATGTACGTGGAAATTGGGAAAGCAACAAAAAATGCAAATGAAGCTGGACACTATAGAAAAACATTGTGGAAAACAATATTTGACTGTAACGGGGGTGGATGGCCAGAAAATCAAAACACACAGGTGGAAAACTGAAAAATAATGCATGCATGTTAAATACGCAGTGGATTATGAGGCAGAGCAGAAAAAATGCAGACATCTCGTGGAAAAGGGAGGAACGATCACATCACAAATTGGTAAGATGAATCAAACAAATCTACATGCAAAACTCATACAATTCTCTACTTTATTTCACATACTAAAGAAAGGAAGACCGATATCAGATTTCCTTGATTTCAAAGCTTTGTATCAATATAATGGAATGCCGAACGTACCTCAGTCTCATTGGTCTGAAAGTAGTAGATGGGAAATGGCAAAATGCCTTTCCATGATAGAGAAGGAAGATTTGAAAGAGAATGTAAAAAAATCAAAGTTTATCTCTCTTTCAATTGATGAAGTGACAACAGTCGACAACACTGCATGGGTATGTATCCACGTCTATACTTTAGAAAATCATATAAGGACACCTCATCTGTTGGGTGTTATGAAAATGGTTGAAAACTGTAATGCTGAAAACCTACATAAAATAGTTGTTTCTCATTTGAAAGATATTGCTGGAATGACTGATTATGAAATTGCTACAAAGTTGGTATGCGTCGGAGCAGATGGTGCATCTGTCATGCAGGGTCACCGAACAGGGTTGTGTGTTAGATTACAAACAACAGTGGCCCCATATATGCTACCAATTCACTGTATGGCTCACAGAATGAATTTAGCATATAAAATGGTAAGCAACTATGAAAATGTTGCTAAATTAGAAGACCTTATAAGAGAACTTCATGCCTATATGGCAAGCAGCCCAAAGTGATTTCTTGAGTTCTAGAAATTTGCAATTGGAATTACAGATGGCAAAAAACTTCTGAAAGATGTTGAGACTAGATGGATCTCTTTGTATGAACCTGCATGCAGAGTTCGTGAGGAGTATCCTTCGTTGGTTGGTTTCATGCACAAATATCGTCATGAAGTTGATAGGGCGAGGGACTTGTTGTTCCATTTAACTGATTTGGAGACATTGCTTACATTGGTTGGTATTCTTCCAATGTTGCAAGAGATCAATACACTGATGAAGCATGCACAGGGGAGATTAATCTATATTGTGGATTTTATACGGATGAGAAAAATGGTATGTCAAAGTCTTGATATCTTGTACTGTTCCCAAGATAGTTTTGATACACCTGTTTTTGAGAATTGGAAAGCTTTATTAGATCTTAAAAATCCCAGTAACTATTTGAGATTTAATATCCACGATCACCTCTACATCACTATTAATGGGAGGGACATACCACTACACATTTTGCAAAAACGTCAAGATATTACAGGATCAGAATGAGAAGATGTTCCCGTGACACGTAATCTCTTTGAGTCTGTTATAGTTGAAACAAGAATAAAGCTTAAAAAAATTTCAGAATCCTTATCATCAGAAATTAGAGAACGTTTCTCCAAAGATAAAATTCTTGAAGCCATGGGTGTGATGAATCCTAATTTTTGGAATATTGAAGGTGGTCGTGCTGACTTTGTAAGAAAGCATTTCCATAAATCCATGGGTACAATAATGGAACATTTCACAAAGACTTCAGAGTTCAAGGGTATGGAAATCAAAGGTATACTGAATGTTGATTTATTAAAGTTTCAATCAACAAATTTTGCAACAACAATGAGGAACCAATATAAAAATTTAGATGAACCTTCTGAAAGTGGTGCTATTACAAGGTTGTGGTGAGGAATCTATCAAAGTTCTATCTTACAAGAAGATATCAATGAATATTTCAGATTATATGAGTTATGCCAAACAATGATTTTGGGGTCTGTGGAGGATGAAAGGGTTTTCAGTGCATTATCATTTATAAAATCAAAACTGAGAAACAAGTTGGATAAAAATATGGAAAGTTGCATGAGGTGTTATGTATCTCGCTACTCCATGGAAACCTTTCCTTTCGATAGAGCAATTGCGCATTAGAATTCCCTTTGCGAAAGAAGAGGTGTGAATAATACAGCTACAAGTACAACTGTTCCCAACGTTGAGAGTGGAATTGGTGCATCGTCACACTCTACAGAAGAGAACATCGAGTTTGAAGAAGCTATTGATAATGGATTGTTTCAACTTTAAATAGGTATCTCCTTCACCTTACTTTTATTGTTTGTCACCTTAAATTTTGTTTCAGCTCTTGTTATCATTAAAGATGTTACATATATATATATATATATATATATATATATATTTACATTTATTTAAATACAATTTTTTTTTTTTGAAAATGTGGGTTGACATCCATCCGAGGAAGCTGGTACTTCTCGGGACTGACAATGTCAGGCAACTCACCCATCTATCTACTAATCCATTTCTCGTGTTGAGTTTTCTTAAAACAAAGATCTAGCACATTACGAGTGATGATTTCACAGCCATCTAAAACACTAGAGGTAACTTAAACCCTATCATATGACCTTTCTTGATTTTTTACAATTATGTTTAATTTATTTTTTATATTTGCAAAATGCTTTGATATATTTTTTAAACTTTGTGGGATAAAATCACACAATCAAATTTTACACAGAGGAAGATTTTTCCATATTATACAATTCATAATCCATGATCCATTATACAATTCATCATCCAAATCATCATGAAGCTAAATCTATGTCCACATAAAATTCATCATCATCCATATATATCATATCATAATCCTGACACTCCAATTATTATTAAATTCATCATATCATTATCATAATCCTGACACTCCAATTATTATTAAAACAATTATTTATCTATTTTAAATGTCCTAACACATTCCATTTTTTAAAAAACAATTATCCATTATCATCATTCATCATCATCTATATCCATTCTAATGTCATCATGATCATATCATTACAAGTATAGAGAAGAAGAATTTGAGAACGTTTAAATGTCTCTGTCGTACAACATTCTAAATTTTCTTAAAACAATTATCCATTATCATCAACTAGATTCCATGATCGTGCTTGAAGCTAAATCTACGTCCACATACAATTCATGATAATCCATATCTATGAGACTGATTCTATTATAATGTCATCATCCACATCTAATGTAATCATCATTACAAGTAGAGAAGAAACATAAACGCCATATACAATCTAGAAATTCTATACATAATATATAGGAAGTTATAAAATTAAAGATTATATAGTATTTCAAATTTTCAAAGGCTATCAAATTCAAGTTTCAACTTTCAAATCCAGATAATAAAATTCAAATGCCATGACCACAACATTCAATGTTTCAAATTTTCAAATATAGATTCAATTTTTCAAGTTTCCACACTCAATAATAAAAAATTTCAACCCTCAATTTTTTGTACCCCTTTCCACTCCTGTGCTCCTTTCCCCAATGGTTTCTTTGCCTGTACCCCTTTCCCCAATGACAGAAATAATCCCAGAACTTATGAGATCTTCCGCAACACTGTCTAGATTTTTAAAAATTCTTTCTTCTTGCTTTGTCGCATCTCCATGGGACAGTAAATTTGGATCAGCAGCTACCTTAGTTTTGAATAATATTTCAGGGTCGAAGCCATGCTCTTTAATTATCTGCTTCAGTGTATTGTTTTGTTTGTTAACCAAAACAATATTTTCCTTCAAATTCTTCACTGCAGATAAACTGTTCTTCGTTGTTTCCAAGTGAACTTGGAAAACCTTTGCTTGACTCTTCAAATTTTCATATTTCAACTGCACAAAAAAAGTGATGTCAATTCAACATATTACTAAAATAAGAAAACTTTAAATTAACAAAAAATATTGTTTGAAAGTGATAATACTTACGACCGCTCTATCTCTCTCGGCATTTGCAACTGCTACCAGATCCTTGTCCTTAGACCATTTGTTAAAATATGCCTGGGCCTCAGCACTAATATTTTCCAATTTGTTTAATGTCTTATCCAAAATGTCATCTTTATAGTTGTTGTTATACGTGACAGTCCCACTTCTTACTTGGGTAAGTAAGGAATCCATCTTCACAGGTTGATTCTAGACTGTAGCGTATAAACTATCCCTTTGCCAATAATTTTCATAACGACTTATTATCTCATTGATAAGTACTTTATCCCTTCTCTCCCATTCTATGAGCTGACTGATATGAGGTAGAATAAACTCATCGACATGGGATTGACAATCATAACCAATTAAGTTCTCTAAAGGAAAAGGTAGCAACTATTCACCATCTGTATCTGATGAAGATGATCTCGTTGGAGAGGTATGGGGGCTTTCGGGTTGATCAACTGCTACTTGTTTCTACCTTTGGGTGGCCTGATCCTGTTTGTGATAAAATAAATCAAGATTCAGACAAATAAATCTAAAGTGAAATGTAATTCAATATGGTAAATTATGTTGAAATAGAAGTATACCTGCTGGCCTTGAATCATCTCACGTGTATTGAAAAATCCAGTTGGGTCATTGCTATCAATGCCCAAGTAATCTTCATCTAAATTTATATTATTTAAAACTGATATGCCCTGTTACGCTGGGCAAGCCACCAAGTGAGAGGGTTGGAATTCGAAAGTAGGAGGCAATGTTTAGTGTCCCACTAGGGGCTGGAGCAATTGGCATGCGTTTACCAATGTTCTTTTTTCCTGATCCTATGGTTGGTATTTTGAATATTATTGGTTGAAGGGGGCGCGGTGTTGCCACTGTTTGTATAGAAGGAGGACTGCAATGTGCTGAAAATTTCAAGAAAAAACATATGAAAAACTAGAAAACAATGCAAAAACTACGAAATTAAACGAAGTACTATTCAAAACTTGTACCTTGTTGTTGAGGGGTAGCTTGTCGCGGTGCTTGAGGTGGCCATGTTGGAGTAGTAATTGGTGGTTTTTGAGCTGTCTATTGCTGAGATTGCTGAGGTGGTTGTTGAGAAGATAAAAATGCATGCGACTGAACTGAGTGAGTTGGGGAAGATGGTTGACTTTGCGAAACACGCGTATGGTCCAAAGTCCCTGCAATGTCATCAACATTGAATTGTATGTCAATTCAATTGGGTAAAATTTAAATGGGAAAATGAAAATACAAATTTGGAATTTGTAAATAATACATGAAAGGGTATTACTTCTCTGGCATTTAACGAATTCAAACTGTTGGGGGTTCGGAGATGAGTGAGTTTTTATTTCAGATTGTGAATCTCCCAAAGCCTTAGCATGTTGTTGGCCTCTTCCTCTTGATGCCACCTTTTTTCAGGGAAGGGCCTCCATAAATCTTCTCTGCAAATAGTAAATAGTTAATACCTGTGCACAGTGTAATGTCAAAATACAAACTTAATAGTTTATACCTGTTGTTCTTCAAATGGAATTGACAACTTCATCAACGCCTCATCCGTGCAAGTGGGAATTGGTTTGTCTTTTTAAATTTAAAAAGCCTTTAAAGGCCAAGGAGATAGTTTGTGGATTAAATTCTGAAAGTTTTACATTTTTAACGTCAGTTCTTAAATTTAAAAGAGCCTCGTAATAAAGGCCAAGGAGATAGTTTTTGGAGTAAATGACAGGTTTTTCTGAAAGCTTTGCATTTGTAATGTCAGTTCTTATTTTTTTTATAAAAAGGTGCACCAATCAAAAAAAATTTACGATAGTTGCAACAATGTATGCAATGGCCCAGTTTGGTATATCTGTTTTCCGACCCTGCAAAACTATTCTGGATTGAAAAAAGGAAATCATTGCAGCAAGAAAGTGGTGTGCAATTGCTTGCGTATCCACACTACACCTGGATTTATTGACATGAGCTGCAAATGCCAAAAAATAGTTGGAATTAATATAACATTAAACTGTATCAAAATCAAAACTGAATAAAAAATGATGAATGAAAACAATTTACACTTACAATCAACATGGAAACCGAAAGTTGATTTGAGATATTTCTTATCGTCTTCGACGAGTGTTGCCTTCATTGTAACAAAGGGTAAATTTCTGAATGGGAGGCTTGTAAACCAAATGAATGTCAGTTGGGTCGATACCAAATTGAAACAATCGGTCGTCGTCCATAGTAACATTAAACAGGTCGTCCTCTGTATTGTAAGAGGAGAGAAGGTAGTTCAAAATATCTTGGTCTGTTTCGAAATGGGGCATCTTAACGAGCCCACTAAACTCACATGCATCGATCAAATCCTTATATTCAGAAGTCATCTGTAAAAGATTTTGGATGTGGGGGCACAAAGGATTCTTATAGATTATCCTACCTGTGGATAGGACTGGATTTTCCTCTTGATTTTTGTCTTGAGCTTGGAGTTGGGATGCACTTATAGTCACCATTGTAGTTGTCCTTGAGCTTGATTGTACCTAACCTGAATAATGGATTCCTGTATACAAAAAAAATCGAGAGCCGGAAAGTGTAAACATGAAAATGACCGATGGGAGGGTATTTATAGGACAAAATTAGGGTCAACGACCCCTGTTGACATGCGTCAACCTGCTCTTGTTTTCATGTGCTTCAACGGCCCTTGTTAACATGCATCAACAAGGGTCATTGATGCATGACAACAAGGGTTGTTGCGTGTGTGTCAACAACGGGTCGACCCTTTTTGACCTTGTCAACGTACAACAACAAGTCTTGTTGACGTGCATCAAGAAGGTTCGTTGATGTGCGTCATCAAGGCAGGTTGATGTGCATCAGCAAGGCTTGTTGATGGGCGTCAATGAGGTGTCAGTGTCTACAAATCTATAGTCTCTCTGGCTCAAAGAAATGGGTGAAAATTCAATTCTAAAAATTTGGTAAATTCACCTTTCACTGAAATCGGTTCTGGGGATATTTTGCCAGGTATTTTCTACCTCCAATTTTCTAGAGGTGTCTTAAACTTATTTATTGCACAAACTTATTCTAGTGGATCTCTTTCTCCAAGACCTCATGTTAGGGATTGTATTTCACATGATTCTTCTAGTGGCTCTATTTTTCCTAGATGTCTTGCCAACTCTTCTATTTTACATGCTTCTTGTAGCAGATCTCTCCGTTATAAGACACTTGCTAGGTTCGTTAGTGCACATTATACTCCTCATGAGTCTCTCCATCCTAGGTCTCCTATGGCACATATTACAACTCCTACACAACCTACAAAGATCATCATTCTTCCTTTTTGACATAGTTAATGTCCAACCCTCCTTCACCTTATGGGTCTTCCCCACATTCTAACGAACCCCTCATCGAGTAGCTATTTTGCTACCTCCCTTCATGTACATACCTAATTGCAAAATAAAAAAAATATTCAACTAATCTTATAGTACACAAACATTAAAATATTTGTAAAAATACAAAATTGGGACCTATATATGGCATGATTTTCTATCTCTTTACATATGTTGTTTGTCATATTGGTTTGATAGATACCATATTTTTTATGTAATAGTTAGACACGTGTTCACGAGGTATGTTGAGCTTGATGCAAGAAACACATATTTATAAGTGATGAAAAATTCCAACCCGGTCCCTTCCCAGTGATGTTTATCATTTAGAGGCATATCCTATACTATACACATGATTTTGTTTCATTACAATTACTTTCACTTCCGCATTATGCTCAATTCATCATATTATGTATATGTTATATTTTTAGCTGATAGGGATAACATACATGTTTTTTGTAGCAATAACCCTTCTTTATTTATGTGTTTTTTCACTACTATTTGCTATAGTTCATTGCTAGATTGTTTTATTACTTGATTTATTGCCTACTTGATTACTTACTGTATGTGGCCTAAGCATCTTTATTATCTTATGTCACCATGAGTGTCTCATGTTTGTGGCTCTATGCCTTTATTGTATTTGCACACTTACTTCTTTGTATGTAGTATGCATGCCTTCACTATGAGTGTATTGCAGCAACATGGGTGTCCCATGTTTGTAAATTTATGCCTTGATATGATTATTTTACATGCTATTTCTTATGTTATCTTGATGGACTATTGTTTTGCATCTACACTTGTTTTATTCTATACACATGAATTATTGCTATTATTTCATTTTGTATGTTGCTTTATTTATGCACCATGGTCTCCACCATGTGTACCCTCGTTATAGGAATATGATCTTAATGATGAGCATGACTAAAATCCTCCATGTGATCTAACATAGATTATTAAATCTATTTGACATGGGTAAACATTATTTCTTTTGAGTCACATGCCTCTAACACTATATCACACGTGCCTCAAAATAGGGGGCATTTATTGGGGTATATTATACTTCTACAAATAGTACATGTAAATTACATGACTTAAAATAATTTTCCAAATGGCCCAAATCCTCATAAATAGAAACAAATACAAAAAAGTGACAAAATATACATTGGTATAGAACTATCTACCAGGGACAAAACTTTAGTACGGTATAACACATACTAGACATTTTCATCCTAGGGGAAAATTCATATAAAATATCATCATTCTTATATTTATACATGCATTTATAAACTTTTGGTACAGATTTAGTTACAAATGACAGAATTCAAATTAGAATATAAGGGGCGTGAGTAATTCATTTCTTCTTCATTGCATTACTCAAATACATTTACATATATATGGTTTAGAGGCATGGCCTTCCTGTCATTTACATAGTTTAGGATTTTCATAATTTTAGTTATTATAGCACAAAATAGGGGCATGGGATGGATATATCTCCTTTTAAATTTGTGTTATTTAAAAAATTATGCCTAGATCCATCTATTGCAATGTGGTCAATGGGGTGGGAAGATATCGAGGCAACTAAATTTTTTGTAGGATATTCTTCCTTCCCCTATCTCTTTGTGTGAGAAGATATGAGGGTTGAAAGATACCCTGTACATTGATATTTCCTCTTAATGGGTTTCATCAGTACCTATTATTTTTAGTGTTGGGTCATACATGCTCAAATCCTCTCCTATTCTGGATTCTCCTTTGATAAGAAATGGGTAATGATCACCCCTAATCCTTGGGAGATCAACACAAACCAAAATATCTAAGCACAAAAAGAATCGATTTCCTTCCTCCATTAAATGAACATGGTTATTCTTTCCATGTTTTACATCTCTTTACTTTACTATGCATAATTTATATTTTCAAAGTTACAATAATTATTTCACATTTTAGTTATAATTTAATTTACTCTAGAGATGTTGACTACACTTTGTGTTGCAAGTTTCACCATGGGAGGTGCTAACACTATGCAAAGGAAAACAACTATTGCTTAAATAAATAGTGTATGTGCACACCAAGTATTTTATTCCTTTAATTATGTAATTTTCAATTCCACACTTAAATGGGGGAGATGTAGACACTCCAATTTGGTAACTCATCCCTTGGAAAATTGACAAGTTTGGATTTTTCCCTATGCTAAGACAAATGCTCACATTCCAAGCTGAATTGAAATATCCTTATCTATCTCTCTCACATACACACATGACTTGATAATCTCTACACACTGTTATGTCATTCATCTATGCAATATTAATCATCTAAAGAAATAATATTTCTATAGGCATATTTCATGTATTTTGGCTCTTTCATCATTCAATGCTTGTTCAAGACTGTATAGAACAAGAATATGTTGTACTATGGTTTAAGATGACTTGTACAGTCCCATATATCTTCATATAACAACTCTTTTCATAATTTGAAAATATTAGGTGTGTCATTTCATCTTCCCTAAGTCATCCATAATGTGAATATTTAACATGTGGAATCCTATATAAGCAACTCAAATACACTTTA
Organism: Taxus chinensis; assembly: GCA_019776745.2. Classification (NCBI taxonomy): domain Eukaryota; kingdom Viridiplantae; phylum Streptophyta; class Pinopsida; order Cupressales; family Taxaceae; genus Taxus; species Taxus chinensis. The sequence goes on from CM034150.1 coordinate 74,575,259, forward strand.
TAACTCACTTGGCATTCTTATAAGCATATATTACATATTTCAATACTAAAGACTCAAGGCTCTCCAAAACATTCCTAAAGTAGTTGCACATCATTAAGAGCAGCAACCACATAGCTTTGAAGCACTCAAACTAGTTTCAAGAGTCTAGCTTCCTCCATTTCCAAGCATTCAAAGGTCTTAGAACCATGTCTTAGCAAGAGAAAGCCACTCTAAGAATTTTTAAATGTCTTAAGGGAAAAAGAAGATCAATTTTAATATTTGAAGTACACCACATTGCACTAATACCATACTAGGTATATTTTATACTTTATAGTTAACTTCTATATTCATGTCAAGACACACGAGGGAAATCATAAGGGTTGGCTTAGATTGCATATATTACTTACATCTACACTAGGAGAACCATATGAGGCTTGTTACTACTCAAGGGGATTTATTGTAGTGCTTGGATTGGTTAAGCAGGGGTTGACCACCAAGGTCAGCCCATCCTCAACCACACACAAATTTCTCCTTTTATTATTTAATCATTTCATTAAGTTTGATATAGGTATCTAGGGTTTCTATATGTTATATAGATCATTACATGTGATACTAAAGTTGTAGTGTTCCTAGTGACAGACAACGAAAACCAATTTTAGACTGGTGATGGGAAAGCTAAGTTGTAGAACCCCACTATGTATAGGTTTGAAACCATACAAATAAATTCTAAACCATACTATGCCCCAACAAGAGCTATATGGTTCTGTACTAGAGTAATTTCTAGCCACAATTCCAAAAACAAAGCATTTGTAGATACAAATTATCCTTTTCACTCAATTTACACACCCATATCACTTATGTACACTTCCTGTAACTAAGGATTCATGCCTTCTCATGTTTTGAGCAATCATTATAGTGCTTTATCATAGTGCAAAGTATTAACAAATCTATTTTGGATTATATGATTAATATTTATTAATTTATTCAAAATATTCAATTTGTAACATATCTTTTACATTTCATAATTACCCTTTACACCTATTTTTAGGAATTTTTCAAAACAATCATAGAGTCCTGAAACATTCTTCAAATAGAACCAAAAAATTAAAAAATAATATCAAAACCTTATTGAAAGTAATCCAATCTATGAGGGAGAAACCAACAACATATTGAATGTATTAATGGCTCAACCAAATCAATGTTTACAAAACTTTACAAATCCTCTTCCAAACCATGTTTCTCGATCAAATAATCAAACCAATGTTTATACGATAGATTAAAAAAATTCACCACAAACATATAATGGTCATCTACTTGATGGTTTTATTGTTGTGGTTAATATTTCTATAACTAAGAGGGATGCTCCTCTAATTATGTTTCATAAATTTGAGATTTCAAATGATAAATTTTACAATGTGTGTGTGTGTGTGTGTGTGTGTGTGTGTGTGTGTGTGTGTGTGTGTGTGTGTGTGTGTGTGTGTGCGCGCGCGCGCATGCGCGCGCGCGTGCGCGTGTGTGTGCGTGTGTGCGTGCATGTCCATGCGTGCGTGTGTGCGTGCGTGCATGCATGCGCGCGCGCGCGCGCGCGCGCGTGTGTGTGTGTGTGTGTGTGTGTGTGTGTGTGTGTGTGTGTGTGTGTGTGTGTGTGTGTGTGTGTGTGTGTGTGTGTGTGTGTGTGTGTGTGTGTGTGTGTGTGTGTGTGTGTGTGTGTGTGTGTGTGTGTGTGTGTGTGTGTGTGTGTGTGTGTGTGTGTGTGTGTGTGAAGAAACACATGGAGTTATGATTTATAATGGTTTAAGTATTAATGTATGTAAAGAAAAAAATATTAATGACCTTGGATATTATCAAAGGGATTTCGTGGGTGGAATAAAATAACTATTATGCGACATGATAGAACTACTAGGAAACCACTGCGTTGTTTTTCTTTTTACATATCATAGTGGGTCCTAAGACTATATTAGTATGTTTTCATGTGGTATTAGACATTGTATCTTAAAATATTTTCTTATAAGTCGTTGGATATATAAAACAAGATTAATCACATCCACTCAACATAATTTTTTTTAATTTTGTGCACGAGAATCAAACTGACAAGCCATAAGAGGGATCCACCACTATTGCCACTAGATGGGTGCTCATTCTTGATGGGAAATACCTTCTAGGAAGTGGTTGGGGCAGGCTTGATGACCACAATCCTCCGTCTTCGTCACTCTTTATGGTTATGGCCTAATGTATTGATTTTATTATTAGTTTTGACTTGCGGGCCCATTTTTTATTTTTATTTCTCATGCCTTCAGGTCGGTCTAGACTTGAGGCCTACTTCTATACAACATGTTCATTTTTTTGAAGAGTGGTGTCATCTTACTTATTGGTATTATAGAGGCTATTTCTTAATAAAAAATTGTGCACAAGGATCAAGTTATTACAATACATAGAGGTGTTTCTTGGAGCATCTACATAAAGTTAAAGATGAATTTCTACCTAATTAAAGACTAAAACAAAAATCAATTATCATACCTTAAATAAGGGAACAAGTTTGAAAAGGTAAGGTCACACCTCCAAAGATATGCTTACAACAACCTCTTACTGAGAAACAAAAAAGAATGTTGTAGAAATGTTCTTAATGTAAAGTTAATATTCAAATAAAAGATCATATTATTATGCAATGAGGTAAAATAAAAAATAATAATGATAATACTAATGATAATGATAATGGTGGTGACAATGGCTTATCTTTATTAGACTCATGGGAACTTAGGCATTATGATCTTAAGCTTTAGATGATTCATGTGATTCTAAAATCATAGAATGATGTTAATTCCCTTGAGTATAATTATATTATTGGTTAGTTTATTTAGCTAAACTAAACTTGCAAACCACACCATTAAGTGATATTGGCAAGTCGTTGAACTGTCCACAACAACACCCTCAATTGACCATCATAGACCTGGTACCATTAACACAAGGAAAATATGTATGTTAGATAATGCAAGAAAAAAACCGTTTCTGCTGGAAAATAAATGCACTTGAAAGACTTTCCTGCAACAACAACATCGCATTGGCAGTGAGTGAAACACAACATGCCATTAAAAAAACACCCATTGCCATGAGTAAAAACTCATCATTTTTTTTGCAAGAGGATAAGTTATTACAATACATAGAGGTGTTTGTTGGAGCCTCTACATAAAGTTAAAGGTAAAGTTCTACCCAATTAAACACCAAAGAAAAACCAATGATCTGACCTCAAATAAGGAAACAACAAGTTTGAAAAGATAAGATCACACCTCCAAAGATATGCTTACAATGACCTCTTATTAAGCAACAAAAAATAATGTTATAGAAATGATCTTAATTTCAAGTTAATATTCAAATAAAGGATCATATTATTATGCAATGAGGTATAATAAAAAACAACTTAACAATAGTACTAATGATAATGATATTGGTGGTGACAACAACTTATCTTTATTAGACTCATGAGCACCTAGGTATCTTGATCTTAAGTTTTAAATGATACACGCGATTAAAAATTCATAGAATATGATGATAATTCCATTGAGTATAATTATATTATTGGTTAGTTCATTTAGCTAAACTAAACTTGCAGACCACGACATTAAGTGACATTGACAAGTCATTGACTTGTCCACAATAAAACCCTCACATGACCATCACAGACTTGGTACCATTAACATAGAAAAAATATACTTGTTAGATACTGTAAGAAGAAAAACATTTCCACGGAAAATAAATGCACTCAAAAGACTTGCCTGCAACAACGACATGACATTGATAGAAATTGAGTGAAACACAACATGCCATTAAAACAACACCCATTTCCCTGAATAAGAATTCGACAATGGAATCCTTGACTCCACCAACAACACAACATAAACACATAGACATTACATTACAATATGAACCCCTGACTTAACAAAACAACAACAAAATCTTCACAATCGCAACACACCATCCCATAAACACCTAATCACCTACAAATTTATGACTTAACAAAAAAACTTGCTTGCAATCCCAAACCCATAAACACCTACAAACTTGCTTGCAACTATACCATGCGATCCCAATGGGAGGAATGAAACAAATGATCACCATCTCTTCTTTGTTGTACAACGTGACTTCAATGCCATGCAACACAGCTCGTCCATTCCACGTTGACGGATGCTAAAGCATTGTCCGTCAAAACATGCTTACATTTGATCTATGCCATCCATGCCTGTGCACGAAATTAAAAGACCTTCGGATCAGTTTACTATTGGAACCGTCTTTATATTATAATTACCTTCAGATCAGTTTAAAGAATGTCTATTGATATAATAAACAGTAAATATATAACAAATTTATTTATTTATTCTTTGTAATGGAAACCATTTGAAAAGAAAATGTTATGAAATAAATACAAGATGTGATTGAATGGAGAAATAAAAAGCAATCTTTAGGAAAGTATTAAATAACTTCCATTAACAATATAACACACTTCCAACAACATTATTTGTTTAGAAGAAAAACAATCTTTTATCACAAATGTGGTTTGCCTCTCCGTCCATTTCTTTCAAGTTCAACATGGAAATCCATACAAAACAAAACAAAAAAATATTAAAATTGCCGAGTACAATCACTGCTCTCCTAACAAAAGCCAACATTAAATTTCTGGTTAAGGTATTGTTATGGTTTTAGGCAAATAATAATAATTGCATGACCCACATAATTTGCAAGCAGTGGTTGAACTTACTATAAAACTTATTTCCTTTCCCAAGCAACTTCAGTTTTCACACAAATGCAATCAGGGAAGATGTTATACATCTGTGCTTTCAAGATCTTCCTGTTAACACTGCTGCCAATCCAATGTGCATTCTCAGACGAGAACATGAGTGTGGATGATTTTGTCAATTATGTCAACCCGCCTGCAGTTCATAGATATAAGGTTAGCCGCCTTCTTTTCTCTAACCATACACTCAAAATATTAGTTTTTCTAATTTAATTGGAATTTTATTGATATGGCTTTTTGTACTGCAATTATTCGTAGACCTGGTTTTCAATTGAATTTTCTTCCCAATTGTTGATCAGGAGGAAGATGGAGGTGCCATCCTGTGTGTAAGATTCGAGGATCAGCTGTCTCTGAGATCACCAACCTCCTATACTTCCGTATGAGATTCTAATTTTTTATTTTTATTTTCAATTTTTCAATTCATATTGGTTGCAGGACAGTAATAGAAGTGTGGTGTTGTCCACAATTGCCCTTTAAAAAGTGTGGTTTGGTAGAGATTGTAAGCTAACCCGTAACTAGCAAGTACAAATTTGGAGGGATCCAGGTTCTTCACGAAATAAAAAATTAATATAATTTTTTGATTTATGGAAAATGTGGTTCTACTAGATTTGTGTGTGCTAGATAAGAATTACAGAGATTATATTATTTTTTCAAATTATTAAATATGAGATGACGTTCATACCTTCAACAAATTTGATAGAATGGAATAAAATATATTACTTAGAAATAATACTATGAATTATAATTAGTATGGCCTCTACCTGTCTTCAAAGTTCTAAATCAGCTATTTCAAATCCAAATCAAATCTGTAAGGAATATTTGAGAAAGTTTCTTCGAAGTCCATGCGGGGAAAACCATCTCAAGACCAAATTTCCCTGTAAGAAGGAAAATGGCTGTATACTCCACCACAGGGAGAGTTTCCTGTTGGAAAAATGGAAGTGTCTATGGGGCTTAATGGAAAAAAAACTCTAATATGTGGATTAATAGGTATTTTAAAAAGCCCAAAAACCATAGTCATTAAGTTCTTAAAATTTAGTGAAAATCAAATTTATTAAACAAATTTGGTCGAATATATATTTTTTAAATTAAAAATTAAAATATTTAAATTTAAAAATTTCAACGCAAAATAAAAAAAAAAGGAACATTAATATCTAAGTACATAAAGGAAAAATTTCTTAAATAATATATTTATTTATTATTATGTAAAATTGGTCTTTATTTTCAAATATATATATAGGAACATTTTTCCCTCCAAACTTTTCAAACATGATAAATATGCCAAAAATTATTAAGAATTTGAGTCGATGAAAATTGGAGACCTGCAAGATCTATTAATACCCAACAGATACTTCATGGCAATGTTCTCCTCGAAGCAAAGAGAGAAGATCTTCCTAAGATGACTGATTTATGCAAAAATTGGGACTCTTCATGAAACATTAGTTTTCATCCTTCAATTATACATAGGAATTGTATATGACCGTTGTGCCTAAATATCACACATGTTTAACAATTGATTGTACAGACAATTTTTTACAATTAAAAAATAATTACTTGTAGCGTAATTGTAGGTTGTGGGATTTACAAGTCTTATGCCAAGGAATCAAGTTTTGTTGACCCCAATACTAACATACATGATATTTAAGCTCTTCTATCCACAACAATTCCAATATCAATTTGTGTAATAATATTTGTGTATAAATTGGCAAAAAATGTATTATCATTTTCAAGCCAAATTTTCGAGTGCAAATCCACATTGAATCCATGCCCCATGGTTTACATTTTGACACTTACCTGGAAACATAGTTACCAAATACAGCAAATCTTAAAGATTTTTCATATTTTTTCGTTTTTTCCATTCTACCCTATAAAATTTAGTGTTATTAGTGGTAAAATATTAAAATAGATGATCTAAAAAAATTATGTTATTTATTATTATTTTATGTCATAAATGTTTAAATTATGAACACCTCCAAGATTTTATAGTCAGCAGTTAAAATGTTTTTATTTTTTAGTAATGTTCAGAAGGTTTTTAGTATACTCTCAAAGATTAGCAGGACCATATTTTTTTCTCCGTAATATTATGGTAATTTTTTGATTAACCGTCATTTTTCCATATTTGAAGACCATCGCTTAATACAGAAGTTGCTATCTTGCCTACAAGTTATATTATACAGATTGTTTTCCAACTCTCTATGAGGAAACTGAAAACTCTTAATAGAATAGACCCATACATGTGTCTCTAATTAATGTTTTGAACATCACGTATAATTTAGAACCAGAAGAAGAAGAAAATGAAACAAAATATAGAATCAAGTTTAATGACAAGCATCCATATATTTCCATACCATATATTTTTTTTTTATGAATAAGATCTTATATTATATTAACAAGTTAGATAATTTAGCCGATAATTCACACAAAAAAAACAGGTGGTATGGAAGCATGCCCCAAAACCAGGAATCAAACTAAACAACAACAAAGCCTAGGAACAAATCAGATAACAAGATAACAGAAAGCACAAAATCAGAAATTTACACTTCAAGCTGTCTTATTATGGAAGGTAAAATGTTTTTTTTTTTTGGGTTGTGTAAGGGAAGGAGAGGGTCCTCGAAACATAATGGAAAAGGAAGTGGAGGGAATCATAGTCGCTCGTGTCCTCCTGAAATGTTAGCCTTCAGGGAAGTGAGTAAGGAAGACGTTCTCAGAGCTGGTGGTGTGGCCAGATACACCAGGAAGCCTTATCCTGCAACCATTAATCCTCTTTCTGAGCATGACAGTATCCCCTCTCACAAGGTATACCCATAGCGTTTTCATAAGTTTGAATTGAATTTATATGTATGTCTAATTATGATGCAAATGGATGACTTTATCAGTATGCAGTTGTTGAGTTTACTTTCAATGCCCCAGTGGTTGGAACGAGTGCTAAGCATAGTGTGTGGAAGCCTCGTGTTGCAAAGGATGCCTATTATAGTTTGAGCCAAGTTTGGGTTAGTGAAGAGAACCGCCTTGAGACCGTGGAAGCAGGGTGGCTTGTAAGTCAATTCCAATTCAATGTGATGCACACCATTATCAGAATTTTATGTCTCCTACCATGAACAACTTTTCTAAAACCCCCCTGCATTCTTATTGAATGACGAGTTAGGTGGATCCTCAGAGACATGGTGATGATAAGCCAAGGTTCTTCACTTATTGGACTGTAAGTTTGTGAGGTTTTCTATAGTATTGGTTCACTTCAAGTTTGTAGTGTTGTTGTTACTTGAGAATTGGTTCTGCTAACAATTCATTTATATCTTGATTTGAATTGAGTATATGTGGATTATAATTATAATCAAGAGATTGTTTATCTGATCTAATATCAAGTTTGGAGAATCAATCGCGTATTAGAACCTGTGAAAGTAAATTGTTGGCATGTTCTTATTGACTGATCTGGATTTTATACTTCGTCACACCCAAAAATGTCTGGAATATTCTTATTGAGTGACCTAGGTCTAGAATATTCTTATTGACTGACCTGGGTTTTATACTTGGCCACACACAAAAATGTCTGAAATATTCTTATTGACTGCCCTGAGTTTTATACGTGGCCACACCAAAAAATGTCTGGAATATTCTTATTGACTGACCTGGGTTTTATACTTCCCCACACCCAAATATGTTTGAAATATTCTTATTGACTGACCTGGGTTTTATACTTAGCCACACCCAAAAATATCCAGAATATTCTTATTGACTGCCCTGAGTTTTATACTTCGCCACACCCAAATATATCTGGAATATTCTTTTTGACTGCCCTGGGTTTTATGCTTTGCCACACCCAAAAATATATGGAATATTCTTTTTGACTGACCTGGACCCAAAATTGTCTATTAACTGACCTGGATTTTATACTTCCCCACACCAACAAGATTAATGTTTGATCATTGAGTTCAACAGAACGTGCCGGCAATATACAGTTCTTGTGTTAGAACTTAGAATTGAGTGAATCTTAATAACCCATGTTTTCATGGGTAGTGACTCCCAAGTGCTCATTTATCTCTCATCTCATCTAGATGCAATGACAAATTGTGAAGCACCGCTCAGGAAATATGGCTCATAGAAATCGAATCCATATTAATTTTGGACCAAATGATATCATGTACTGATGTCCTAAAAAACAACCACACCAAATATGTATTAAAAATATTGTTTATCTTTTCAGGCTGACAGATACCAAACCACTGGTTGCTATAATGCAAACTGCCCTGGATTTGTCGTACTGATGAACAATTTTGGAGAACTCTCGTCAACAAAGAGTAATGAACGAAGCCAATATGAGCTAACCATAACCATAATATTAGTATGTCATATCTCTGCCAGTGCCATGGAATCAATTTCCTTATTTCTAATCATTTGTTTAATTTCATAATCTAACAGCTTTGTGAGAATGTAAACAGACTGAGAGAGATGGAGAACCAGTTTGGGATTTGCATGCGTTTGGGACAGTGGTGGGATATTGGCCATGTAATTTGTTTAGATTTATAAGCCAATCTTCTTCTCTGATTGTATATGGAGGAGAAGTATCATACAAATCAAAGAGGACAGGAGAAGTTTTGAGCAACACAGAGATGGGGAGTGGACATTTTCCATCAGGAGATCAATGGATGGCAAATGCAAATATCAGGCAAATACAGTTCTCTAGAGGGAGTGGAGCGGAGAACTTTAAAGTTGATAAATATCTCATGGCTTCAAACACCAAGTGTTACGATGTTGTTGTTAAACAAGATCACGGTTTTGGAGGGCTTCACATTTTCTATGGGGGTCCTGGGGGTGGTGCACAAGATTGTCAAGCTTGATTAACATCTGTTGATGCATTCATTTTTCATGAAAGTTTTCTCGTTTAAAATTCATGAAGAGGAGAGTTTGTTTTTTAAAATGAAATATAGCTCCATATTGCTTCAAAATAATATATTACAAACAATTAAAAAAGAGAGTGGGTGGAAAGAAATCACACCTCTCATATGACTTATGAAAGTCAGCAATAAACATAAACTTAAAAAAGGGCTTCACAAGAAATCACTACATAAAACTATGCAACATAGAAGACATTTCACAATTACTTGCACACTTATCCCCCTCCCCTCCCCAATATATTTTATTTATCATGGGTGAAGCACGTCTTGTTGGGAATTTGGGTGATCAACGTGTAATAAACTAAGAAGAGAAAGAGAAACAAGTAGATATCTAAATAGTTAAATTACATGAACAAAAATATTGACACAATATTTACCCTTGAAAAACTCTTTCCAGTAAAGAACTTAGCTTAAACTTTATTTCTTGTATTAACTTAAACCAATTTACAAATACAATATGAAGCCATTAAACCTATATATGAAGACTCACACACACACACTCCACCATAAGTCATTATGCAACCTTCTATCACAAAACCAAAATGTCCTTCCCCTTAATAGATCCAAACCAATCATAAGATTTTAACCTATCAACATGTTCTTTATCAAGCTATCTTTTAGCTTGACTGTCTCCAGCCACTTCCAAATTCTTCACTGAACTTGTCTCGCGTTAAGCCCTACATAGAGCTTCTCTTGCATCAAGACTATGTAGAACTTCTCTTGCAGCCTTTGGCTTTTCCAGCCTCAACACTAACAATAACAATTGGATTTTCAACAACCTCCCTAGTAAGAGAGCATGCACTTATAAAGTTGTGCACCTCTCTAAAACAACACTTTCTTGCACCACAAGTCTCCTAAGGACAAAGCCTAAAATTAGGCTTTGAATATAAGATATTATTTTTTCCAACTAACTCAAGTTGACCAACTACCAATAGTCCCAAACCTATTGGCTACACCACCTTAAAATAGGATTGTATGGAAGTAGGAAACATATTCCAACAATCTCCCACTTGTTGACTACTTCCATGAAGGAGACCGCAAACTCCCTCCTTATTAGCCAAAGGCTATTAAGCCCATTTCTTCCTTGTACCAAGCAAACTTTTCGTCACAATTGCCTTTGTTAGTGAATCCACACTACCTTAACCTTTGTCTCCACCCTCTTCACCAGTTCCCTTGCAAAATGATATTGCACATCATTGTGCAATGTTCAAGAGTGATATTCCTTGCTTACACTAAGATCTTTCAATAGTGAGTACTCCCCTTGATAGCAAAGACATGGTCAATATTTCCCTATAAATGCCCAAAAATAAGCTTCACCATAATCCAACGTTCCATGTTTGGAATGGACATACATTTGCTAACAACTCCCAATGTATGCAAAATGTCAAGTATCATGTAGATCATTACATATGTAAGGTTTTTGCACCATGTCCTCCAAATCTGCTTGTGTCTTTAGACATTGTTCAACTGAGAATCTTTGACCAAAAACTAGATCTTGTTGCGGTGAGACCTTCCTTCTTCCATTTAAGGGCTCAAGATATCTATGGGATGATATCTTCTTGGCTTTATGTGACCCAAATGCTCTAAGATAGATCAATGGGGAAATATCTTCCTATGGTACCTCTAGAATCAAAACTATCTCTTCACAGATATCGCTGGGGTATATCTTATTCCATTATACTTTTTTTGGCTCATATTTCCTCTGAGACGTCTCTAGGAAAAAATCTCCACAAATCCTTTTCACTTCCCCCCTAGAGCGAAGATGTTACTAGGGTAATACAAACTCAATGCTTCTCCTTTCACTGCCAACTCCATTAGGATGTCACTATAGTAACCTCCTCTGACCTTATTTCCATCCCTGAGACTTGAGATTCCACTGGGATGACATTATTCTTGTCTTCTTCCCAAAACCAACCTTTCTCTTGGTCCGCCAGCCTTGAGGTATTACTGGGGTGACACCTCCTCAATATACCTTCACTAACTTCCGCCAAATCTCACCATCACAAGATTTCCCTCGACTCTACTTCTGCCTTAGCATTCCTTAGATCTAGCTCCCATGAGAATTCATTAAAATTTTCCTCTTTTATCTTCCTAACATCAAAGTATCTTTGTTGGGTCACATCTCTATCCAATTTCTTATCAGGTTTTCCACCAAGATATCATTGGGTGATATCATATGGACGTTTTGCTGACCTCTTATTTTTTGAAATGTCATGATAGCAACATCTCTGCTCCGCTCTGACACATATTTGCACCACAAAAATGCGGTGGCAGTGACATTTCTTGGCCCCTACTCCGTTTCCTAGTGTCACCAAGTGTTAGCAAAGTTCCCTAGAATCACTTGAGATTTTGATGAGAGTAGCTTGGTTGGTTGTCAAGGTGGTAGATTTCTAATTTTTCCTTTGCATGGAGGATGTGGCTCAGTTAATAGAGGCCACATGGATGAATGGATGGCTAAGATGAAGCCATGATGAATTTAGATCAATGGTTGGGATTGATTTGGATGAGGAGGGTTCTAGAGATGGGAGGGATTTTAGAAATTTTAAATTCATGGAAGGTAGTAGAAGATGAAGGTTCTCAAGATGGAGAACTCTAGAAAAGGATTTGATAATGTTAGGTTAATGATTATTAGATGAGAGATTAGTTGGAGAATTTTAAGGAGAGGCTAGGAGGGTAAGTGGAGGTAGGTGTATGTATGTGTTAGAAGTATAAATTAAACAAGGACTTAATGACAACTAAATCCTAATATACAACTACTATAAAAAATCAAGATAAATTTAAAAGGAAAGAAAACATAAATTTCATAATGAAAACCTAAAAAATTGGAACCTCCCTCAATTTAAGGATTTTCTTCGAATGTGCGGATGTCCTTGTTGAACCATTATACAAGGAAAGATAAACTTTGATTGCTTAGGAGGGGAATTTTTATGAAGAAAGAGGCCCATCCATATTGGCTTGATCCAAATTTGGATCTCCTCTTTGTTATTCAACAAAGGGGTTTCTTCTCAAATGAGAAGAAAAGGCGTGAAAAGATGTCAAGGCAGAAAAAGTGTCAAGATAACTTCCAAAGACAAGGTGTGTTGAATGCACTCTAGAATTTTTCATTATATAGGTTTAAGATTGGGGAGATTGGTTCACTTTAGTGAATGTGGGATAATGGGTATATAGAATTAGATTTGGTTGAATATGATTAAGAGAAATAAAATGGGATCAATGCTCCATGGGGATTAGATAAGGATAAAGGGGGCTTAATTAATCAATTGGGGATTAATTAATATGCCTAAATCAGATTTTTTGAATCTATTTGAAAGGATGTTAGAGTAAATGAGATATAAAGGTGATTTGAAGTGGGATTTAATTAATTAAGGGTCATTAATTAATAGAAGAGGAGGAATTTCTAGTTAATAAATAATGGGTTATTAATTAACAAATGAAGAGGATTTTAATCAATGAAAGGCCATTATTTAATATCTGAAGGATGAATCCAATTAATTAATTGAGGGTAGTTATTAATAAATGAACAGTGATGCTAGTGTGATTCAAGCGCCTTTACATTTAAATTAGTAAGATGGATTTAGGGTGTATATAGTAGGTAGCTAGGAATTTTAAATTCTTAAAGTATGAGATGGTGTGATTAAATGATTGATAAGAGAAATTAATCATGATGAGGGCATATGTGGGATGTTATAGGGTTGGATGTGATGAAGGGATAATTTGTAAGGGAGGTTAATTGATGAGGGGACTTTATATTAGGAAATTAGGGGTGATGAAGTAGTGTCAAACTAGTGTTGAATTTTAGGTGTATACATTTTTCCCCTCTTTGAAAGGGCATTGCGAGTAAAAGAACTAATGGTCTTGTCAAAGAAGTGTAAAAGAAGGAGAGACATGTGTATCAAGGATGCACCTAGTTAGATGATGATTAATAGATGAAGGATGAGTTCTAATTTTAATAGTAGGGATAATCCCCCCTTGAGAGAGCATGCGGGGATGAAAGGCATAAATGGTCTCTTGATATGAGAGGAAGGTGTTAGCATTGAAGGAGGATTGGAATAGTTTGTTGGAATAGAGACAAGGATGGGAAATATTTTATGGGTACACGAGGAGATGGTGATAGATGTGATGAATGGAGGAGATTATACCTTTGGATTTTATGCACTTGCATGCAGTGATTGGCTTAGAGTGATCAATCGATTAATTGGTATATTGATGATGCCAAGAAAAGATGTACGTGAGGGAATAATATTGATAAAGTTAAAACCATGGATGTGCCCTAGTCAATGATATATGAACGGGGGTAGTTATAAATTGTGGATGGATTAATTGATTTGCTAGAATATTAGATCTAATTTTTGGATTGGATTTGATTAAATCAATCATTGTTGAAAAGGATGCAAGCATTATTTAGGATCTAACCAGCACCAAAGGATAGTTGGTATAATGATTGAGGGATAGAAAGAATGATGTGATGCTCTTCCTAGGTGGAGAGGAGGGAGAAATGATTGGTGATGGGTAGTTGGGGGTAGATATGTAGTTAAGTTAGATGAATAATATGTGATAGAGATATCTGGTCAACTTAGATGAAGTTTGGTTGTTAGATTGTTGAAAAATTGGTTGGTTGATAAATGATGGTGGGAGATGTTGGGAGAGGATAATTATGACGGGGAGATTTTTTAACATATTGCACAAATTTTCCACTATTTTCATCATCAGAAACCTTATGGTTGAAGCATAAAACAAGATGCACCATGAAATGAGAAAATCATGACATTATCACCATATACCTTGGACTAACTCAAAAATAAAAATATAGGAAATCCTCCTCGTGTTATTGGACGGAATCACATAAGGAGATATACACACAACCATCCTAATATCATTAGAGAAATATTAACACAAAATAACCCAAGATAAACATGAAATCAAATGAAATAGTGAAATAAAAACATGCTCAAAAGTAAATGTGATGTTCCTTGTTTAGTTAAAGATCAATGTTTTGTAATCGATGATGAGATTGATCAATTTATTTATCCTAAGAAAGGATACGTGTGAGGGGAGAGGTATAGAGAAATATATATCCTAGGAAAAGTTGCATTGATTGGTTTGTCTGAGGATAAGGATTTTTAACCAGATTTAGGAAAAAAAACAAATGATTTTGGAAGTGTGGTTGTATTTTTAGTTTTAATGTTTTTTTCTATTTTAGATGACAGTTGAAGGGAAAAACGGAAAGGGAGAAAATGTGTTCTATCATCAAGGATGAAAATGATAATACATGAAAGGGGGGTAAATAGTATTTAGGATGGGATGGCTGAAAATATTCAAGATAGGGTGGGGAGGATAGGATAAGATGGCTGAAAATATTCAAGATATGATAGTTGAGGGATGTTTAGGGTGGAATAGGATGGGATAAGATAGAATGGGGTTGGGGGATATCATATGACTTTAGTTTCTCCTACAAACACCAAAGTTTTCCTAGATGGGATACATGAAAGGGTTCAAGATAATATGGGTGAGGATAGGATATGATAGGATGGATTTGAGGGATAAAGGATATGAATTGAATTTATCCTACAAACACCAAAGCTTTCTAAGATGGGATAGATAAAAGGTCTCAATATAATAAGGGTGAAGATAGGATAGGATAGGATGGATTTTAGGGATGCATGATATGATACAGGAAGGATTTTCTATATACCACTTCGCATACAAATGTGTTCCCCATTATCTAGGTATTGTTTTGATGAAATGTTAAAGAGGATATACTCATATGTTTCCCAAAACATGTCCCAAGATTGCCTCAACATCTTTAGCAATGAAAAAATGGGACATTAAATGGATATGAGAGGCATGATGGTGATGATAAGGATGCTTATGATGGATGAAAATGATAATTTAGGATGTGGATGATATGTAAGAGATAGGAAGTTGATCTATCTCATTATGTAGGGTAGGATGATTTGTGTAAGATGTTTAAGATGTTATGGATGACATTGATGATGTAGGATGATGTAGGTTATTGGGTAATGGATAAAGTGGATGGTGACCCCAAGCGTGGGGTACTTGTAAACAATTGATTTTGCATAAGATGCCAACATACCAGCAAGGTTCATTTTAAGACCCCCCTCCCCCCCAAAATTATTATAAAATGGGTGGCGAATATGAAAAAAGGAAATTCGCATGGTTGGCGAATGTAGGGAATGAGGGGTTCATGACGGCGGAATACATGGACGTGTTTTGAAAGTCATCAGTGACGGGACTTCATTTGTTTTGAGTCTGTTATCGGTCAACAACACTGTCACAGAATGTTACCAGTCGACCAACATGTATGACAGAATGTGTTACTGACCGACAACATTAACACTTTTGCGTGTATTGACATGGGAAACGAAGTTGTCATTGTATGTGTTTTATCAGCCAATAACAGAGAATTGTCACATGGTGTTACCAGACCGGTAACACTATAACGTGTGTTACCAGATGGTAACAAGGAAAAGTGTTACCGGGTGGCAACAAAGAAAAGTGTTACCGGTCAGCAAAAGGGGAAAGTGTTACCAGTTGGTAACAGGGAAAAAGTGTTACTAGCCGGTAACAAGGAAAAGTGTTCTAGTTCGGTGACAAGGAAAAGTGTTACCAGTGACAGAAAATTTTTCCTAGGAAATGTGTTTACCAGACCGATAAAAATAGAATGGATTGTCGTCTAGATAACACAACGTGTGTTGTTCTTTTGGTAATAAAAACTTCCATATGCCAAATATGCGGTTATCTTCCCAGATCCAGTAAAAAAATATTTGTGTTGACGCTTGACATTGCACTTATATTCCTCTAACACTTTTGGTTCTGTTGTCATCTCGTCTTTCTTAAGGTCACATGTGTCTATAACCTTGTTCTACAAGCCATGCCCCACTGCCCTTTCCATGCCTATATATATACCCATACCCACTCATTTTGTCCCATTTTCACTTGCAGGTTTCTCTGAGAGATTTTTTTCAGAGCTCCATCCTCAAGCCTTCAGACTTCTCGTCCACTTCCAGTATTGTAGCCTTCAGCCTTCTCGTCCACTTCTAGATTTGTTCTACAATTCTCTTATATAGGTATCTTCCATTTTCCAACACCTCTTTTTTTTCAAAGAATCAAACGTCAAGGATTCAAGATTCAAGAATAATGACACCTAGAAAGAAGACCATTAAAACAACTTTGTATGTTTATCGAAACATTTTGTACCCACAGTTACTACAACTACTAGATGACCCTCAAATAATCAGTCAATCTGAATGGATTGGTAGCTCAGGGTTCCATGGACTCATTTACATGCCCCAGTATCAGACAAAATGCAAGCTATAAAATAATTTAATGCAAACCTATAATAGTTTTGATGAAACTTTTACTATTGTGTTACCATCCCACCAATTTTTCATGAGAATAACACCTAACGATATTCATCATCTAACTGGACTACCCCATCAAAATGAAATGCTCGTAACCACCAAATATCATTATACCTGATGAGAAAAAGAAAAATTTTTAGAGTCTCATTATGATCTCTCTTTTGAGGCAGAGGTTAATAATCCCTCCAAAAGAGGGATTAACACACAATATATCAAAGACCCCTTTCTCCTAGAAATGGTAGAATTTTTCTAGTCCAGCATCATGTTATAGGGAAGATACATTGACATTCCTCAGTGGGCACTATACTACCTTCTCCAAACCATTTACGGTGTTAGATTCGATTGGTGAACATTTATTGTAATCAAGGATTTGTGCTGACCTTTCCACAAGCCAAATTGAATCCTGTTGCAGTTATTTCTTCTTCTTGTTATGTTCTTGCTTTATATTCTGAGGGTTTTTACAAACTGAAATCAACAGTTGTTCCATCAAATTTACACAAGAAGATGGATAAATATGGAATTCCTATGGACCAACAGATGGTGAGTATTTTGTTTTAAAAGCATCTAATCTTATTCTTGATTCTTTTCAAAGACATTCATTTTAAAATCAATATTTAAAGACTTAATAATATATAATCTTTAATTTTGTAACTCTGTTTTGAATAGGTCAAAGGAAGTGAAATAATGGAATGCCATAATGCGGCAATTTGCACACATAACCTTGTTGGGCCTCAGGGTTCTAGTGACAAAAATCTAATTGATGTCACCACACGAGTCAATGACTCTTTGCTATCACTGTCACTAGGATAACACCAGCCAAAACGGATGTGCGGTTTTATGGATTCATCCCGGTCCCACAGCCAGGATAGAACACATGCTACCAATATGGCAAAGCTAGGTTTTAATATATAATATAGATACTGCATAATCATTTTAGTTTTATTAAATTATTTTACAGACTAATGATAATCTGAATCTCTGATTCTTGATAATGATATATTTCATTATCCTAATGTGCAGCCTTCTCCAGTACATCAATGACTCTGAGACACATGGTTTTTTCTCATACTAGTGGCAGTGCAAACACTACATACATAGTTGAGCAAGAAGATATTGAGTCTGCACCATTTCGTCACCCAAGCCCTTCAAGTTCTGGTACTAACTAATAAATAGTGAATTAAATTTTATTTATATTAGTCTTTCTTTTAGGAATTTATCATTCTTTTTAATTGGTTTTTGCTAAATTCAGGTTTTACAGTGCCACCACCCCCCTTCCACCTAGTGCCACAGTCTGTTGATTACAGAACAACATTCACAGCATAAGAAATCTGATTGATTTCATTCTTATTAATTTTAAGTTCTTACTGTTCACTTGTTTTTCTTTGTTATTTCAAGATTCAAGAATCAACATAATGTACACTGAATATGATATTGTCAAAGTATTGATGCTCTCAAATCTTTTGCAAATGCAATATGAACTTCAACCCATGACAGTCGCAAGCCACCCCCACTACTCTAGCTCAGTGCTTAAGGAGTACATCAGTTCAACCTCCCCTTTCACCTCCGTCTTATGGTAGGGGAAGAAGATTGTGTTCCCTGGTTTGAATAGGGGGACACAAAATTTCACAACATTAGAGTTTCCCAAATTTTCAATTGGTGACGTGCAAAGTTCCAGAGGCACTTTTGTTTTAAATAATATTGATATGGATGAGGAGTATCTCATCTTTGAAAACCTTTATGACATGGCAGCGACATGGAAGAATGTCAAAGATCTCACTCAATCTACATGTAAGGAGGTCCATTTGCCATCCTCTTCAGATCCTCCTTCCCCATTTACGCAACAAAATTTGGATGATGATGCAAAGATAAAATTTTCAGTAGACATCCTTGTGTCAGATAATGCTACAACCCTTGTCATGGAAAATGTTATTCCTAACATTAAGGAGTTGAAGATTTGGGAGATCAGAGCGAAAGCTCTGATAAAAGAAATTAATGATAGATATCATAATTTTGAACATAAAGAAAGACTTTTTTAATTATTAAAAATTAACCGGTGACGATTGATGTTTTACTTGCTCAAGCACAATCTGGTCAATAAATCACCAATAATATTTACATTAGGGAAAAGTTTTGACTATAATTCTTAATAGATTGGCTAATTTGAATGCCGATGCAATGTCTTACTACAAGTAGAATAGAGACAAGAAACTTGTCACTATTGCTAATGTAGAGAAAGACTTGGATCGTGGTAAGTTCTTATTTTTTTAGATTATTATATATATAGTTATCATTTATCTTCTTCTAAATACTAATTATTGGATTTTAATTGCAGTCAAAATACCAGACTTTGAAGACAAAGGTGCAGGTGTTAGATGAGCACTTGAAAAAGTGAGAGAGAGTGTCCATGGGGTAATTAATTTTAAAGAAAAACTTGTTCTGTTAAACAAGCATAGAACAATACTTTGTAGGATGATTATAAAGGAGAATGGAATGGATCCAGATATTATTTTGAAGAAAAAATTGATGAGGATCCTTCTCTCCTTTCAGCAGGAGATGCAGCTCACGAAGATAGAGAAAATTTAGAAAATATTAATGATACAGCTAAAAGATAATTAGTAGAGTCTAGTGTGATAAAATATAGTTCAAATGTTGTCGATGTTATGGAATCTGTTCAAGGACAAGGGTCCAAATGAACTTGAATTATAAGTGTTGATGATTGATGTAAATAGTTGTATTTGACAAATGAAATTTGAAACTATTATCTTTATGTGAAATTTTCGATATTTTTATTTCTCTCATGTTTGGTGTCAAATGAAAAATTTAGTCTTTTATCTTTTTTTCAAGCTTGTACAATGTACAGTTGATGAATAATATACATGGATTCTGGAATCTGGATTTACATTGTTCAATTTAGTTTCAAACATGTATGAACTCAATAATTAAAACTTGGATGTGCATGTTGCTATTGATCTTGATAGTTGATTCATCATGTAAATATTATCTCCAATAATCATGATGGGATATAGACTGCTATGTTTTTTATTAATCCTAATAATCATGATGGGATGTATGGATTATAATATATTTGTGAACATGTGTGCATGTGGAATTGATAGTGAGAAATCAAATATCGAACATACTTTACTAGTAATTAGAACTTTAATTTTATTACATCATCTAGTTTGCATATTGCACAAATATGAACTATCTACCATTTGTTATTTGCAAACATTATTAAAAGTATAGAAGGGATTTTAAAAAATTCCAAAAATTATATGTGCAATATATGTAAATGAAAAAAAAAATAGAGTAACAATATATATTTCAGAAAATGAATACAATCAATTGTCTGGTAGCTGAAACAACCCTATCCTGAATGGTCCTTCATCACTTCTTATATCTGTTGCAGTTTCTTGTCTAGCAGAGTCCAAGTCAATTTCACCATTATTAGAGACTTCATTGTTCACTATCTGATTAACAACTCTTCACTCTGTAAGATATGTCCATGTAGCTAGTGCTCTTTCATATGGAAATGTGTCCACCCCATATCTTGAAACATAGATTCTCAAACAAGTTTCCAAATTCTTGTCCAATCTGTTGTGAAGTTTTGATTTCACAAATGTAAGTGCACTAAATACCCTTTCATCTTCAATAGACCCAAGAATCATTGTCTGTATGAGTTCATATAGTTTGAAGTATTCACTTATATTTTATCTCAGAATGCTACTCTGATACATCTTTCTCCACAATAGTGTGATAGCTCCCATTTCTGTTGGGTCAACAATAGACTTATATTGATCAGACATTGTATATGAAAAATGTTGTGACTGTGATATGAGTAATTTTTTGTCCAATATACCATTTAATTCCCCTCCATCAACATCTAAAGATTTGCAAAACTGCTCCATAAGTGCAGTCATGGATTTCCCAAAGTTTGTAGCTCTTTGTTCTTCATCAATCATTGGATTCCAGAAAATGGGATTTACAACTCCCATGGCCTCAAGCAGATCACTATTTTTAAAATGCTCTCTAATCTCAGAAGATAATGTTTCAGATATCTTCATCAATTTTTTATGTGTATCAGAAACTGCAACATCAAAAAAAGAGCTTGTGACTGGTACTTCCTCAAGTTCAGAACCTATTACATAAGGATCTTTGTATAAAGTGTGCATTGGAATATTTTTCCCATCAATAGAAATACAAAGATGACCACTGTTGTTGAACTTTAAATAGCTATTGGGATCTTTTGTATCTATCAAAACCTTGAAGCTGTTGAAAATTGGTTTCTAAATCCAATATTGGGTGCAATATAAAGTATCCAAAATCATACATACTTGTCTCCTTAATTTTATAAAATCAATAATGTATATGGATCTTTCTCGAGTATGTTTCACCAAGTTGTTTATTTCCTTCAGCATTGAAAAAATACCGCATAAAGTTAATAATGTCTCTAAATATGTCAAGCGATACAATAGATCTTTAGCCTTGTCCACTTCTCTTCGATGCTTGAACATATACCCTGTTAAGGACCTGTATTCCTCAAAAATCCTGCAAGCTAGTTCATACAATGATATCCATCTTGTGTCAACATCTTTTAGCAATTTTTTACCATTTGTTATTCCAACAGAAAATATCTGAAACTCCAAAAATATTTTAGGTTTTGCTTGACATATATGAATGCAAGTCTCATATCAGCTCCTCCACTTTAGCAACATTTTCAAAATTACTTACAATCTTGTAAGCCAGATTCATTCGGTGAGCCATACAGTGAATAAGTATCATGTAAGGGGCTACAATTGTTTGCAGACAAATACAAAGTCTAGTTTTGTGACCTTGCATGACAGATGCGCCATCATCTCCTACACAAATTATCTTTGCAGAGATTGAATGATCATCCATACCAGCTATTTCCTTCAAATTTTTAATAACAAGTTTGCAGAGGTTCTCAACATTGTGGTTCTCCATTATTTTGTGCATAGCTAGTAGGTGATTTTCCTTGAAATGGTTATTGAAACTAAAAGTGTAGACATGCATGCATACCCAGGATGTATTGTCTACTGTTGTAACCTCATCAATCAACAATGTGATAAAATTTGCATTTTGTACTTTCTCTCTCAAATCAGTGATTTCAATTTCTCCCATACACTTTTCCATTTCACATGTAATGGTATCTGACCAGTGTGTTGTTAGAATATTTGGAAACCCATTAGATTGAAACAATATCTTATAATCAATGAGATCTAAAATATTGTTCTAAATTGAATGAGTTTTTCCTGAAGACTTACATCAGTAGCTTTTTCAAATTTAGTCTTTATTGTTACACCTTTCTCAACTAGGTCCTGAAGATTTTTATGATGATTGTCATATTCTATAGCATATCTTATATGTAAACAATCTTCCTCAGTTTTCCATCAAGTTTTTTTTATTATTGTTCCATCATCTTGATTTTTAGACTCATATACCTTCCCACAATGCTTCTCTATTGTGTCCAACTTCAATTGCATTTTGTGGTCTCTACCTAGTTTCCAACTACATATAGTACATCTACATTTTGTAGGAGTATCAATATTGTTTTCTGGTTCAACAAGTTCAATGAATGGATATTTGGTTGACCATTCAAATTTATAAGTCCTTCCTATAGTCCACTTCCCACTCTTACGTTTCTGATGTGTTTTTCTAGAATGTTTATCAGAAGTTTGAGTTGGATGGGAAATGGGATTATCAATACTATCAATTTGAATTGAATTACTCTATTGATTGGGAATTTCATCTGGAGTAAGGTCACTGCTAGGGTTTTATGCATTTGAAAGAAATTGGTTTGCTTACAACATCCCTAAGTAAATCAAAAAATAAAGTAATATTATCATAGTAAGAGTCAAAATTACCTCTTACCACTGGGGTTACTGTTGGCTGACTGAAATATTTTGAAATGTCCATATCATGTTTTCTTTTTCATTGAGTTATTTTCTCATTTGTAACAGGGGTCATCAAATGGGTGATTTTGAAGTCTACACATGTGACAAAAATATAGAAGTTTCAAATACTGATGGACAATACAGACTTTATCCAACCATACGATAAACAAAAATTAAAACTGACAAATGACAACACAAATGAACAAGTTAATGGTAAAGCAAGTTTTTGGATGGAAACACTTAAAACAATGTTACCGGACAGTAATACATACAACTGTTACCGACCGGTAACACATATAATTGTTACTGGTTAGTAACACATATTGTTACCATCTGATAGCATATTGCTGTTGTCGTTCGACATTACACATTTACCTTATCATTCGACATTGTACATTTTTATCGTCAAACGCTAACAAAAATAATTGTTACCATCCACCAACACAAAAACTTAATAATCTAAATACACAGTTCACTTTTTCACTTACCTTTTGATTCTTTCACTTATTCCTGAATCCTTCAGCTTTTTGTCTTATACTTTCGGATTTTTCACACGCTTATAATGTAAATAGTATGACTATATTATGGTGAATTAATCTTATATATAGTAGAATGTTATAGGATGATGGTGAATATACTAACATTGGTCGACCCTTAGTGGAAACACAAAGGCAAAATTATATTCAAAATTTTTAGGACCAACAAAATTTTGGTTAATGCTCTACCATACGATAGTACAAAATTCACCAAGTTCAAAGTTTAAAATTCCTAATAATTGCATATTCACGATTATTAGCCCCTAAAATTTACCCTACATACCAATTTTCATCATGGCAATTTCTAAGGGTGCCATGTTGGATGAATGATTTCTCTTTCTCTTTTGTAAGTGCATGGATCTTTAAGATTATACTCCAAGGATGTATGTGATGACTTCATTGATTACCAAATTGGTGTCTTTCACATATCTTGATAGGGCACTTATTACATCCCTTACAAAAGAGGGGATTTCAAGCTGAGTAAGATGGGAGACGTGAACTGGATGAGGTATTTGTCTTGATGAAATAGAGGATTTGGAGGGATGGTATGATCGTGAGGGGATTTAGGATTGGGACCAATAATTTCACACATTTTCATAGAACCTAACACCAATGTTTTTCATCTCTTTAATGAGGGTAGATGGACTTTTTTGCTACTCAGGAGTGAAATTTTCTCCAAGCTTGATGTTCCTAATGATATTGTACTTAACGATTGATTTATATTTGTCCTAAATTTTCATTGGTGTATGGGAAACTTGAGTTCCTTGTTCATGGACTTATGTTTATTTCCAAGATTTTGATTTTAATGTTTGGTTCTAGGTTGTGGATTTTTGAAATTTTGATATTTTACGTCTAATAGTGCCTCAAAGAGGTTTTCACTCGGCGATGTGGATGTTTGTAATTTTGTCCATACTTGAATTTTGTATTTCTTTTGACTTTTGAATTGTGTTTAATTTTTGGATTTTTGGCTATTGGATTTATTTTGATTTTTAGAGTTTTTTTTATTTTTGGATTTTTTTTATGAAGAAACTATTTTTTCTTCCCATAAGCTGATCTACGTCGAGGTTGATGTTGAATCCTTGATTCTCTGATGGGATCTCATCTTGAATTCCCATTAACTTTACCATAGCTGCATTATTTTTAAAAGGATCAAATGATGTGCTATTCTGTTGGTCCCGGGATATGTGGGCAACAAATGGATGTTAAGGAGTGATGGGAGGATTATTCAGGAAGGTGGCGATGCCAATGAAAGGATTTTTGGGAGCAAGGTTTTCATAGAGACTATGAAAATAGCCTATTTTAATGTGGGAAGAGGCTTCCTCAAAATCATAGAAGTATCACTAACATCCTGACAGTGATTTCCAGATGGTTTATGGTGAATTTCATGATGTTCTTGATTTGTGAACACATGAAAGGGCTATAGGATTCCTTACTCATTGTGATTGATTCATTTTCCCTTATAGTGCATGTTTGGGCATATTTGATTTGCAATCGGAAATATATGGATTTGAAAGTAGGAGGATAAGTTGTTATTAGGGAATTGTGAATGTTGGGAGCTTTAAATGTTCTCATCAACAAGGAATCTAGATTTGATGAAAATAATCATTCTATGTTTATGATTTAACCTAAATGGTTAATTATTTAGGGGTGGTAACCGATTATAGATTATCCTAATCAATATGTTTCCAAATCTAATTGTAGAAATATTATTAATACTCATTAAATAAAGCTAAGCAATGAAAATAAACACTAGCAATGAGAAGGAGAAGAGGACTTTGTTGATATCCTGGATTATGTGTTGATTTGGGATAATATGATAAATGAAACAAAGCACTAGTAATGAGAAGGAGAAGGAGAAGAGGAATTTGTTGATATCCTGGCTTGGCTTGGCTTTAAAGATATTTAGATGGGAATTAGCTTGACCTTTGAACCTAGTTGGGAGTTCTTTAGACATGTGTGTGAGATGCTCCTATATTTTTCTACTACTATGAATGGATTTAGAAGAGCTTGAAATGCTTTAGGAATGTATTTTACAATGAGTGCTCTTGAAAATGTCAAATACAGTAAATATGTGACTTAAAATTGCTTTTATAGGTGTTCATAGATTTAATTCTGTACTAAGGAAAACCTATGGGATTTTCCAAGCAATAAAAGATATCAAATTGAAAAAGTGACTATTGGGTGGTGGGAGAAAGGCCTATATGGGCCCATACCAGAACATGGTATTGTTTGGTTCCAACCAAATGGTTTGAACATGTAGTTCAAGGGACTACAAGATTATGGGAGATATGTCTGGGGATACTACATTGATGTGCATTATTATAAGTAGTTTTGTAAGTGAAAGAGTAGTGTAAATAGATAAACAAGTCATGGAATAAAGATGAGGATAAGTCTCATAGGCTTGGAATGTGCACATAAGTCATATTTCAAGTGCAAAGACAAAGTTGTCATTTCCAAATAATAAATTTCCAAAGTTAGTTGTCCATATAATCATTTTATCATGAGTTATGTGGTTCACATGTTCATCCCACATCTCAAAAGGGGAACATTTATTGAACATGCATTTCATCTCTAAACTCAAGGTCCCAATAGATTTAATAGTATTTTTATCCTGTATATGAGTAAAAGTTTCACATGTGGTATTTTGAGATGTACCCAAGACATGTCTCTTGTTCACATGTAGGATATATATAAATAGGACATTTATGAACCCCTAATCTTTTTATTTCACATCAAATTTATTTTATCTTGATTTTTTTTTCATTAAATTGTATACTCATAAATACATACATGATCTAGCACAAGTTCCAATACTTGGAAGTCTATAGGGGTGTCATCACGCCTTCCAACAAACCTAAGTATATAATTTCTAATTTATCTTTTCCTTGATTTCAATACATTATTATTGTTATCATACATTCGTGTATGTTTTTTCTTGTAGGCTTCATGGGGATATTCACACAGATCCAGAGATAATTGTGACTTGTACAGGGTCACTACCGAACCACTGACCAAATTAGATAGATTCTTTCCGATTTCCACTCTCTTGATTCCACGTATTATTGATTTATTGGACACTTATCCAAAAGAAAACGTTCTTTTAGTTTTTACATGTATGTTGGGGTTTCTTCAACAATGTAAATTGTTATAGATATACTTGTCTATTTTTACTTTGATATATGTGTGCATATACACACATCAAAGTGGGGCATTATGTAGACATTTAGTGTTGGTATATAGTATATACTATTTATCAACTTATATTTTTAATTTATTTAAATGTGTTAATTAAATATTGGTCTTGATCGGACTCTTATTGTTGTGTTTCCTTGTTTTTTTAACCTTTCCATGTTGTGCTTTACCTATTTTCCTCTCTCCTTATCTCTTCCCCCCTATTTTCCTTGTGTTTTGGTGTTTCCCTAGAACTATACATCTATGATTTTAGGTCCCCAAAACTCTATCTATCTGGTCTTGGGCCTCATAATCATAAGTATGTAGAGTTTTTATTTTTATTTTTTTTACATGGGCCCTTCTGACCATCTTTTGGGTTAGGGGATATCATGGAACTTTGACATACTTTAGAATGGTGGAAAAAATAGGAAGACATTATAAAAATAAATAACAAAGTCTAAAAATATTGAAAAATAGAAATATGGTTCAACATGTTATTATTGATTGTAAGATGTAAAAAAATAAAAATATATTTTTAGTATCAATGTACAATTTTTGCCTATCAACATAAGGTGTTTCCCATTTTCATTAACCCTCGCCACCCAACTACCCCTCCCCTGACCTCATCCTCTTTTTAAGTTTTTGTCTTCTTTATTAATTTTCTCACTTATTGTGTGTTAGATTGCATGTGAATAGAGCCTTAATTTAAAGAAAGAGAGTCGTGTAATTAGTTGTGAAGTTTATGGATAGATATAGAGCATTGTTTAGTGATGGGAAAGGGCAAAACTCCTTTGGAAACTCAATAGATTGGGAGACAATGTGTCTAGAGTTTAAGTTTGCATCGTGCCCATGTTTACGAAGTATCAGTCATTCTTGTTAAATTTTTTGAAATGAGGATTGGGGAAATAAATAGTGTACAACGGCAATTTTAAAATCAACATCAACAGTAATTAGCATTTTAACTCTTTTATATTTTGGATAAACAAATGGTTGAGTAGCATTTAACAGCGAAAATAAAATGGAGAGGGAATATTACCATTGTGTAATAAGAAGAGAAGATTTGTGTTTTGGAAATAGAGGAACATTTCATTTTCAAATATCTAAAATATGTTTCAAATATCTAATGTATGTAGACATCAAAATTAAATATGAAGAATTTTAAGAATAAATTCTACGACAAAAATATTTAAAAAAATCAAAATATCACTAAAAACCCTTAAATCTTGAAATGATTAGATTTTTTCAATAATCATATAGACTTTTTTGATGAAAAGGATCTTATATTATATTAATTCAATAAGAATACAAGATAGCTTTCAACAAAAAAGTGGGCAATATGAGAGTACGCCCCAAAACGACAAACAAAGCTAGGCCAAGCCTAGAGCAAACGAGAGTCAAACTAGGTCGAGCCTAGGAGATTACAAAAGTAGGCATCACCTAAAAACAAAATCAAGCAGCAGCAAAAAACATGCCACGAGGTGGGCAGATCATGGTCATCCGGCCACCCCAAACCAGGTAAGTCTTTACCAACATTCTGGGGGCTCCCAACCAGCAGCAAATTCTTCCTCAGGATCCACTTCCTCGCGAGTACGAATGGTGAGGTTGAGGCGAGGGAACTTGTCTGTTGACGGGGTCTGTAGTGGCGGATTCCAAGCATCATTATGTGAAGCGGAAAGAGGAGAACCCCACTCAAAATATCGCTAAAAACCCTTAAATCTTGAAACGATTAGATTTTTTCAATAATCCCATAGATGTTTTTGATGAAAAGGATCTTATATTATATTAATTCAATACGAATACAAGATAACTTTAAAAAAAGTGGGCAATATGAGAGTACGCCCCAAAACGACAAACAAAGCTAGGCCAAGCCTAGAGCAAACGAGAGTCAAACTAGGTCGAGCCTAGGAGATTACAAAAGTAGGCATCACCTAAAAACAGACAGAAAATAGAATCAAGTAGCAACAACAAACATGCCTGAGGAGGGAAGATCATGGTCATTCGGCCACCCCGAACTAGGTAAGTATTTGCCAGCATCCGGAGTCTCCCAACCAGCAACAACTTCTTCCTCAAGATCCGCTTCCTCGTGAGTAGGAATGGCGAGGCTGAGGCGAGGGAACTTGTCTGTTAACGGGGGCTGTAGTGGCAGATTCCAAGCATCATTATGTGAAGCGGCAAGAGGAGAACCCCACCCAAACTGGCGAGGTGGCAAGCCCCATCCCTGCTGGCGAGGTGATGAAGGCGACGACGAGCCCTGGCCATGGCGGCGAGCTTGTGAGTAACTTCGTTGATGCATTGGCCTCGGGGAGCGGTGAGTGCAACTAAAAGTTTGTTGTTAGGATCGGCTAAGCGAACCACTTCGGGCTGAAGGCAAGGAGCGCTTGGTAGGAGACGAAGGCACTTGAGCAACATTACATGGGGCTTCCCCCCAATGGCGTAGTAGGGTCTGGAGGTGTTCCACCTCTAACACAACCTTGTTGGCCTAAACTTGTATCTGCAGAATCACATTGGAGATCACCATAGATTTATTATAAACTAAGAAAGATTGATCAACTACATAATTAGTAAAGAAAAAGGCATTTCTTTCTTTCCAAATCCAAAATATAATCTCCCCTCTGAAAACATGCCAAATTTTGGTGAACATAGGCAGAAGCTTGGGATTTTCACCCAAAAGGATATGATGTCAAGTAAAGCAATGATGCCACAAAGGAAAGAAAAATGAATGAATCCAGTTCTAGGCATTTTGAGCTTTGGGACAAAACCAGAAGACATACGAGAGTGTTTCCAAGTGGCCACAAAAAGGACATTTGGGAGCTGGGATCCCAATTTGAACAAGACAAACCCCATTAGGTAGGCTTTGGTGAAGAATACACCAAAGGAAGTGGACAATCTTCGGCTCCACACAAAGAGTCCAAACAAATGCATATTGCCTACTCCAGGTAGACAGAGTGGAGTGAATTTCCCAGCGAGTGTTGAGTTTATCCACCATGGGAAGATGAGGCGAAAGCCAACGATAGCCTTTGCTAGCTTTGTAGTTACGAAATGGGGTATCTGCATACCACTTCGAGTCCGTCCACCATGGGCGAGAGGAGTGTACAACAATCTTGTGCAACATGTGGTCAGGGACCGAATTAATCACGGTATTAAAAGTATCCTGGTCCTGGTTAGAGAGTAGAAAGCGAGCTTTTAAATCTAGCCAAGATAAGCAGGATAGATCATTTTTGCAGAATAAGTCCTCAATGGTGCAAACTACGCATTTGAAGAATTTGAGCGCAGAGATTCCTGGGACCTCTACTAAACATTTATTTTGAAATTGAAGAATTTGTGACCACGAGAGGGATTGTTGATTAACAGAAAGCCCATTCCAAAAGTCATCCCCCTTCCATAAAAGTCAGGGCTTAATGCATTCCCATGCTTTCCAGATGCTCTTAAGCACAAAGGTGCCAATAATTTTGATAGGCACGGGGGTGATGAGCAAATTGATAAACCCCAATCCTTTCCACACCTGACGGCCATAAGGAGAACCTTTAGCAATACCATGTCGTATGAGAATTTTCCAGGCTTCTTGGCCAGTAATGCTTCTGATAATCCATTTAGCGCAAAGTGCTTGCCCTTGGCTTTGAATGTGAATAAGGTCGAGCCGCCTAGAGTTACGAGGCAGACAACAAATCTCTTAGGCCACTTGGTTAAAGCCTTTGTTCTGTAGAAGCATTAGCCCATAAAAAAGCTTTGAGCAATTTTCCCAACTTCTGAATGGAAGCTTTAGATAGACCCCAACACAAAGAGTAATAAACATGTGTGGCAGCAAGAACTTTGGAACAGATTTAAAATTTTCCCCCCAAAAAAAAGGGCCTTGTGATCCCATAGACTTTTCAGTTTGTAAACGAATTAAAATCATTTTATTTAATTTCAATAAAAACAATAGTCAATGTTGGAAAACGATCCTGAAACTATTATACAACAATAAAAAAAAATTGGCAGCTTTTTCCATTCATCTGCTTGCAATGCTTTTAAGTGTATATATTTAACACTCGAGTGTGCTTATGTGTTAAATCCATCAAGAAAATGTTATTTGGATGTTTTGATTCAACTGTAATTTAAATGATTGCAAAGGAAATTAGAGCGAATGAATTATGCGGCAAAGATGGATAGTAGCAGCAGCAGAGCTCCACTGATTCCCCACATCATGGAGCTCAGTTTCTTCGATGCCGAGCTTACACCTGCACAAATATTCCAAACATGCCTTATTAATGTCACCCTTTTCTACAATAACACACTAAAAACATGGATTTTAGTGCTTATTTTTTCTTTAAAACAGATTCAATTGTGACATCTGAAAAATTCACACAGTGAAGACGTTGAAATCAAAAACAAGAATTTGCGAATAACTTACCCTCGTTCTCCGTCGATATGTAACGAATAATACAGTTTCTATGATAATATTGAGCCGCTAGCCTTTTAATGGACACCAAAAATTGAAGTCCGTGTGACAAGCATGCCGTACAGTTGAGCGAAATTAAATCTCTGGAGCACTCCACGAAAGCATCGACCTTTTCCACAGCATGAGGAGTGCCGATCCAGCAGCGAATCCTTTATTTGTCACTCGAGACAAATTCGACACAAGCTTGTCAAGAACAGATTCGAACACGGCAGGGCTCTTACTGTATTTAGCGGAACTACCGCCATATTCCTCAAAAGTAGTCACATCGATTTCATAGATTGAAATGAAGTTGTAATCGGCGTAACGTACATAGCACGTCGGAAACCACAGTTGGCAATTTGTTGAGTAGCTACAGATTTCGTGCAGGTTTCCGTGGGCATATCTGGTGACATTCTTGGCGCATTGGTAGCATTCCTGTTGGGAAGCGTTTGCCCTGCATTGGAGGAGGCCGTAGACCTTATTCGGAGTTTGTCCGTATGATGAAGTGTTAAATCCAGTCTGAGATGTATTGTGAGCCATATAATTCATCACTCTATTCAAATTACTCTCAAATGCGCTACCCACTGCGTATGATCCGCCTGTATACCATGCTACGAATGGACCCTCACTACTCGGTGGTCTCCAAAGCTCATTCGATCTGCATTGTATACTTAACAAGAATAATACCATACAAATGGAAGAAATACTCCATACATTGTAACCTTTCATGGAGTTTTTTTTTTTTACTTTCCTTGTTTGGGATTGTGATTTGCAACGTATTTTATAAGGATTTCTTCCCTTTGCCGGGTCAACCGCTGTATTATTGTCCATATCTTATCACCTCGATCTGTCCATTGCCTTACATTTAATGAATGCACATGCTGCATTGGTGATCCAAATATAAAAACAACCTTCCTAATGTTCAACCATGGAAATATTATTATAAATTTGCAAATTGCAATCTCTTTAGAATCACTCAAGCTTTACCTATCCCCTTTTTTAGGGGGTAGTTATTTTAATTTTAAAATGTAGTATATAAAAATTGGCCGTATACATGGACTTTTAGCGTTATGTTTAGGCTGTTTGGGGGCTATGGAGGGTGTTTCTCGTGGGATATTTTCATTAAATGTTTTCCTTTTAGAATAAACTTGTGCAACAAGTGAGACTTTTGTACAAAGAGAAAACTCGATTAAAAAATGGAGCATTGCAAAAGTCTTATCGAGAGACATTTTTCATTCCTATATTCAATTTAGTTTCATTCGTATGTTCAATTTTTTTGATTGAAAGCGCACTTTTACATTGATATAATCATGAAAAGTACACTGCGAATTCACATCAAAAAAATGGGTGGAGATGTCAAACACCAAAAAGGTACACACCTGGCACACATGCCACAGGAATTAAAAACCAAACGAACACAGAACAACAAGTCACAAACGTGACAAACTTAGCAGCAACAACAAACATGGCAGATGGAGGAGGAGGAGGAGAAGGCGGTCTACGTGAAACACCACCCTAACCTGTTGCAGGGGGGTCGGTGGAGTTCGGAGCAGGGTCCCACTCATCGCCCTGATCAAGGGCCAGAACATCCCGTCTGTCAAGAGATATAGCCAAAGCCAGATGTGGAAATTTGTCTTCGGGAACAACCCGTCTAGAACTAGAAGCAAGAGGAGAAGAACACCAACTAGAGCCACCACCATTGTTTCGACTGAGGGGAGGAGCCCCCCAGCCAAAGTCGTCACCATCCTGAGAACGGGGAGGGTCCCCCCAGCTGTCACTACCACCAATCCGTTGGAAAACACCACCGACTTGTTGTCGGGGGGATTGCACCAAGCTCAGGTGCGTTGTTGTTGTCAAGCACCTTGGCCATGAGACTGAGACCGGTGAGGAGGCGGGGAAGACGACGTGACAGAGACTGAACCCGATTGACCAAGTAGGGGGCACTACCCTAGTGGGCGAGAAGATCTTGCAAATGTTCCACCTACAAGTGGGCTTTCTCCGCTAGACTTGGATCTGAAGAAAAATATGAGAAATAATTCTAGTTTTAGCATGCACATAAAACTCCATGCTAAGAGTAGTTTGTTTTAAAATGGAATCATTTCTAATCTTCCAAATTTAAAATAAAATTTCAACATGAAAGATTTGCCAAAAATTGTTAAATTTTGCAGGAAGCAAGGCCGAGTCCCCCAGCAAGACAATTTTCCAGGTGAAGGGTTTAGGGTGAAAGGGTTGGAAAAGAGAGTGGATCCACTTCTAGGCCGACTGCGCAAGAGGGTAATACCAAAACAAATACATAAGAGATTCAGGTTGTTGGTAAACATGACAAATGGGGTTAATAACCCATAACTGCTGAAGTCGTTTGCTAACTGGCAAACCCTGATAAACAATACATCAAAGAAAATGAGCCTTTTTAGGTTGAATGTGAGCCTTCCAAATGGTATTGAACCTACGTTTCCAAAGCCTATGTGGGGACTTAAGATTCCAATACTTGTTCAAACTTTCATAAGGAATGTGGGCAAGAGCTAAGAGTTGGTGACCAAGTTAGGGTTTGTACCAACTAAAGGGAGTCATCGTAGGCCAGCATCAATCACGCCACCAATGAATGGGAGGAGAGACCCCAATCTTGTGGAGCATTTCCTTAGGTATGGCATTCTGAATTTCCTGTATAGATTCTTTATCCCCATTATTAAGGTTAAATTGAGCTTTGATAAGAACCCAAGGTTTTCAGGAACGGGTAACCTTGCAGAACAAATCTCCTAGTAGCTTGATCCCATTCTTAAAAAGCCAAAGACTTTTAATCCATATCACCATAACAAAGAGAACATTGCAAAAATTAATAACAAGAGACCACCATAAAGAGTGAGAATTGATGGAAAGCCTCGTTCTGAAACCATCCCCAACCCAAATTAGGTGAGGTTTGGCCAACTCCCACGCCTTCCAAATATTCTTCATAGCAAAACTTCCTCCAATTTTAACTGGCACAAGGGAGAGCAACAAACTTTGCAATCTCAAAATTTTCCAGGCTTGTTTTCCAAAAGGGGAACCTTGACAAATGCAGTGACGAAGCAAGATTTTCCAAGCCTCAGAACCTTCTAAACTCCTGATGATCCACTTGACACTTAGGGAAATGCCTTGTGAATAAGCCCTAAGCCACCATCCTCTTTAGGATAACAAAAAATGTCCCAAGCCACTTTGTGGAAACCTTTGTGCCCATGTGTTGGCCCATAAAACATCTCTATGTAACTTCTCCATCTTATCATATGAAGCCTTAGAGGGCACCCATCAGGAGGAGTAATAAACATGAGTAGCAGCTAACACCTTAGAACAAATCTAAAACTTATCAGCAAGAGAGAGGGGCTTGGCAATCCAATAAGCAATCTTTTTCTCAACTCGCTAGACAACATAAGACCAAAGAGTAACATGAGTAACTTAGAAAGTAAATGGGATGCCAAGGAATTTAAATTGCACCCCAGGTTGAATCCACTGCCAAAAAAATCCTTCCAGCCATGGAGGTGTGGGCTTGAGAGACTTCCTTTAGCATTGAGTCTTTTTCCATTGGATGGAAGATCCTGAGGCCAAACAAAAGATATCTAGGCAATGCAAAGTGTTATTAACAGTCTCTTCATTCTCTGCTAGGGTTAAGAAAGAATCATCAGCAAAGTGACCATTAAGAATTTGTCGATCAGAGTTGGGGAGAGAGATGCCCTTGACTAACCCTTGAGAATCAAAACCTGGCAAGAAGGTAAATGAAACCCTCAACAGCAAGCACATAAAGAGTCGATGCTAAGGGGCATCCTTACCGAATGGACCTATGAAGCTCAAACATATCAGATTGGACTCCATTGATGGTGAGTCTGACATTAGCATCTTGGAATAACATATTAACAGAGTGGATGAATCTAGGACCAAACCCAAGAGCTTGAAGCATGACGATGATGAAAGGCCATTTGATCCTGTCATACGCTTTTTCAAAATCCATTTTGATGAAGAGAGGCTTTTTTTAGACAATCTAGCCCACTCCATACCTTCCCAGACAACAATAATGTTATCCAAAATGAATCTACTCTTAATGAAACCAGTTTGTTTTCTACACACAATGAGAGGTAAGAGACTACGGATCCCGAGAGCCAAGGCTTTGGCTATGATCTTGTAGGAAACATTTAAAAGAGTAATCGGTCTCCAATTGGTGATAAGTTTAGGATCTCCAGCCATGGGGATAAACTTAATATTACCTTGATTGATCAGAGCACCAAGAGAGTTGGTCTCCATTGCTTCACAATAAACATGATGAAGATCAGGACCAATAGTATCCCATAACACCTGATAAAACTCACACGGGAATCCATCAATACCAAGAGCTTTATCTGTCTTCATTTACATAACAACTTCCTTAAGATCATCAACAGAAAGGGTACGATCACGAGCAACTCTTTGGGCCTTAGAAATCTTACAAGGAACCTCCTGGAGACACTGCAACAAAGCAACATCCCTCTCTAGAGTGTATGGTTGTGCAGTAAAGACACCATAATAGTGGTGGATAAAATCCATAATGTTTGTGATTTGATCCGAAGCACCCTTGATTGCCCAGATTGAATTGAAGGTGTGACAAGGTCTAAGGAATGCAAAAAAAATCTTTGGTCTCTTTATCACCGATCCTGAGCCAATGTAGTCGAGCTCTGATTTGAGCCCGGCGGGTTTAGTATACTTTTTCCATCCTGAGCTTGTGAGGCCACTGCACCACCTCAATTTTCAAGTGAGTATTAAAGGGTGCATAGTCAAGAGCTCTCAAATTTAATTTCATGCATGTAAATTTAATTTCGACCAATTTCTCTCCAACTTTTCTTTTGTATACATATTCATCTTGTTTAATAAATTTAACGTTGTTGACTCGAAAACCTTAATGCCGTAAAAAATATAAAAAAATAGTTAATCCTTTCTTTCTTATATTTTTTCCACATTTATTTTTTATTTTTTATGTGTAAGGGTCTAGGTCAGTTGTTGAACTCTTGAACTAGTTAATCTCGCTGATTGAGAGAGCCCTCGTATAGTTGAAAAAAGATGCAACACAATAATAGTCTTAAACTCCATACTATTTTTTATTAAGTGCACTCATGTTACTCAATACTTATTTCATCGTGTCATGTATGCCCCTAAAAGGTTATATAATTGTTCTCTCCTCGATATGAAGAATATTTTAATCAAACCTAAATACATGTCAAAATATCTTCCCACATTTGTCACATGTCAAAAATGAATTTTTATACAAATAAACGAACCCATCAAAATTAGAATATTAAAAAGTGTCCTCATTCTAACAACAATGGAAATAACTAACCCTTTGTAAACCATGGAGAGGCCATCATATTCATCCACATATAAATAATTTTTCCTTTTCAAGAAGTAGCATGAGTCTCTTTAGCTACCGTGAAAAAGACAATGTCCGACACTAATACATTTCCCACATTTAACTGTTTTGTCTTTGTCATCTCATTCATTTTCTTAACGTGCAGAAATTATTTCCTATTTGGTGCTACATGGATATTTCATGAAACAATTCATTATTAACTTCTTAATCGCCTTTGCATTTCATATATCGAGCAGAAGTTACTAGAAAGAAACTTGTGTTGAGTCGCTTCCTTGTGGAAAAAAGATTATAAATAAGGTGCTCGAAATGAAAAAACTTCTTCACAAGGTTCAAGCTAAGAATTGTTGACACACATTTAGATATCCTTGTCATGTTGAGTTCTTTAAATGTCCCTATTGCAAGATGCAATGTTGTATATGCATGAAGACAATAGTCAAGCGATCCAAATGACAATCAATTACAACATAAAATTCTTCTTTTTAAGAATAAAAAATTTATGCTTACTATTACCTTATGGATTGAGGTTGGACTAATCAATTGCATTATTGGTCGACTCATATCTGTTATGTACAAAAAAGGCACAAAACCTCCAAATCTGCCTTCTTTCATGGTTATCGATTTTGAAAACTATATCGGTCCAACTTGGGATAGTAGACAACCCCTTCATGTTCCTCTCCCTCCAATCACAAGGGGGTCCGAACACAAATGTTATTGAAAATGGCTTAGGCACTCACAATCCACAAATCACAAGGACTTACATTACAAAAAGTAACTATAGATCAAATAAAGGAGCTTTATTTCAAATTCTATGTAGTCGGCCCTTTGAATAAGAAATAAAGATGTTTTATTTCAAATTAGTTGGCTCTTGAATTATTCCAAAGTGTACGTATATATTTGCTTCCATGTTTTAAGGATTCTATAACTTGTGTTGGATGACTAGTAAACTTGAGTGTGTTGGCTAGTCAAGTGAAGATGAGTGTAAGGTGACACATTTTTAATTTGTTTTATTATTTAAATAGCTAATTAAATTAGCCAAAGGGGTGTATAATGTATAGTAAATGTAATAGAATTAATTAAATTAAATCTAGAAGTGGGATATGGGTAAATAATGAACCAAATATTATTTGTCAATGTTGTTTAACAATTATTGAAGGATATGGGTGTTTTCAGAGGTTATAACATGCACAATGGGTATTTTATGGTGTCTACAAAATAAACAAAAATTCTAATTCATTTTGGGAGAGGAATTTTAAACAAAAAAACTCGAGCATTCCATAGATAAATTATTGAGAAGTTGTAATCGTTTTAGAGGAAATAAAACAATCATTAGAGCATTTATTAAAGCACTAAATTTTATGTTAAACATGTATTGTAAAAAAATATTTTGCATGTTTTTTTGGAGCTACACTAAATTTAGAAGTTTGTTGTTTTAAACATTGTTACTGTCTAAGGTTTTGGGAAATATCAAGACATGCTTTTTTATTCTTTAGTTTACTACATGGTCCAAAATGAATTATGGTTTCCTTAATTTTTCAAGTCTTCCTACCCAAGTATGACAACAAGAAGGATTTTGTTTTGTAGGTGATTGGATAAAAGTGTAGAAATATGATTGAGGTTTTTGGAGAACATAACGAGGCTAACATACTTGTTATATTGTTTTAGATTCATGTATACTCTTTTGGGAGCGCATTAAAAATCTATACATTGTTAGGAGAGTAAAAAAAAAATTAATATTAATATGTATGTTATCAAACATTTAGGTCAAATATGGGTACTTTGGGTTTGCATGCATTTGCACTCACACATTCTAATTTTTTTTTCTAGATCTGTGAATAAAATATGTAATATTTAACCTTGCATGTTGCATCTCTTCTCTAATTTAATTAGAATTAAGCTTCATTACTAATTTGCGCATATTATTTAGTTTAATTACATATAAATATGCATTTGGGTCGTAATTAAATTAAAAATATATTTATACCTATCACATTTTGGTGAGCTTATAACATACTACACTAGATACATGAGTATCAAGGTTCACTTGCAATCTTGCTTCAACCAAAAAGAACTAGAGTCGAGAGACTAAAGCTTGCACAATTCTATGTAGCCTTAAACCTTGCACTTTATGTTGTTAGAATGAGAGGAAAACAAGGTAGGGAATTAGATATTTTTGTGTAGTCTGGAGACCTTACATAGATTCGATATGTAACCATGTACCCATGCGCTTTATGAAGATATGTGCCCCACTTGGAAAATTGTTACTCTTTTAGATCCTTAGTATTTTATGCTTACAAATGGATGTTCACTTTTTGTGCCCTTCATGAAGCATGTTCTTTTGTGTTCCTATCAACATCAAAATAATTAGGAAAACACACATGGGCTTTGATATGTTTTCTTTGCACAATGAATAACTAACTGAGTTTGTTGCTTTGATATGAAGATGATGATTCCATCAAATATTATTCTCAAAATAGTTGATGAGATTGATGGTAACGTGAGAAAAATGAGGGAATCTTCACACTGGTATCTTTACTTGCAAAGGCAAGATTTTAATCTCTGACTTGATTCTATAAATAGAAAATAAGAAATGAATGTGTAGGGCATATAGATTAAGAAGAGGAGGAATGAACCTATATAAGAATAAAGATCGATTGGGATAAAATTAGAATCCAAAATTGAGGATGTATTGAGTTGTCAAATTATGTGTTTGAATAACATTTTAGAGCTACATGGTCTAAGGAGATAAGTGTGGGCTCTAGAAAATTAACAATGTCTACAAGATTAAGTTAGGATAGGTCATAGGATTGAAATTATTAGGTAAACTCTATGAAGGGTTAAAGCCGAAAGGTGTGGCACACATCTGTGTATAGAAGTGACATGCTTTTTCTTTAAAATGAGAGTTTATGTGAGTTCAAGTGATGATAGTTGATATATCAATTTAGAATTTTGTAATGGTGTAAATAGATTAAATGTAGGATTTTGAGTTTAGAATGTTTTTATATTTTATTTTTAATGTTTTTTGTACGTTTGTTCACCTTTTTGCAAGAAAATAATTTATTTGTGTAAACACATAGAGTGAAAAATTGGTGCGCTTATGTATGGTCATTACAAATAAATATTAAAGCAAGATGTTTAACTACTAATGTATTTTCAAATTTTTAGCTCAATTTTTTTTATAATGGACAAATTATATTGATTTTTTATTAATTTTAGAAGCACAATTTATATGATATTAAAACAATGTTGTGGCATGCTCAATATCTCAAGTTTTAAAAATTCTAGTTGTAAATAATTATATGGTTGTATCAAGATGATTTTTTTTAGCATCGAGCTTTTTTTATTTTAATAATATATGTTTTTAGTTTTTAATGCATATACTAAAATTGGTTCAAAAAGTAAAAGCAATATCATTGAAAATTGAAAATTGAAAAATAATAATGTAAATTTACAAAAAAGGGTAGGTGAATTAAAAATAGGGCTACAAATTCCATATTTTTATTTTTATTTTCAATGTATCATTTTTTAGATGAGGCAACGTGGCAGTAATGTGGCAAAGTGGCGGTAATGTGGCTTGAGTCTTGGGTTTACTCCCCAAAGTCTTGGATTCGACTCCGGTGCCTGAGTTTATCTGATGCATGTGGCTTACGGGTGGTTGTGTGTATCCTCGGGGGACTAGTCTTGCCCCAACTCACCCCTTCTTGTCCCCAACTTGGTAGCAAAAAGTAAGTCCAAGGTAAGGTGGGTTTGGTTGCTGGGCTGGGTTGCAAGGACACCCCTGAGTTACCAAAAAAATGTTGCAAAAATAGGTGACGTTCAAATTGGTGTCCACACAGGTTGCCATTTGTTACTTATAGTTGTGAGTTAAGTTACGACCATAACCATGTTACCAAAATCACCAACTTGGAAAATTGTGTCCCACTTCGAAAATTGTTACTCTTTAGTCCAAATTATGCATCTAATGTAATTTTATTTTGTTTTCAATAAAATAATGGTAGTTCAATGATCAAAATTGCATGATTGCAAATTGTTCAAACCCATCCTCGAAGTACAATTTAAAAATTACCTATTAAAAATTTCATTTTTGAATGTTCACTTGTCATTTAAGAAAAGAATCAATTTCAATCAAATTCAAAAGAATGGTTACAACCCAAAAGTAGATCATGTTACATTGTTTTAAGGTTTATGAATGGGATATGTATATATAAGTATGTTTTTTTTGTGTAATGTAGATACTCATAATAATTAAAGTTTTCAACAATCATGTGAATGTGAAGAGCTAAAAAACCTAATTACACTCATTTGTCCATCACTTCTTATTGCTAGATGTGAAAACCCAATATAGGGAAAACCTAAATCATTTAGGAGTGGTGTTAGATAACATTGAAGATGTACAAAGTGGTTTAGGAAAATTTGGTGGAAGAAATTCGATTTAGGAACAACTTTTACAAAACCGAGTAATCCTAGGTGTAGGGAATGAAGGCTTCAAAGGTGAAAGCTAGCTTCCCCATATGATTCTAGGAGTTTAGAAGTGATTTAGGAGACAAAAAATTCATCGGAAAGCTCTTAGAATCATCTAAAAGATAGAAACATGAAATTTGTCCCAAGTCTCAAATATTTCCTTAGGTAATTTAGAACACAACAACTGCCCCTCTCGGTCAAAGACAAAATATTCCTTAAAATTTAAATTGCAAGTATAATCAGGTCCTAATAATGCTTTCAATGATCTCATAAAGTGTCATTATTAAAAATCATATGAGGTTTCACTCCAAAACACTTTCCCATGCTCCCGAGGTAGAAATTTCACTTTCAGTGTCCCAATTTGGACATAGTTGCTAAAAACAACTTTCCTAAAGTGGAAAAGTTACACTTTTTCACTCTTTCTGTCCTCGCTATCCCCCAAGGGACAAATGAGACATAAAATTTCAACCTTCTTCATCAAACCAAACTTTTATCACTTACCCCTCACAACTTCTGCCCCTAGGTTACACAACTTGACTCCATCACCTACCCCCTTCATGATGGTTGACCCTCATGTCACAAATTTTCACCTAATTTTTCCCCACTATCCCCCAAGGTAAAAAGGGGACATAAGGGACACAAAAGTGTGATCTCTTTCACCCCTTATAGCCCATGGTCATAAGAAAACACTAAGTTAGCTCCCGAAAACAAGATTTAAGATCGCAGTGCTCATTTCCAGCCCCTACAAGCCTCCAGGTAGCAATTTTTCACCTCAACTATCCTATGTGTCCCCCAAGGTGAAAAGGAGACAAGTGGGACACAAAAGTGCAACCTTCCTTTCCCCTTCAACCTCATTCAACCCTAGTTAGGAAGTTATGGTCATATGTCGGTTAAAAGTTGACCAGAAATCAAGTTAACTCCTACCCTGACAAAACTTAACCATTTAAAACATTCAAGTTGTTGGTGTTTTCCCTCCAAACATCTATTAATGTCTAATCATCTTGTTGTAATCTATCACAAAACATCAAGATTGCAAAGTGAAGAATTTCCCATATTTCTCAATTTGTGCACCTGATCTCCGCGAAACTTCACCAATGTAATTTATTTGAAAATTCCTTCAAGATTACTTTGAAAGTAACCCCAAGAATTTTGTGTATAATTTACAACAAAAAATTGAAAATTACATCCCAGAAAGTTTCCTTTTCAGATCTACGGAGATCTGATAGATGAAAAACCTTGAAAATTGGATAAGAAAGTCCTAGAGAAAACCCCAGAATTTTGAGACCAATTTTATTGCAACCCGACACCAATAAGTATTCTTTATAAATATAGTAAGTGTACAAGG
Source organism: Taxus chinensis (assembly GCA_019776745.2). Lineage (NCBI taxonomy): Eukaryota > Viridiplantae > Streptophyta > Pinopsida > Cupressales > Taxaceae > Taxus > Taxus chinensis. Next base: position 74,617,502 of record CM034150.1, read on the forward strand.
ATTTGTATATCTAAAAATAAAAAGTTTTCTAAAAATAGTGAATTCTCATCCTTCACAATACTCCAAATAAACAAAAACTATCAGAAGGTGAAAACTGTGAAAACTTGTTAAAAATAGTAGTCTTAGATAGGACCTACTAAAAATAGAAAGTTTTTAAATTGTAGACACAAAATCACGCACTTTGGTACATTTTTAGGTCAGAAAAGCATACTAAGATTCATATTATTCATAAGCAAGAAAACTAGTAATTGACAACTGTCTTTGGCCTCTTTTCTTTGTCTCTTTTTTTCTATTTGGACTTACACACCCTACAACCCAGTAGGAATTTTACTTATTTATCTTTCATGACTTCAGACACCAACATCTAGTCAAGACAGTAGCACCCAAGCACTCATGTCCCTCTTGGGCGCCCCTGACCCTTTCTCACCTTACTCGTTCCTTTTGGGTCTCTTTTATCTTTTGGGCATCTTTTTCACTTATGGGTTGGCCTTCCAGTTGTCAATTACGAAATTCAAATAAGGGAATCATATAAATACATAGTTATGTGTTCAAAATAAATGACCAAGCACTAAATATTATTATCATCACCTAATTTTGCATCCAAAAGGCACCTAAAGCACTCTAAAGCATCCTTTTAAGGATAAGGGATGCATCAACTCTACATACATAGCATATGAAGGGGAAGTTTATTATATCCCATCCACACATTCTACTACATTTCTATATTTAGCTACAACCTGTTATCAAGTGCAACTTGCACAAGGGCATCCTAGGGCATAATTTCTTCACACACTCACAAGAACTACATGGAGTCTGAGATGTAGTGCAGCACTTAGTCATAAGTTTACTCTTAGGGTGACCATCGGGGTTAGTCTGACTCCCCATTCTACATCTTTCTTTTTAGGTTTGATGTGGTTTGTGGGCTTGTGCAGGTGAACATTCTATTTTTACAGGTTACAGGTACCCTCAGCGATCATTTTGTGACTATTAGATGATCAATAGGAAAAAACTGTGACACTTTTGTGACATAGTGAAAACCTAATTATGGCCATTTGCATAGTCACCAGTACCCAGAAGCAGTCTCCAATCACCCAGGCGACCTTGACCTATCCCAACTACCCGTGACTGGCCTCATTCTTGCATTTCATAATTTACAAAGAGTGATAATGACACTCTTCCTAGACTCTTCAACACTTTTCCTGGTCTAGATCAAGCACAAATCAAATAAGTCTCCTTATCTCTATCTCTTTCTTAGGGTTTCATATTTACATATTAGTTTTCTTGTGTCATTTATGCGTCATTTATTTCAATAGTAGTTATGCAATAGCTAGATTTAATTCAAATTGAATTAAATCATTTGGTGAACCAGTCGCTCGAACCCCACCTTGCTTATAAGCATTTTATCATATTTTTAACATGGCTAAAACTTATCCACCCTTTACTGATGAAGACCTTCATGATATTCAAGCTCATCTTGTTGAACATCTGCAAGACCTAGATATGCTTTTATTCATTGTTCTTGAGAAGGCCACCAATGTAGCTGATCTTAACCATCCCACCTCTAATACTTCTTCCATTCATATGGCAACACAATCTCCCTCTTCTACCCTTCCACCTAATTTTGATATTCCCATGTTTGTTCCTACTCCTACCAACCATTTCACTCCACCTCTTATTTCTCACACTCGAAAGTCTCTTCTTCTGGCACTCAAGACCTAGCTTTCTTATATCACGACCTCCAAGTTCAAATCCGACAATTACAACATGCTACTTCATTCTCCTATCCATCTCTTGACTCCTCCTTACTTCTCCACACTCCTTTTACACCCACAATTTTTTCTTATTCACTTCCTCTAAACTTTGTCACCCCTAAGCTACCCACCTTCAATGGCCATGGTGACCCTCAAGATCATCTCAGATATTTTCATGTGGCATGTCTCGATTATGCGGATGATCATACATTGTTAGCTAAGTTATTTCCTAGGAGTCTTCAAGATTACGCCATGTGTTGGTTTTATGATCTACATGTTCATTTTGTAACTTCTTTTACGCATTTATTTGATTTTTTTTTGCTCACTTTCCAATCAATATCGGCACCAAGATCTCTTATGGACAACTTTTTCAAATCAAACAAATATCTAATGAGCATCTAGCAGACTATGTGTTACGTTATAAGAACAATCTAGCTAAGATGACCAATGTGCTTGTTGATTCAGAATTACAAGATCTTTTTGTTCAAAGCCTCTTACCACCACTTCAAGAGAGTGTTATCTTTGAGACCTCTCCTTCATTTGATCAATTATGTCATATGCTTAAAATGTGTGAAGTCAAATTATTTTCTATGGGAAAACTCAAATATCAAGATACTTCTTCATCATCTTCTAATAGGTTTCAAACTAAATCAACATTCAAGCCATCTCCTAAGCCCTCTAAAGCAAAGGCAACTGTTAATGTCATCTCTCCACCTGAAAAGCTTCAATGGCAACCTCCAAAGTGTACTTTCACCAAATTACCCTATGCACCTTGATTTCTATTGCCTCAACTTCTCGAAAGAAATCTAATCACTCTTCCACCACCACTCAATCTTGATCCATCTCACCCTCGTGGCCGTAATTATGATGAAAATGCTAAATGTGACTATCATCAATGCATTGGGCATTCTACCGATCGTTGTTTCAAACTCAGGAATCTCATTCAAGATCTTATTGACAATAATTCACTTGAGCTCCCTGAGCCATCTTCTTCTAAGCCGATCAATGATAATAAAAAGATAAAAATATTCAATGACCCTTTGTCTAAGCATGACACACAAGCTCTTGATTCTTCTACTAATCATACATATCGAGTTGTGTCCCTCCTTCATCAGGGCCCCTTGACTTCCTCATCGCTTCTGTTGATGCATCACCACCAACCATTTCATTTTTAGATCACGATTATCATGCTACATTCACTTCTGATTCATTACACATCAATGCTTCTATCGGTTCATACACTATCAATAACACCATGATCTATCCAGATGATCCTATTAGTGTGTGTTCAATTGCACTTCTTATGGATATCAAATGTCCAATCTCTAATATCACATATCCAATTCCTAATTATTTTGGCTACATTAGGCTTCTTGTTACAGTTGGGCCTCTTACCATGCTTGTGTCATTCATTGTGGCATCTTCAATCGAAGGTTGTGACATGCTCTTAGGTCTTCCTTGGCTCCGCGTTGCTCAAGTTATTCCCTCCATGAATCATTTGTGTCTTAAGTTCATTCACAATAAACAAGTTATCACTATTAAAGGTGTTCCACCATGCACACCATTTCCTAAACCTAGTCTTGATGATATCCTTCCACTAGCTACAACATCTAGGCCTCCAGGGCCTCTCAAATCTAAAGCACACTATTGCACCTAGTTCTCCTATTGCACATGACCTACTTCATGACCTTTTCTTCCATCATCAGTCCACTAGTCCATCTCATTAGCATAATTCCCCTACTCAGGAAACCCCTTCACATAGGTGTTCACCACCTCCTTCACCACATATGTCTCCTTCACATGTACATTATTACTCTCATACTCCACCAATCTTAGAGCATCATCACATGCCTTTATCTCCTCGGATATCGGGTGGAGGGCCCTTTCCCTTCACTATCATTGGATAACCTTCTATCCTCTCACACTTGGGGGAATCACACTTTCTTCCCCCCTTCCTAGCATCATAGTTTGTCTATAGTATCTACTATCATGCTTCGTGCTTCACACTTAATCTTTTCAATACACATATTGATATACACCTTGTATCATCATTACCCTATGACACACTCTAGTTCCATGGTTCATACTCAACTGCTGAGGGTCTAAATCTGAAATGAACCTCACCACATTCACTTTTCATGCTCTATGCTTCATGATCTATCTTTCTAGCACACATTATCAAACCATTTCCCGATGATGCACTCTTGTTCTATGGTTCATTCTTGATTGTTGAGGGGTATTTTATAAATGAACCTCATCTCATACACATCCGCTGGGGGGGCACATTGCTCCTATCACATTCACACATTGCATACCATTCCATCACACTCATACACTGCATTTGCATATCTTGGTTGCACTTACTCTTGTTTTGCTTATACTAGTTACATGATGCACTTTTCTTACTATGTTAGTCAGATACTCAATATATCATTATATTTCTATATACACACATGCATGTTCACTTGGTCTTTTGGAGTGAATGCAGATCTCTTACATATTTTCACACACTGCAATGATGCTCGACACTGTATCCTTTTCCAGTCCCACCGAGGCTCTTGGGGTCATCTACTTTTCCTACTCTCACACATTACAAGTGTTATTATTTCATCATATACTACTTCTTATTCTTACTAGCACATTACTTTCCATTGATACATACATGTCTTGACATAATTTTTATCTTTCTAACATGCTAACGGGTGCTTCATGTGCAACATTTTCTTTGCAAGACTATATGCCACCATGGTTGTCTGATACATTTTTCTTAACATTGTTTGCTATTGTATGTCATTGTTTGTGGGCTATTCCCTATGTCTTGTTTGATCACTATTTGTATGCTTTTGGCCACTTTGGCCTTGATTGTCTTGTGACATTGTGAGTGATGTCCCATGTTTGAAACCCACTTTTCATGGTCCACTTTGTTTTCACACTTGCTTGTTACATTGTTTTTCTATTACATGTTTGCTACTTTTTCTACTAACACATGTTACTAGCCACTTTGTTTGCATGTGCCTTGGTTTCTACCATGCACATCCCCTACCCCCTGCAGGTATCATATTAGCTCATTAGCATCAGTCCTCTCTTTTGGCCGCATACACTCCTACATTCGATGTAGCATGCACCCCAAAACAAGGGGGGCATACATTGGGTGAACAAATCACCCCTACAACAGCTCAGAGCTACAGTTAAAATTGCACAATACAAAAATGACACAGAAACACAGTCACAAAATGACCCAGAATCTGACTTGGGTCCTGTATCACAACACAGACACCAGTTCCCAGACTCAGACAAGTAAGCTCCTGGGCACCTGTGTCCTCCCCATGGCACTAATGTCCTAGGGGCACATACAATCATCTTCTCAGATCAACACAATTCACAGAAGCCTTCAGAGTAGTTTTACAGTTACAAGCACAATCCTTTAGTTACAGTATACATGCAATCTTCTACAATCTATTTCAATCAGAACAACTAGAACTAATTCGAGACAACATGAACAAATCAGGGATGCACCATCTGCAGTGGTGTTTATCAGGTAGAGTCATGGAAGGAGAGTAACACTAGACCTCTCTCCCCAACACTTGCTCTTTGGTGTGAGATCACCCAAAAAACTCGCACTTGGCGTGAGATCACCCAAAAAATTCACACTTGGCGTGAGATCACCCAAAAAACTCACTTTTGGCATGAGATCACCCAAAAAATCTCTTCACAACATTTCAGGACACTTTTCTATCCTTTACACTCTTATACATCAAGTGCACACTTTCCTTTACACACTTTTACATAATTATGCAAACTATGCACCTTTTTCTCTGATTTATCATATACAAGAACTTTGACTACTCTTTGCTCTTCTTTTGCAGGTCCATCCTTAATACGCAACAAGAAGTAACAATCAAAAGCACAACAATAGGTACAATGAAATGTATACGCTTCACCCCTAGGGTCACTTTCCTTTCCTAGTCTCCACGCTTCACTTTGCATCATTCCACACTTCACTTGTCCACTCAATGCTATTCATTGCACGCTCTACAAGATCATAAGGTACGCATCTCTTATCTACTTTATGTTATCGAGTATTCACTCAACAACATAAAGTGGGGGAAAATGTAGACACAAAATCACACACTTGGGTACATTTCTAGGTCCTAAAAGCATACTAGCATTTACATGATTCCTAAGCAAGAAAACTAGTAATTGACAACTATCTTTGGCCTCTTTTCTTTGTTCTCTTGTTTTCTATTTGGTCTTACACACCCTATAGCCCAGTCAAAATTTTACCTATTTATCTTTTATGGCTTCAGACACCAGCTCCCAGCCAGGACAACACTGCACAAGTGCTCTTGTCCCCTCTAGGTGCCCCTGACCCTTTCTCACCTTACTCACTCTTTTGGGTCTCTTTTATCTTTTGGGCATCTTTTTCACTTATGGGTCAGCCTTCCAATTTTCAATTACGAAATTCAAACAAGGGAATCATATAAATACATAGTTATGTGTTCAAAATAAAGGACCAAGCACTAAGCATTATTATCATCACCTAAGCTTGCATTCAAAAGGCACCTAAAGCACTCTAAAGCATCCATCTAGCATCCATTCAAGGGATAAGGGACTATATACACAACATAGGAAGGGGAAGTTCATTCTATTCCATCCACACATTCTAATACATTGCTACATTCTAGCTACAACCCGCTATCAAGTGCAACTTGCACAAGGGCATCCTAGGGCACAATTTCTACACACACTCACAAGAACTACATGGAGTCTGAGATGTAGTGCAGCACTCGGTCGTAAGTTCACTCTCAGGGTGACCGTCGGGGTCAGTCTGACTCCCCATTCTACATCTTTTCCTTTTTAGGTTTGATGTGGTTTGTGGGCTTGTGCAGGTGAACTTTCTTTTTAGGTTACAGGTACCTTCGATTCGATCCAAGTGTGAACTATCAAGAGATCAACAGGAAACAACAACGATAGACCTTGTGACATAAAAGAAAGTAGATTCTAAGCTCTTTTCGCATAGTCACCAATGCCCAGAAGCAGTCTCCAGCACCCAGGTGCCCTTGTCCTATCCATGGGCGCCGTGTCCTGGCCTCATTCCTATATTTCATATATTTACAATGAGTAATTGCGACACTCTTCCTATGTATCTTATTCATCACTTTTCCCTTCCTAAATCAATTCCAGATTGCACGAAAATCAACTAAGTCCTTCTTATCCTCTATCTCTTGCTTAGGATTTCATATTTACATCTTAGTTTGGTGTCATTTATGTATTTTATCATTTATACATCATTTATTTCAATAGTGACTCTACAATATTTAGATTTAATTCAAATTAAACATCCCAATTGACCCACAAAGTCACCTTCATCACTAGTCAAAACCACTTCATGAAAGGGATATTTTATGAATTCCACTCTATTCCTCCTACAGGAACTTGACTCAATCCTGAAATCCCATTTCATACGTGTGCAAGTGTTGTTTTTAAACTAATGCTAATGTAAACAAAGACTAACACCTAAATAGTCTTAATTAGCAAGCATTAAATAACATTATAAACACCATCATGATAAGAATTAATCAAGGGTTAGATGCTAAAATTTATCAATACAAAACTATGAAATCAACTACGTTAAGCACCTAAATATCCTCTATTCTCTAACAACATGCAAATGAAAGAACCTAGGTAGGCTCCATGGTTATCAAAATCAGTTGTCCTTAATGTTCCAAGCACCTAGGAATGAGGGCTAGTCAAAGTTGGGCTACAAGACCCCTTTTGACACCTCCCATATGACCTAAGCACTTTTGAGAAAGAGGCTTAACTCTTCAAGATGATGAACTCTCAAGAGGACAAAGTGCAAGCTCTTAGTCTATTTTGTTATATGCTTTGCATTTGCTCTCTTAAGGAGTTTAGGTGTAAGTAAAAAGGTAGGTGGAGGGCTCTTTATATAGACCAAATGATAAAGGATTCAAAACATCCTCATGAATGTGGGATAAAGGTAAAACATGATTAGGAATGGATAAGGTTGCTTTATTAAAGATAACCTTACTTTAGAAGGGTTTAATACATGTTTAACAAGTCATTGGGAGTTGGGGGTATTTTAATTAATCAAAGGTGATTAATTAATAGGTAGGTGTAAGCTTATAGAAGCCAATTAGAAGAATAATAGTGCGATTTAGGCTATTGTGAGGGGATTAAATCAATTAAACATTGATTTACTAGTTAAATGAAGGGGAAGACTAATTAATTATTAATAATTAATTAATCTAGATAGAGGAAGTGATAATTAATGAAAGGTCGTTAATTAGGTTGTTAGTTGGATAGGCGGCTTAATCAATTAGCGTATTGCAATTGATTAACAACAATAAGAGGGAATATGAGTGCTTTTGACGATATGTCGTCGATTTGTGAGAAAGGGAATAATTAACGCAATTTAAGTATTTAAATTACTTGGGTAAGTAATTATAGGTGTCTACATTTGCCCCTCTTTGGGGTGGGGTAAGTGACGTCACTTTAAAGATAGTAGACGAAACAAAATTTTGAAGGGATAGAAGAATAATTAGTAGAAGTGAGAGATTCCCCCTCGTGTGTCGATGGGGTGATGGAAGAAGCCGATCGATGATCGAAAAAGGTGAGATATAGATAGAAGAATGGGGAAGAGGCAGGATGCCTCGATGAGAGAGAAAATTAGGGGTGAAAAGGGAAGTGGTGTAGAAGAAATAAGGAAGAGGGGAGAGAAGAGCTTAGCCTCTAGATGCTACTTATTTGGAATAAATTTGATGTCATCATATTTCCATAGGAACTACATCATCGGTCCTTATGAAAAATATAAGCATACGACAAAGGAAGAACGACATGAAAAGCCATACTACGAACATTTGTCCATTGCTGAAAACACCAACTCTATGCAACATACAAAATGTAATGCAATACGAGAAAGTGAAATATGTCTAACTCTATGCAACATACAAAATGCAATGCAAAACGAGAAATTAAACAAGCTAAACTAACAGAGAAACATAATATAATGTTTTTATTATTGAGCTTTAGTTCCGACTTGTGCGAATTAACGACAAGGGTTAAAAATGGTGCCCCAAGCAAGAATACATGCGAGGGGAATAACGGAGGACACTTAGGTCCAATGGAAAAGCAATGTGCACTACGAAATAGTACCAGACAACTCGTTGTGCCCCAGAGTACAGATGAAGTAAGCAACCTAGCTTTGTTGATAAAGGTAGATCAAGATGATCGGTGCAAGTCACACACATGAACAAGTGAGAACCAAAGAGTGATGTTTTGTAGGATGACTTTCAATTTTTGGAAGTTTTCTGAAACATATTTGAATGTTTTTGATGATTTTTATAACATATTTGAATGTTTTGGTTGATTTTAAAAGTTTTATGAAACTATGTATAGGAAGACGAGGAAGCGTGGATTCCCCCAGCGATAGATGGGATGTACAAGGGCATAAGGCCACGTACGTATCAGAAAGGTGAAGATGTAAAAATGCCCTAGCAATTAGGTGGGATTATTCAAAGGAAAACTCTTCACAGGTAGAAGCGGGACCTAAGGCCATTATGGATAGGTTCAACATGATGGATGAACATAAACCAATGAAATGCTAAGAAGAAGCAAGGATGCCCCCAGTGCAAGTTGTCCTAAAAGCACGTGATAGAAAGGAAGGAGAAGATTACCTTTGTGGAAGGGGACAAAGTTGTCCACAAACATGGCAAAAAAGTAATCTTATATAAATGGATGTTCTGAACGAAGTAGAAGAACAATGTGTATGATATGAATGTAGTTGAGAAGCCTCGCAATGAAGAAGTGATTAGACAAAGGCACAAATCGCGAGATGAAATATGGACTATTGTAAGAGTTTGAACAAGGTACAAAATGAGACACTTGGTAACATACTAATCCTGTTTACTCATAAAGATCCAGTGTGTGCACGTGGAGTTTATAACCTCTTGAAGGGAAGATTTAATAGACAACAAGTGAATACACCCTAGCCAATGTGTAGGAATGATTTATTGTGAAAGGTGATTTGGGAATGGATGGTGAAAGGATAGCTGTACATTGCTCCACTGCCAGCCAGACGTCCATAGCCCTGACAGAGATGTATTTAATTCTAATCACAACATTTCTCTACTGCCAGTCAGGTGTCCATAGCCCCGATAGAGATTATTGGAAATACCCCAAGAGAGAGTAATATATCAATTTACTTTTGATTTGTAGCTTTTAGCTTTTGATTTTTGATTGATTTTGATTCTTTTGCTTTCTGAAAACTTATTTCAGCTCTCTTGTTTGCCAAGGGGTTAAGAACCACTGATGGCTTGATGGAAGGAGGTGGAAATGCTTACGATGATGACATTGGCTAGTGTCAACAAATATGTCCAAAATTTCTTCGCAACAAGTTTATTAGATGTTGAATGGGATAGGATCTCTAAGAGGTCAGTCATTCTTTAATTTACCAAGGTGATAAAAGACCAGGGTCAAACGGATACCATAGAGATAAATGTCGCAAAATGCATGCGAATAAGCTAACCAAAATATCACTGAATGGATGAAAATGGCAGGAAGACTTGTAGAAGAATAGCAAGGAAGGGAAGAAATAAATATCCATGTGTACGCAACACCTGTTTGCAATGTTTGATCTTTGTACCTTTGATTTGTGTTGTGTTTTCTCAATGTTTTTTTTTTTAATTGTTTTTTAATTTATTATATATATATATATATATATATATATATATATATTAGATTTTTGATAGTTGTAAGAGGTTGGGACTAACAAAGTCACTCTATGTGGTAAGATCCAACAACAATGTTTGCGACTTCCTTGATAAGGGAGACCAGGTGTGTTTGTTTATCGAGAGTGATATTATCCCCGATCTCGATGATTGAGGTGAGTTCACACTCAATAAATGAATGTGATTTGTTCTGAAACATGGATTTCATATGCGGTAGATTTAATTCCCCATCCAGAGGTTTACACACTTTGCACCATACTTGATGGTTACGTTGGTGTGCATTCTTGAATCACGATTAATTTAGAATTTTGAGATTGTTTGATTTGTTGGGAGCTATAGAGCTCTTTGCAGTTTTGATCTGAGCTTGATTAAGAAACTGTTTGGGTTTCTTATAAGCTAATGCATGACTTGTCTGATCCCGAGAAGGAGAAGAAAGTGAACGTGGATGTTTAGAACTGATGCAAGAAATGACCACGGGCTTGCCACCATCTTTGGTAGAAGAATAATGTGATGGATGAAATGGATATGGTCCAAGAATTTAAGAGGAGGGACTACCAGGAGGCGAGCTACTGATACAAGATGATGAAGGGATTCTAGGATGTGGCCCAAGAATAGAAGAAGAAAGGCTACTAGGACATGACCCATAGATAGAAGATGAAGGGCTACTAGGATGTGGCCCAAGAATAGAAGAAGAAGGGCTACTAGGATGTGACCCATAGATGTAAGATGATGGGATACTAGGATGTGGCCCAAGAATAGAAGATGATGGACTACCCGGGGGTGATCCATACCTAGAAGACAAGGGGCTAGTTGGACGTGCCCCAAGAATAGAAGATAGTGGGCTACTCGAAAATGTCCCACAAATAGCAGAGGAAGGGCTACTAGAAGGTGATCCACACTTAGACGAAGATGAAGGGCTACTTGGCATTGACCCCATAAGAGATTGTGATTAAGGAATTATGATAGACAAGGAGTGATTGGGTGATGAAAAGATAGGCCATGGATCAATGCAAGACTAAGGAGTTTCATCGCATAATTAAGAATGGGAAGATGGAAGATTAAGAGGAGGATCAAGTTGCATGATCTGAGGCTCTTCCTCCATTTCTTGATAAAAGGAATCAACCTTTTCCTCACAATACACAAATGCATCAAAGTCTAAAGAGAAACCTTCCTCGTAATCTACTAGAGGAATATCTTCATGTGCCCCTATAAATGCCTTGATTGTTTCTTCATTCTGAAAGAGGTCAATCGGTATGAGTTGTTGATTAATCCCTAGGGGTTGATTGGAAGAAATAAGTTCACTTGGTGTGGAAGACTTAGAAGATGTTTGATGATTATTGATAGAAGAAGATGATGTGGGGGACAAAGAATATGTGTAACTAGATGTCTCAGGAGTAGAACAAGGTGGTGTGGACCTACCTATACGATGGTATATCGTCTATAAACTAGTAGGATTAAGTCAAAAGTTTGTAGATTGTGACGTATGGGTCGATTCAGACATTTGACTCGAAGGACTTTGAGTCACACAAATCTTCAAAGAAGGAAGATTTATCGGGGGTGATTAATGAAGAAGGTCCTGCAAAGAAGGGGAGGACTGTGATTCAAGAATCGCTTTAGATGAATGATGAAAAGGGTCCTGTGAAGAAAGAGAGGACCGCAATTCAAGAATTGTATTGTACTTCTGATTGGAGGGATTTGGAGTCACGTGTATCTTCAAAGGAAGAAGACGTCATTGGGACGATTGATAAAAGGGGTCCTGCGAAGAAAGGGAGGACTGCGACATAAGAGTCGCATTAGATGATTGATGAAGAAGGTCCTGCAAAGAAGGGGAGGACTGTGATTCAAGCATCACATTAGATGAATGATGACAAGGGTCCTATGAAGAAAGAGAGGACCACGATTCAAGAATTGTATTATACTTCTGATTGGAGGGATTTGGAGTTACGTGTATCTTCAAAGGAAGAAGACGTCATTGGGGGACTGATAAAAGGGGTCCTGCGAAGAAAGGGAGGACTGTGACATAAGAGTCGTATTAGATGATTGATGAAGAGGATCCTGCAAAGAAAGGGAGGACCACGATCTAGGAGTCACTTTAGATGACTTAGGAGTTGAATTAGATGAATCCGAATAGTAGTTTGAATCTGAATCCTCAGAAGAGTCAAAGGAAATATTTGGATTGGAATCCTCAAAAGAAGAGGAAATGTTTGGATTATAATTAGAAGAAGAGTGGGGGGAACTCAAATAATAATTTGGATCAAAAGCATCCAAATCATACCACCGACTATGAGATGAAGGTGGGGAACGAGTTACCCGTATGAGACTTCTAGCACAAAGAACCAAACGAGGTTTAGTTATGATGGACATCCTTTGATGTGAACGCCGAAAATTGAATTCCTTATTGTCATAAGAATGAGGAACTGCGCGATAATCAGTCATTGTTGGCATCATTTTAATCTCAAATATCTAGGCCTAGATAGTGTGATAAAACTTCTTCAAAGTGAAGAAGGTGTTATTTCCATCTGGGAAGGATAATAACAACCAACTAGACATTTCGTAAGTACGGAGATCCATGTGTGATTTTCTGAAGGGGGTCTAAGGAAAATAAACATCGTGACGATGCAATCTCAATGAGATCAAAAGGGATTACCCGAGAAAATGAGTTTTCTGAATGAATAATCACAAAGAACAATCACGAAAGTGTGAAACACAAAGCCAATCAATAAGGAAACACTCCCTATGTAAAATGTGTGTACAAAATGATAGCCCGATGCAAAGATGATCAACACAATGTCAATATTTACGTCAAGCTCAACATGAACAAGGCATAAATATTAACAAAGGGTAGCCGTGGCTCCCAATCAAAGGATACCATGACGCGTTCAACAACCAACAAGGCCAAAATGTTAAAGGGTGAGGTTTATAAATGTAATCCACGCAACAACACCAATTGGACACGTCTATCAAGCTTCACGGAGAAGTGAGATATTAGTGTTAAATTGGTATCGAAATGACGTAAACAAAGTAAGCAACACCTTTCAAGATTTGGGACAATGTTTGAAATCAAACGAAGTCAAATTATACTAAGGATGTGCTAAAATGTGTGAAACGTAACACCACAATGCAGATACTTAGATCACATTTACAAAAAATAGGACATAAGTATCTTAATTGTGTCAAGATAATGCAAACAAAGTAACACATCAAAAGGAGATCTAATGATGAATTAATTTGAACTATGATGACAATCCTAACATGGGTATCAAGATAAAAAAAGGCTACCAATGATATAAATACGTCTCCAAACACTTTAGATGTTTAACTTACCCAACCGCCAACATGGATGGGCGTAAACGAACAAAAAAGTGGCAGAAACAATCGAGTGGTAACGCAGAGGTAGTCACCCTTCTTTTGATCAACAAAGTGTCAAAATAATGTGAAGGAAGCAAATCAAAAATGGGATGAAAAATGCTAGCTTCACTTTGGTAGAGTTTCACCTCGCCCTAAGGCAAGTAAAAACTAGGCGAAAGTAACGTGTCACACGTTTTTGAATGAAAATATGGTTCACAACTCAACACTTTTTTAGAATGGTCAAAGTGGGCTCTTGGCCAAATTATATTCTCCTAGGTGGTTCTCTCACCCTAGGTGTTACAAAGTTGCCACGAGCGAGCGTGATTTACCCAAAAAGTCACACTGACTAGTTTGGGAGTATCTCGGCTTTACTTTACCCCCTTCAAGAACAGTAGGCAACTAGTGCGTCTATATGTACTATCACTGGGGTTGCCACAACGGACAACCTATAATGCTATCTCACAAAGGAATCACTAGTCAAGTAGGTAGTGCGGAGAACTTCCCATTTTGTCCACAAGATTCCCTCTTGCATGGAATACTTTAGGGTTCCTGGAACCACCCTCATTGTTATAGCTTAAGGCGTTATGCCAAACGGGTTATGTTCTAGTTGAGCGGAGAGGGACGTACCCTTTTCTAAAACCTACAATATAGTGTTTTGAATATGTTGTTCATTTTATCTTTTTTAAATTAGATGTGGTTTGCTTGAACAACGTTTGACAACCTGCAAGAACATGTGTATTAGAAGTTTTTTGACTTTTGTTTTGTTTCCTTCATTCTTTGACAATCATTTTAGTTATGTATGATGATGATTAGTAGTTTTCCATTAAAAGAGAAGGCATCATTTCTGATTCTCCAGATCGTCCAAGGATGCAAGAGAAGAGCATACGTGATTGCCTTCAAAAATCCAAAAAAGATATCAAAATGGAAAAACACTCTTAATTCAACTATGCCAAGTTAGCCAATTCCTACTCAAATAATCCTAACAAACTCAAAGCATCAAGAGGACTTAAGAATCATTTCTGATTCCCAAGATCGCCCCAAGGGACGTGAGGGAAGAGCATACGCGATCTTATTCCCATGATTAAACATGTAATGTTTATTAACCTTTTAAACAATTCAAATCACCATAAAACATGTAAAAAACCCTACAAAACAGAAGTTAGATTCAAAATAAAACTTGCAAGGTGTTAGAACATCAAAGACCAAAATTTTCAAAGCATTTAGTTATGTTATAAATGAGTAGTTTAATAAAAATGAAAACCTTAAAATGTTGGTAAGTCAAAATCCTAATTTTACAATTCCATTGTGTATTTAACTTCAATACCTTTCCAACGCAACAAAAACGGAGTCGTTTCGAGTTCGGGAGCAAAAGTTATGGCCTCCGGAAGATTGCTAATGATGCCTGCACCACTGTTAGTGTACCTGCACCCCTTTTTTGGTGCCTGCGCGCCCCTGTGTAAAAAAAACACAGTGAGAGTTGTGCTTGCACGCACAGAATGGCGTGTGTGCTCCCCTTCCTATAGGTGGCTAAAAAACATGTGATTTTTCAAAAATATCAAAAATTTATCGATTTGGTTCAATTTTTGGCAACATATCAAAATTTTACTTCACCTCCTTTGATCCTGCAAAGAGCAAAAAAACAAGACAAACCTAGCTAAACTAGTTAAGAAACATGATTTTTTTCCATTTAGAACTAAAATATTAGTGAAACTAAAAAATTGAACTAATCTAAAAACTTTGAAACTAATCTAGAAAGCTTTTAAACTAATATATAAAGCTTTGAAACTATCCTAGAAAGATTAAAACTAAGAAATAGTTAGAAACTAAAAAAAAAGCTTCAAAGTGACTCCATTAATGGAGGATGGACATAAGTGTCCCACCGGGCGTGCCAAATGTGTGCAAGTGTTGTTTTTAAACTAATGCTAATGTAAACAAAGACTAACACCTAAATAGTCTTAATTAGCAAGCATTAAACAACATTATAAACATCATCATGATAAGAATTAATCAAGGGTTAGATGCTAACATTTATCAATACAAAACTATGAAATCAACTATGTTAAGCACCTAAATATCCTCTATTCTCTAACAACATGCAAATGAAAGAACCTAGGTAGGCTCCATGGCTATCAAAATAGTTGTCCTTAATGTTCCAAGCACCTAGGAATGAGGGCTAGTCAAAGTTGGGCTACAAGACCCCTTTTGACACCTCCCATATGACCTAAGTAATTTTGAGAAAGAGGCTTAACTCTTCAAGATGATGAACTCTCAAGAGGACAAAGTGCAAGCTCTTAGTCTATTTGCTATATGCTTTGCATTTTCTCTCTTAAAGAGTTTAGGTGTAAGTAAAATGGTAGGTGGATGGCTCTTTATATAGCCCAAAGGATAAAGGATTCAAAACATCCTCATGAATGTGGGATAAAGGTAAAACATGATTAGGAATGGCTAAGGTTGCTTTATTAAAGGTAACCTTACTTTAGAAGGGTTTAATACATGTTTAGCAAGTCATGGGAGTTGGGGGGTATTTTAATTAATCAAAGGTGCATAATTAATAGGTAGGTGTAAGCTTATAGAAGCCAATTAGAAGACTAATAGTGCGATTTAGGCTATTGTGAGGGGATTAAATCAATTAAACATTGATTTACTAGTTAAATGAAGGGGAAGACTAATTAATTAATAATAATTACTTAATCTAGATAGAGGAAGTGATAATTAACGGAAGGTCGTTAATTAGGTTGTTAGTTGGATAGGTGATTTAATCAATTAGCGTATTGTAATTAATTAACGACAACAAGAGGGAATATGAGTGCTTTTGACGATATGTTGTTGATTTGCGAGAGGATAATTAGCACAATTTAAGTATTTAAATTGATTGGGCGTAACTATAGGTGTCTATAATGTGTGTGAAAGATAGTCACTCGAACAATAGGTGAAATCAAGAACATCATGAGGCATGTGAAGGATTTGAAACATAAAATAAATTAATTAAAATTCAATTCATCAAGGAAATGGTCATTAGGAGCATGATAAAATAATATCACCATGAGTGATGTTGACAGTCATCTCAAACTCACAAATAATGCACATCTCATAACAGTGTTTTTAAACACTTAACCAATGTTTTATGGTGGGCTCACTGTACAGATGAAAATTGACTTGTGATCTTCAACTGCACTCGACCCCTCGAGGTCATGCCAGAGTAGCCAATGTTGAATGTGTGTGGCTAACTAGAGGAGGATCAATGACTAAGATCTGGTAGTGTGATCCCCTGGTAGATGAGTTGGCAAAGGGGAGATTTAGACGCTATTAACAAGTAGCGTAAATTCCCTATGGTTTGTTTGCCTAACTTGGATCTAAGTGTTGATTGAGTTTGAAGTGTCCAAATTAACTAAGTTGAAACTGACAATCTATGCTACTGTTGAAAGGAAACTAATCTAAACAAATCACAAACTGAAATATTACAATCATAAACAACAATTTGCTTCTATTCTAAACAACTAAAATATTTCTACACTAAAACTAAACAAGCGAGATAACCCAGTGTGGTTATTCACCTATGCTGAGTGTATTGAAATTAAACTAAATTAAAAAAAGAACTTTTTCTAAATGATCTATGATGTGTAGACAACCTCATACATATATTCTCTCCTTTAGATCCACAGGGATGGGAAGAGGAGGATCCATCACCGGGAATTGCTATGAAAGATTCAAACCCTCTTGGAAATTAAATAATTACTTGCAAATGAAAGGAAATTGATTTCCACTCTATTTGATATGATATAACAATGATAAATTACAGGAATGAAGGAAATCATAACAACACATCCAACCTGGAATTCACAGAACATAGGTAAATCCAGCTGTGTAGTAATTTCCCCCTCAGTTTGTCTCTTTCTTTCTTTGAGTGTTCATATGAGTCCAAGGGATTGGGAATGCAAGAACAATAGCAGGAGGATGGCACTTGAGCAATGACAACTTGAAGGTAGTCTGGGTGTAAAACAAGTAGAAGAGAGATAGCACAAGAGATATGAGCTTGGTTATGCAATTCCTAGCAAGATTGTGGTAGTAATACACTACAAGATACACAAAATTCTCAGGCCTTTTGCTTAATTACAAGCATGGAATATATAAGAATTGGGGGTGGGATGTGCCTTCATGTAAAAGGCAAGAAGAAGTAGTTCCAACTAATTAAATCTATTTAAAAATAGGAGGAAGGAAAACCAAAGAATCAAATCTATTTAAGACAATTTGGCTCATGGATGCATGCTAAAAGTGAAATTAAGTGAACCATCACATGTTAAAACACGCATGATGGAATCTGGAAAAAGTGGTCAGGACCGCTGCCCTGCGCAGGGTGGCGGTCCTGGCACAAAGGCCAAAACATGCATAGAAAGAGGCATAAAGCTAGAAAAAGCGTGGGAAGGCTAAGTAAAGACGTATAGGAAACAAATATACACCGTGAATGGGCTTTGGAGCTTGAACACCTTCTTGAAAGGACTTGAATCATCATTAGGGATTTGTGTAGCCATTTTTCGACAATGTAGCACATGCAAGTTTGGGTGCGTACATATTGCCCCCTTAGAGAAGCGTCTTAGCCATGAAAAATGCATAAAACGTAGAGTCTGAGTATGGCGTTCCTAAAAAGGGGAGTTAGAAGTTATACCTAACACGCTCGTGTGTCATAATGTCACCGCCCAAACTCCCACTACCTACAAGAGATTAGATAAAACATTGAAAAATAAACAATAAATCAAAACAAAAAAGAGGACTTACCATTTATGTGGGGATATAGAGATATACCTGTGCCAATGCTCTAACCCTGTGAAAACATACACTCAAAACGAGGTTAAAAATAACATATATATCAAAATAAACTCATTTTTCAATTCATTTGTGCATTCTCGATTTGGTGAATTTAGAGCTCTGGACCCATGGGGACCGTTTCGTTTGTGAGTATGATTGAATTGGAATGGATTTGGGAATGGTATTTTGCATTAGGCTTGGCTATTGGGACCCTAATGTTAGGACCCTAATGTAGCTACCAAATCTTAAAATCACGTAGGCGTGCACAGCCAGAGGAAGTGCGTAAGTGAAGGCGAGCGAGGTAGAATTCAAAAAGTTTTCTTGGAGAACCAAGGACGCACACCCGCAAAGCACAATTCGGGACTTAGCCATTTTCGGCCTTTTGGACAGAACACATGAAGAACGTGTTCTATATGGATAAGGTTCCAGCCTAGCAACAGGGTGTCCTGGAAGGAATATACCTTGCGATAGGAAGATCCAAAAAGCTAATCATGACATGGAGAGGCATGCGCCTGGGGTGACCCACACCTTGACACTTGTGACCAAATTTGAGGTTGCAAAGGAGTTTGTTAGAGCTCAGATGCCTATTTATACTTGCGCCCTTGGTAAAGAAGAGACACAAGTGAGGTAGCGGAGCTCTGTAAAATTACTGCAAGAACTATGGGATAGAATGGGTAGATGATTGTAGGAAGAATGTAATGAGGAAATGGGGAATGAAAATTTTGTTTTGTGAGCATACATATATGGATCAAAATATGGTGTATGACCGTGGTCTGCCTCTCTGTGATGCTTTGTAGTAAGACTATGAATGAATATGATAAGGTTACCACTGTGTTTATATTAAGATCTCTTTCCTGTATTATCTGCATGTTTCTACTCTGCTTCTGATCTTGTATAATCATGAACCTTACTTGAATGTTGAGTATATTTGTGGATTTACAACTTCCTAGTTCTATTAATTTTGTTACGCATTTTGCTTTTGTTATGACTGAAGGGGTATAGAAGCCGTTTTGAGCTCTATAGTTTTTTTCATTTCTTTTAAATCACTAAGACAAGATCATGAAGTATGCCTTCCATTGAACTCACATAAAAGAGAGACCCGGCTACCTCTCTCACGCCTCAGGTGAGCGCCTAGTGCCCATTGGGTAATAGGCCAACGCACATGAGGTTCCCTTGTTCTTGGTGGGTGCAAAATGACTACATCTCGGTTCCATTGTCGGGACCTCTTTTCAAAGTTGTAGTGGAACATGGTATACATCATGATCTGTGTAAAGAGTGATGACGGAGAGAATAACCTAGGAAGGTGTTGAAGATTGGTTTAAAAGCACGGAGGATGAATTCACTCAGAGATTCAATAATGGACCCGGGTTTGACACATGAAGATGGGTGGAAGACACTCTTTATCATGAGTTGTTCGAAACCTTCTTCTGTTGTTTCCCAGTAGAGTTATTCGAATGGCTCTCAGCTTATACATCTAGATCGGGGTGGTGTTATAAGTCACACCCTTGGACCTAAGAAACATATCAAAACTTGAAAGATGTTGATCTAACGTGGACCCGTGCTATAGATCATTGGTGGAAGGGAGTATTGACTAGCTACACTCTGGAATACGCAATTTCCACGTATTCCTGTCCAGAAGTTGTTGAGTTTGAGTTCTTACGGGAGCCCAGAGGATCATTTCTGCATGCTATCCCTCTGGCAATCAAAATTTTGATGGTAACCATGGGATTAGAGGCATTTGCTATGGCCGGCTAAACCACCATGAGAGCTTGGTGAGGAAGCTAGGTTGGGGAAAGATGGCTGATATAATGACTGAAAAGGAAAGGGAGGAGAGACAACTCAAGTATAACGAAGCATGTGAAAGGGAGATTGATAGACGATGTGGGATTACAAGTGGGTTATGGAGCCAGACATGGTGGAAAGGAGTTATGGTTCACACAAAGCATGTGAAACCTAAACAGTCTGTGATACCCCATCTTGGTAAGTGTGGGAGAGAAAACCTTGCGGCTTCTGGTGAGAGTCCGTCGCGTAGAGAAAGAAGAGTCGTTGGCGCGCATCTGACTCCACCTAGCGACCAAACCTTGGTGCTTGGTTTGTTTGAATGAGGGAAAAGTACATTTGATCCATTTGATATCAATAGAAGCAACCGATCGGCACCCAGAAGGTACAACTTCTCATTTGGGACTTCTATGGCTTCACACACTATTCCAGTATTTGGTGGAATGTTTGGACAAGGCACATATACATCTAGTTTTGGAAGCACGTTAGGAAGTGGTGGAGGAAATACGACTGGGAGTGGCACAAGTTCACAAACTGTCAGCGTGTAATTCATTAGAACGACGGGAGCATTTGGCAAGATAAACATAGGCCCTGTACCTAACACATGAGGATCTAGAGGTGGAAGTGGTGGAGTTGGTGGCTCGGGATCTAGTGGATCCGGCAGAGGAGGAAACACCAAAGGAAACCAAGGGACTGAATTGGGAGGACAAAGGCCTCATACACCTCCTCAAGTCTTTTATGAGATGTCTCTACACTTACCAGATTACAGTGGGATAGAAGATGTCGTGGAGCATGTGCATAAGTGCGAGCTGCTATGGCGCACGAAGGGGATCACGACCCAGGATCAAAAGGCTAGTCAATTTGCGACGACCTTACAAGGATGCGCACATAGTTCGTATAGAATGTATGACCCCCATCAGACTGTTGTGGATTATACCGTGTTGAGAAATGGGTTCCTGGCGGAATTCCACATATCTAAGTTTGAACAGAAGAGCATTAGCTCTCTCAAAGAAATCTAGAAGGGAATGGCAGAGAGTGTGTGAGAATATGATGCATGTTTTAAAACTCTATTGTCTAAATTGTCTTATGATATCCACCCTTCACAACATGCTCAGTGGTTTGTCGAAGGGTTGATCACACCCTTCATGAGGGCTTTGTCTCATAAAACATTCACGGACCCATGCAAAGTGTTGGAGACTGCTTTACACACCGAGGCAGTTGGTAGTGTTGACACTGGTGTTAGCCCATTTCTGGAGGCTCAGATTGCTGCCATGGTTAAGCAATTGGAGAAATTATCTGTCAACACAGTTCTAGAGACTCGTGGTGGGATGTGGTGCACAGATTGTAATGTAGAAGGGCACACAAAGGATAATGGTGGCATATGTACTTGGAAGGCGGTACGCGCCATAGCAGTAAATTGCAAAATATGTCACGAGGACCATGATGCAAGTAGGTGCCCCCTGTTTACAGCATGCGATCCGTAATAATGTATCTTGTTATTGTAAGATATGTACCTCAACCACACATGACACCAAGGATTGTAGATTGATTGACCAGATTCATGAGGCAATTGATCTTGGTGTGCACCAGACTGGCATTGCCAGCAGTTCCAAAGGAGATGAACGTCGGTATGAAGAGTGCGGAGATGGAGGCGTGCGTGGAAGAGGGTTTCACGGAGGGTTTCGTGGTCATGGTAACCACGGGGGAAGAAGTGAGTTCCCACGTGGAACAGGCTTCAATTGTGGAGCCACAGACCATTATAAGCGCAAATGTCCAGATCTTCTACAATGCTCCTAGTGTGGAAAAAAACATAAGTATGAAGAGTGCCTAGAGTTATACGAACATAAGAGTCAGTAGTACCAGAAGGATAAGGGTGCTGCCATGGTGAGTATTAAGAAGGTTGACACGCAATGGCTCCCGCGAGTGATACATGAATCATAACTAGATCCTGTTATGGTAACAACAAGGGCGGAGTCCGCATGCGCAAGGGAAGCACCTAGGCAGAGACCTCTAGTTTTGAGGGAAGAAGTAGTACATGGGAAGTATCCAAACCCAGCTCACCAGAAAGAAGTCTACCAGGAAACCATGGATGTAATACAAAGCTTACAAGGGGAGATCCAATGCTTAAAAGAGCAAACTAGAAAAGATGAGTAAAGAGAATATGTAAATTACTGAGGCAGGAGAATATTATTCCCTTGTTAGGAGCATGGTTGAGAGAAAAGGTGCCACGCACCAGGGAAGAGCATGAAAGGCAGATCCTGCATGCAAACCTCCCACCTCATAGCCTTGATTATGACAAAGAAATCACCTTGAATGCAGTAGTGGATGGATGGTTGCTTATCAACATCCTCATTGACATAGGTGCGAAGGTTAATGTCCTCAATCTGGATGTCTGGCATCAAATGGGAAGACCTGCATTACATCCATCTTCAAATGTGTTGTATATGGCAAATAAGACAAAGGCAATGCCCATAGGGGTCTTGAAGGATGCGACCATTACCATTCAGGGGACTAGGTCCACTAGGGATTTTGAAGTCTTGGTGCATGCCGAGGAAAATAATTTCCTAGCTCTACTTGGGTGTCCGTGGTGCTATAAGAATAATGCAGATCTCTGGTTTAACAAGGGGTACATAAGCTTTGAAAACAAGGAAGAGAGGGTGATTATACCACTCACTGATGGAAAGTCCACACCCTATACTGAACCCCTTGGAGAGGAAGTCCTGGACAGAATATATGTGCGCTCCATAAGAGATCCAGAGACCATCCACCCTACAGAAGGAGTCATCCAATTTGATGATGCTCAATTATGTTAGTGATATTACTAGTATAACATGCGATAACTGGGCACATGGGACTTACGAAATGATTTGATAACATTTGAAAGGATCAGTGACCAAGGTAACAATGGCACGTACAGTTCGGCACCTTGGAGGAAAGGCAATAACCAAGTATTCTTGGGATGCATACCCCGAGGTCTTTTAAAGAGAAATGGAAGCTCAATGGAGGGAGGACGAGTGAAGAGGTATGTTGGGTTATGTTTTGATAGGCACAACAATGAGGTGGTGGGCCGCACATAGTGAATTTTTTTTGGAGTGGCGTGAATTTAGAATTGCACTCACTATTCGGTTCTCGAAGAGCAATATACCCACCGCTATCAAGGATTACAATGGCAATGAACCTGCCTCTTTCCACATCTAGGCATGTGAAAGGGTCTGGGGAGAAGGCGCGAAAGCTTTACCACCCTCCCTTTTGGTGCACAAGTTGTATTCGACACTACAAGGTTGTGCGCGCGCTTGTTACATCCATTCTAAAACTCTCCGCCAGACGGGAAATTGGCAGGAATTAGCGGCTGACCTGGTTCACACATTTGAGTACCGAAGTACCATGCAACTGGTTGATGAGGCATTGCAAACTATAAAATGCCTCACTTTGGGGGATTGTGCCATGGCGGAAGATAGATTAGTAAACTTACTTGGTGGACCTAGCTTGGAAGTGCAATTCGAAGAGGAGGAACCAGAAGACATACAATTCGAGCGCGAGTGTGTTGAAAAGGAGAAAGGAAAGATGGTATATGTTATTGATGGAGAGGAGATGGAGAGCTTGAATGTCGACCATTCGGTTGGGACGCATGAGGTAGTTGACAGTGCGGATAAATGTGCACATGCGTATCATGAACCACTCAAAACAAAGAAAGTTAACATCGGCTCGGAGAAGGATCCCAAGGAAGCTATCATTGGGGACTACTGGTCGGACAAGGAAGTATAAAAGATCAACGATCTCTTGCGTGAATTTGAGGATTTATTCCTGCGCGGATACGACGAGTTGAAAGGCATCCACCATTCATTGGGGTAAATGAGGATAAAGTTCAAATATGGTGCGCGCCCGGTCTGGAAGAGGTCTTAAAGGATGAATCCTAACATGCGCGTAAGGGTTAAAGAAAAGCTAGACAAAATGATAGCATCCAGTATCATTGAGGTTGTGGAGGAATCAGAATGGATAGTCCAATGGTTATCAACATATAGAAGGATGAGCGGATTAGGATACGAATGGATCACAGGGAATTGAATGTTATTTGTATCATAGATCCTTTTCCCTCCCCCTTCACTAAAGAGATTTTGGAAGGAGTTGTTGGGCACGAGGTCTATTCCTTTACGGATGGATTCTTGAGATATCACCAAGTAAGGATTACCAAGGAAGACCAAGAAAAGACAACTTTCGCCACTGAGTGGGGAAGCTTTACATACACAGTCATGCCCTTTGGATTGAGGAATGTGCCCACTATATTTTCACACATAGTGGTACAAGCATTTAAGGACTTCATCCACAAGTTCCTTCAAGTATATTTGGATGATTAGACAGTGTATGGATTGGTAAGGGACCATTGTGATAACTTGAGATTGATGTTTGAAAGATGTTGACAGTTGAGGATTTCCCTCAACATCAAGAAATGTGTCTTTGCAACCCCTTTTGGAACATTGTTGGGGCATATCATATGCAAAGAGGGCTTACTGGTGGATCCCAAAAAAATTGTAGTTATTGTGGGGTTAGGGGAGCCTACCAGCCAAAGTGTCATGCGCAGATTTCTTGGACACACTGGGTACTACAGAAAGTTCATCAAGGGATACGCCAAGATCGCCGCACCTTTGGAAATATTGCTCAGACATAAGAGTGCCTTTCAGTGGGGAGAAGCGCAACAGAGGGCATTTGACACTCTAAAAGAAAGGCTTATCACCGCACCTATTCTACGATTTCCATCATGGGATAAACCTTTTTGTGTCCACGTGGATGCCTCTAGTACAACAATGGGAGCCATTCTTGCTCAACCAGGAGAGGGAATTGTTGATCATCCCTAGTGTTTTGCAAGTAGAAAGTTGACACCAACAGAATAGAATTATACAACGACCGAGCGCGAGGCATTGTCAATGATTTACGCGCTCCAAAAATTTAGACAATATCTACTGGCGACTCCCTTCATATTCTACACTAACCATATGGCCTTGAAGTATCTAGTAAACAAAGTAGTGTTGCAAGGGCGCATATGTTGTTGGGTACTTTTATTTCAAGAATTTGAATTCAAAGTGGTGGTAAAACTTGGAAAGAACAATTGTGGGCTAGATCATTTATCAAGGATTGATTCAGGAGAGGACGTACAAAGTATCGAGGAAACCATGTCGGATGTGTAACTATTCTGGTTGCGGCGCGCACCCTTGGACTTAGAAGACATTGTTGTTTTTCTCAAGGAAGGTGTGGCGCCCGAAGGGATGAATGCACTGGAAAGAAAAAGGTTAGCCATACGCGTTGCACCCTTCATGTTGATCAATGGGGATTTGTATAAAATGGGATGCGATGAGGTTTTGCACCGGTGTGTATTATAACATGAACGCATGGCCATAATACAAGAAGCCCATGGTGGGATTGCTGGAGGACACTATGCGAGGAATGCAACCGTGCGCAAGATCCTAGTCACCGGACTATGGTGGGAGACGATTCACCAGGATTACATTGAGTTTTACAAGGTCTGTGACCACTACCAGTGCCTTGGCAAACCTGGGAGAAGGGATGAGATGCCTTTGCGCCCCATCGCCAGCGCAAAACCTTTTGAGAAATGGGCAATAGATTTTTTTGGACCAATCTCACCAGCTGCACGAAGGACTAACTCACGGTATATCATTACCTGTACTGATTATCTGACAAGGTGGGCAGAGGCTGCGCCCACTAAGGATTACACCGCAGCCACGGCTACTATATTTTTGTGGGAAAACATTATCAGCAGGTATGGGTTCCCATTAAGTTTAACAAGTGATAGGGGCACTCACTCCTTAAATGAAACCGTCAAGATTCTATTGGCAGAATTCATGGTAGCCCATCACAAGACTACCCCTTATCACCCTCAAGAAAATGGGACTGTAGAGGCATTCAACAAAATCCTTAGTCACACATTGACTAAAATATGTGACGTGGGTAGGCAGGATTGGGATGACAAGGTGTCAGCAGTTCTTTGGGCATATAGAACAATGTATAAAAGATTGAACAAGGCCACACCATTTCAACTGGTGTTTGGCGTGGAAGCAATTTTTCTGGTTGAATTCATGCTACCATCTCTATGTATAGCACACGCATGAGGGTTGGATGATAAACAAGCACTGGAAGAATGAATAGATGAATTGATAAAGTTGGATGAAAGGCGCTCACTAGCAAAATGGAGCCAAACAACTGAAAAAGCTAAGCAGAAGGCATGGCATGACCGCCATATTAAGAACAAACAGTTTGAGGTTGGCCAGATGGTATTATTATATGATTCTAAATTTCTACGTCATCCTGAAAAGTTAAAGGTGCATTGGTTGGGTCCTTATATAATTTCATACATCCTTGATTCGGGTGCGTGCCAGTTACAAGCACTGGATGGAACAAAATTACCTAGACAATTCAATGGGAGTAGGCTGAAGCACTACTATAAATAATGCTTCTTGGTGTTTGTAAATGAGGCAGTTTTACCAGTTAGCTTAGAATTTCCTTTTATGCTTTTCCTTTCTTGCATTTCCCTTTCGCGTTGTTTTTTTGTTTTGCACCTTGGGCATCGGTAACCTTATTACTTTTTGACTTATGAATGCGTAGAGGGTTGCGCATCGTTTTAGTGTGGGGTGAGATAATAAAGAGAAGTATGGAGTTATTCTGCTAGGAGAATTGGGTTGGTAGACCGTTTGAATTGGCCCTGTTAAAAAGATGCATTAGGAGAAAAGAAGGCAGATGGGTGGCAAGATAAGGTTACTTTGGAAATCCACGTACAAAGGAGAAAAGTGCAAAAACATGAGGTAGACGAAAGCAAGAATCGTGAGGATGGAAGAAGTGCCGTTGGTGCGAGTAACACGCGCGCAAGAGTCTTCTGTTAAGATGGATTGTTTGCGCACCAGAAGGGTGGAAAAGTTTTCACGCAAGGATTGGGCGCGGGTGAAAAAAATTTCGCGCAAGGATTGGGTGCGGGTGAAACACTTTTCACGCAACGATTGGGTGCGTAAGGAGAAGTGTTGAAGTCGGTTGTTGTTTGAGAACACCGCATTAAACATTATCATATGGTGGTAGGTAGCCTAGCCTTAAATGCGTAAAAGCAGGAAAAGCTATAAATACAAGAATGGGCAGTTCATCATTTTACTTTGAAAAAACAAGAAGAGTGATTTTCTTTCATGAGCTAGGGTTTTGAGAACTGACTCGTGCGAAGGAAAATCCCAAAAACTTAAGTGCAATCAGTCCGTTAGATGTACAAACCAGAGCAGAAGTGATTCATGGGTGTGAGGAACGTTGTAAAGAAGCACCGTGATCGAAAGGGAAAAATCAGAGATTAGGGTTTGTGTTCTAGAGCTCTACAAGGTCATCACGAGGAAGATGGATGCCCTGGTAGATCACGCTAAGGAATTAGAGACTGTGGTGGAGACCATAAACACAAAAGGGGAAGGGTTAACCTTTGACGAGGTGAGCACCTTGGTTGGCGACATCTGCACTAGAGTGCATGATGAAGTCAACACTTGGGATACATTGGAGGCCGACCTATGGCAAAAATTTTCCCCTTCTTCTTCTTTAGGCAGTTTTCCCTCTATTCTCTCTCCCCCATTCTTTATTCTTTCCCTCCATTATTTTCTAAGGCAAGGCCTTGCATTTTTGTACTGCATTCTTTGACAAGGTTCCCGAGGGCGGAGAACAGGTGAAGTGTGGGATAATGTTGGGACCCTAATGTAGCTACCAAATCTTAAAAGCATGTAGGCGCGCACGGCCGGAGGAAGAGCACAAGTGAAGGCACGCGAGGCAGAATTCAAAAAGGGTTCTTGGAGAACCAAGGATGCGCGCCCGCAAAGCACAATTCAGGACTTAGCCGTTTTTGGCCTTTTGGACAGAACACATGAAGAACGTGTTCCATTTGGATAAGGTTCTAGCCTGGTAACAAGGTGTCCTGGAAGGAATATACCTTACGATAGGAAGATCCAAAAAGCTAATCATGACATGGAGAGGCATGCGCCTGGGGCAACCCACACCTTGACACTTGGGGCCAGATCTGAGGTTGCGGAGGAGTTTATTAGAGCTTAGATGCCTATTTATATGTGCACCCTTGGCAAAGAAGAGACACAAGTGAGGTAGCGGAGCTTTGTAGAATTATTGCAAGAACTATGGGATAGAATGGGTAGATGATTGTAGGAAAAATGTAATGAGGGAATGCGGAATGAAAAATCTGTTTTGTGAGCATACATGTATGGATCTAGATATGGTGTATGACCGTGGTCTACCTCTCTGTGATGCTTTGTAGTGAGACTATGAATGAATATGATAAGGTTACCACTGTGTTTATATTAAGATCTCTTTCTTGTATTATCTACATGTTTCTACTCTGCTTTTGATCTTGTATAATCATGAACCTTACTTGAATGTTGAGTATATTTGTCGATTTACAACTTCCTAGTTCTATTAATTATGTTGCGCGCTTTGCTTTTGTTATGACTGAAGGGGTATAGAAGTCGTTCTGAGCTCTATAGCTTTTTCATTTCTTTTAAATCACTAAGACAAGATCATGAAGTATGCCTTCCATTGAACTCACATAAAAGAGAGACTCGGCTACCTCTCGTGTGCCTCGGGTGAGCACCCAGCGCCCTCTGGGTGATAGGCCGGCCTTATTCTTGGTGGCTGCAAAATGCTTTTGAGAAGAAATCCTACGAATTTCGTAACTAGAATGTTCATAAGGGCCCTGAAAGAGGTGGATAGGAAGGGTGCCTTTATTGTTTAGTCTCCATTTTGTGAAGCATATATGATGTTTTTGGTATTTCATGCTCATTGCAAGTATTTTGACCACACCTAGTATCTGATGGCATTGTACAAAACTATGACACACCATGATATGTAGAGATATCTCTTTTTGGCTCGGTTATTCCTTGCATAGAGTTGGCTTACATTGATGATTTGATTCACGTGTGTACTCTTAGATGTTTAGAATTTCTGATTTTATATGCTTTTCAAAATGCATGTAGTGGACATGAATGCTAATAGAATGATTTCTTTTTTTTTCTTTGTAATGTTGATATATGATAATGCAATCACATTGTGATGTTGAACTTTAGTTTCTCTAAGCAACTTTTGGTACTTCATATTGTTTTGGCAAAACGTGGCAAAAGAGTGATATGGTAAGTGAATGAACTTTCCTCACTCCTAACTCCACGTAACCAGTAAGATGCGGGGGCTCAACACCAAGAGCTAGAAGGGGAACAAGTTAGAGAAATTTTTTGAATGGTAATGATGAGAGAAAGACAAGGATTTGGCAAGACTAAATTTAGACACTACAAAGTCACTCTACTCAAGTTTTCTTCATAGTTTAAAATGTGAATTGCTTTCTAATTTATCTAGACATAGATCCATAGATGGCCACTTGGTTGACAAAATCTGGTGTTGAGGTTTTAAAATATTTTGGAATTTTGGACATCTAACTCACTTTGTTTTGATTTATGATTTCACAACATTTGAAAGAATTGCTTCTAACTTTCAATCTTGTCAAAGAGACCCCCTACACCTTGCCCCATGCCACCAATAGGAAGCATGGGATCATCACCGTGGGCAAAGAATAGGTGAGTAAGTGCATTTCTCTCCTTTCCCAACCCTATATCACCAGTAAGAGATGCAGTCTAAACACCGAAGGTTGGTAGGGAAACTAAATGTGTAAAATAATTTTTTTTTGTGGATTTGCATTTGAAATACCCATTTAGGAAAAATGTTTAGTATGTTCTTATTTCCAAAGAGATCTTTATGGGATAGATGCGAGACCATGAAGCTTCTAGAACAGACTATAGGCAAAGGAACCTAATCTAGAGAGAGACTATAAGCAAAACCAAGTATGCAGGCCTTGGTATGGTCATAGTCAAAACTTTATCTTATCTTGTTTGAATTGATGAAATGATTCGAAAAAAATTGATGATACCATGAAAATTTGAAGAGATATTATTTAAATGTTTTGCCATTATTTTTCAAAAGTTTTTAGGAGTTTCTATAAGAATAAGTCCCTTGATCACAAATTTTACAGAATGAACCAGCAGATGAAAATGCAATGCAAATGTAGTAATGTACATATGGAAGTGCAAGTGAAACTACACGTCAAGACGCCTAAGGTGAATAAAGTTGACAAATATCAAATTCTTCACCCCTAAAAGTACACAATGGAGAACCATTATCCTAAAAATTTCCGTTCTCTTGACAAGGGCCTACCATTCTGGGTTTAAACTTACAACCCTTGCCCATAAGTGTATATGTCCAATCATTAAAATCATTTGTCTGAAAGAGGCATTTGTGCACCTCTTTGTCACGTTCTTGAGACATGGTGTGTGGGTGAGCATGACTATGTTGCTCAACCTTGCCTCCTATGTAGAGCATTATGTTCACTTGTAACTCTTGTTGAATGATGAGGCCTTGTCCTATGGATATGGCAAACTTAGTTTCAAACACACATAGGTCGAAACCAAGGTTTAGAATAGAACAACCCCTAGAGATGGTTTTGATGGGCATCATTTCAATATCAAATTTCCCTTCTTAATTTGTTAGTTCTATCATGTAGGTCATCGGAGGGAAGAGATGCTAAACTAAGAAAACTACCCATTCCCTGTGGTTCAAACGGGAGGAATATCGGATCATCACTCTCTAAGAGTTTCATAATTCCTTATGTGGTTTTAGTGGACACCATTTCCACTGATATTGATTTACCCTTGTCTATTTTTCCACCTCAAATGTTTTTAGGTCAATGACTTCAACCTTTGGAACATTTGTGGTGATCGGGACTAACTCTTTTATTGGAGGTGGTTTGTTCAATTGATTCACAGGAAGTTCATACCCCGTATGGATTCATTTCTTATTTTTGAGGTTTTCTAAGTGTATATCAAAGGGCTTAGGATCCCCTTGAGTGATGAAGACCTTCACCAAATGAGAGGAATCTGATCTCCTGGAACAGGGTAGAAGGGATAGCCTTCATTTGATGAATCCAAGGTCTCCCAAGGATCATGTTATAACTTGTTTCCTTTTCGATAATGTAAAACTCCATCAAGATGGTTTTTGGACCAAGCGTGACTGGAAGAACTATGGTTCCAATCGAGGTCACTTGAAGACTATCGTATCCCCGTAACGTGTTTCTTATAGAGGAACAATTTGTCTCTCCATATCCCAACTTCTGCAAGAAACAGAAAGGAACCACATTTACAGCAACCCCGTCATCAATCATGGCTCTCTTAAGGCAATTGTTATAAACCCAAACTTGTAAAAATAAGGCAGGATCACCTCTTCAGGTAATTTTAG
This sequence comes from Taxus chinensis, assembly GCA_019776745.2. Lineage (NCBI taxonomy): Eukaryota > Viridiplantae > Streptophyta > Pinopsida > Cupressales > Taxaceae > Taxus > Taxus chinensis. The sequence goes on from CM034150.1 coordinate 74,649,240, forward strand.
CATCAGATGGCATCTTGTCTATATCGAAAAAAAACCCAGTATCCCTATCGTTCTGTCCTGGAGGATGTATGTCAAAGTCAATATCGTTTATTTGAGCACTAGGAGGTGGTGTAACAAGGATTATATGACCAAGACCTAGTGCATTGAGCAATGTAGAATGATGTGTAGGTGAATTCTTCAGCAAATCTAGAAATGAAATGTGAGAAAAGGTCTTGTTCAAATCCAATATTAAATCATATGGTCCTACTGGTTTTGTGATTGTAAGAACGTCATCCTATGGGAAGGAAAAAGCGGGAAGGGGTTGTGAAACATGCTCCTTCATCCGAGTTATTGCATTAATTTTTGGTTCAAATTCTAGCTCGACTAACCCCAATATTTTTGTATTGTCATTTAAACCAAGGTTAGGAGCAACCCGAGAGTTGTCAGACGTTGAGGCTTCATGGTCGTTGTTTCCTATAGGAATACCCTTTTTATATTACGAGGATTCACTTGGGAATCCCCAGGATGTTTAGGGTTCATATTTTGAGGTGCGACATGTCCGGTATGACTAGGTTGAGGGTTTGTTTCAGAATTTGCTAAGAACATGTCTACAAAGAGTTGCCTTTGGTTTTTTGGAACTCTTTATAGAAAATTGTTGTAATCGCGGAAAGTCCTATCGTTATGACCTTGAACCTTATGGAAACCACAGTATAGGTTAGGGATGTAATCTCTTGGCCTTTGATAAACGTCTTGTTGTTGTTTATTATAACCTCGGTTGTATTTTTGAAATTGGTTGTAATAATCATGATTCGTTACCCCTTGGCCAAAGTTTTAATATTGGTTTGGGCCTTGGGTTTGATTTTGTTTTTGCGGTAGATGATTTACATCAACCATGTTGATAGAAGACATAGTGTTAGGGCCTCTTTGATTACCTAAGTTGTTATTATTATTGTTGCCGTTGTTTGGAAAAACCAATATTTTTTTATTGATTAGTAGTATTATTTGTGGTAGCACCATGATTGCGATTCACACCCTTGGATCCTTGGTTATTAGCACCGTTGTTTTGATAATTTGCATTATTTTGATTTGGGGATACCAATTTCCAATTGGAACCATAGGTCTTACGCCCACTATCAATAACGACTTGGTCTATTCAAAGTGCACCTTCTAAAACTTCCTCATAACTATGGAAAGGAAACTTCTAAACTTCCTCCCTAGTCTCTAGATTGAGCGAGTGAAGGAAAAGATCACAAAGTTCCATTTGGTCCATGTTGGGAAAATTTGTAGAGGAATAGAGAAATTGGCGCCATTTATGGATGAAATGGGCAGCAGATTCATTTTGATTCTATCTAATATGTAGGAACTCCCTGATCCGTATACGCCACAACTTGTTCATGTCAAATGCTTTGATGAACTCGGAAACAAGTTGTTTAAAGGAATGTATAGAAGCTTCCGAAATATGGTAATACCAATCCAATGTGATTCCTTCGAGAGTCTTTAGAAATATCTTAGCCACTATAGCATCCCAAGGAAGTAATTCCCTGATAGCAATAGTGTAGGCCTTGATATGAGCATTCGGGTCTCCTTCTCCCTTAAATTTTGGAAGATCCGGCAATGGGCGCAGAAGCATGACACCATGTATGGTGAAGTTAAGAGGCTCCTTTAAGTACTTAGCGTATGTACCCATTGCGTAAGATTCCACCATTGAAGATCCTTGATGAGGAGGTGGAGGAGGAGGAGTTGGATAAGTTGCATTATAAATGTTGATGAGAACATATGGGGTCCCTTGATATGGCATGTAGGGAGAAAGAATGTTATATGGGTCCATCTGGGGAGTTTTTGAATACATGTGTATGTAAAGTGGGATAGTACTAGGATATGGACTAGTGGGTGTAAAACCAGGGAACATCACATTGCCTATTGTGGCGGCATTCAAGAACGCACTTCTGGCCAACCCTTGCGTAGGATAAGTTTGTGAAGGATGAGGACACATCCCTAGTGTGTTTAACCCTGTGAGAAGATCACTTGGATTTGAATGAACCAAATAACCTTGTTGTACATGATATTGTGTTGGTTGGTCATTAGAAGGGATGTATCCTTTGTTGTCAACTGGATACCTCATGTTTTGCCCTACTGCATGTGCTGGTTGTGAATTCTGGGCACTTTCTACTTTTCTAATCCTCCCCACTAAAGTAAAAATGATATCGTTGGGAGAGGATTGAGTCTCGTACTAGGGTGCATGTGGCGTAGGGTTTGATTGAGCAGGCTCATGATGCCATGTTAGGAATTGTTCAGTGCTATAATTCTTGTCTTCCTCAGAAGAAATAATCTTAGGATAGGCATTCAAAATCTCAGAGGCTTTAACATTCATCTTATCCAAAGACTCATCTATCTAACAAAGAGGATTTGTTAATCGTGAAAATATATCATCTTCTGTTGATTACATGGTAATGCAAGGTCTTCACAAGACTTTGTGGTAGGAACCTGTTCCATTTGTGATAACAACGTGGTTCACATTGGGTTGACTGTACTGCATATTTAATGATTGATCAAACTCTTCCATCCTTACATAGCTAATGGGGTTTGAAGTGTAACTAGGGGAGGTTTGGATGTTGTTTGTGTAATTGTCACCCTACCATGAAAGAGAAGGGGGTTGTTGTGGTTGAATGTTGGTGTAATATGTATCAGAGCCAAATGGCCCACCAAACTCTCTTCCAGACATATTTTAGAAAGTATAAAATACTTACTAAGATAGGGGAAGAAATGGAAAGATGGGGTAATAACAATGAAAGAAAAGGAAATAAGGAGGAATTAATCCTTCACGTCGGGTTCACCAATTTGTACGAATGAAAATGAACATGTGATCTTCAACCGCACTTGACCCCCTGAGGTCGTGTCAGAGCAACCGATGTTGAATGTGTGTGGCTAACTAGAGGAGGATCAATGACTAAGATCTGGTAGTGTGATCTCCTTGTAACCGAGTTGGTAAAGGGGAGATTTAGAGGCTATGAACAGGTAGCATAAATTCCCTATGGTTTGTTTTCCTAACTTGGATCTAAGTGTTGATCTAGTTTTGAAGTGTCCAAATTAACTAAGCTGAAACTGACAATCTATGTTACTGCAGAAAGGAAACTAATCTAAACAAATCATAAATTGAGATATTACAATCACAAACAACAATTTACTTTTATTCTAAACAACTAAAATATTTATACACTAAAACTAAACAAGCAAGATAACCCGGTGTGGTAATTCACATGTGTTGAGTGTATTGAAATTAAAATAACTTAAAACAAGAACTTTTCCAAATGATCTATGATGTGTAGACAACCTCCTACAGATATTCTCTCCTTTAGATCCAAAGGGATGAGAAGAGAAGGATCCGTCACTGGAGATTGCTATGAAAGATTCAAACCCTCTTGGAAATTAACTAATTACTTGCAAATGAAAGGCAATTGATTTCTACTCTATTTGATATGATATAAAAATGATAAATTGCACGAATGAAGGAAATCATAACAACCCATCCAACCTGGAATTCACATAATAAAGGTAAATCTAGTTGTGTAGTAATTGCCCCCTCAGTTTGTCTCTTTCTTTCTCTAAGTGTTCATATGAGTCCAAGGGATTGGGAATGCAAGAATAGCAGCAGGAGGATGGCACTTGAGTAATGACAACTTGAAGGTAGTCTAGGTGTAATGCAAGTAGAAGAGAGATAGCACAAGAGATCTGAGCTTGGCTATGCAATTTCTAGCAAGATTGTGGCAGCAATACAATACAAGATACAAAAAATTCTCAGGCCTTTTGCTTGAATACAAGCATGGAATATATAAGAATTGGGGCTAGGATGTGCCTTCATGTAAAAGGCAAGAAGAAGCAGTTCCAACTAATTAAATCTATTTAAAAATAGAAGGAGGAAGGAGAACCAAACAATCAAAGTTATTTTTAGACAATTTGGCTTACAGATGCATGCTAAAATCAAAATTAAGTGAACTGTCACATGTTAAAACACGCATGACGGAATTTGGAAAAAGCGGGCAAGACCGCCGCCCAGGAAGGGCGGCGGTCCTGACACTAAGGCCAAAACATGCACAGAAAGAGGTAGAAAGCTGGAAAAAGCGTGGGAAGGCTAAGTAAAGACGTCTAGGAAACAAATATACATTGCGAATGGGCTTTGGAGCTCGAACACCTTCTTGAAAGGACCTGAATCATCATTGGGGATTTGTGTAGCCATTTTTCGACAATGTATCACATGCAATTTTGGGTGCCTACACTCACACCTTACAAGTCAATGAGGTGACATTCATGGTGTTTCAATGTACTTTGGGGGTCAAGAACATGGAACTCATTCTCATACATTCCTTCTAGTTTCTTTCAGGTTTTAATCCTTTTATTTGAAGGAGGAAGCCTATTTCCATGAGGAGTGATCGAGAAAAAGGGTGTCTAGATATCCTAATTATGTTTTCAATCAGGTGACATTTTTGTCAAGGGGGTGCATTGTGAGGTTCAAAAGGGGCCATCATGTTCAATGTGATGCAGAAAGAAATATCAAACAAGGTCTATAAAAGTGAATGCCAATTCCCAATTATCTTCTAAAAATCTAGAATGGCAATGTGTCTAGTGAGTGTGATGTGAATGCAAGATATCTCCTTTTCTCATTTAAATAGTAAAAGGAACTTGGGTTTCTTGAGGTTGATTCTATCCAAGGAGATGAATTATTTATCATAAAGATGAAATGTGAAACTCAAGGTTTAATATGATGATCATCATATCTTGACTTTGTCATTGTGTTTGCATCTCTTTAAGGAATAAGTCAGAATGGACTAGTCGGGCTACCAAGCTACCTAGGAGCATCATGTTCGTAGGATCAACAAGTCATCAATTCCCATGAGAGACATATGAGAAAGAAGGTATATGCATATCTTGAAGAACATTCTATTCAAGGAGGATTTTGGAACCAACATGGGTAAGGGGATGATTTCCATGTGGAGTACCATGTTTTCAAGAGGGAAGCCACATCAATTTAAAATGTTGCAATTCACTTAGTAGTCTTAAACACTCATTCAACACCTTGTAGTGTGATCACACCTCAATAGAGGAAGCATATGCAATAACTTCATTTTAGTTCAATGGATGGCCATAGGACAAGAATCTCATTCATAGAGCATCCTTCCATATGCATGATAAAGACCTATTTCTATAAGTAACAGACAAACATAAAAGGGTTTGAGCATCATGGAGTTGATTAATGGTCACAAAGGTAAATTGTGAAGGCCTATAAGAATATGGAAGTGATCCCCATATCTTAACTCATACCTTGTGATAAAAATATATCATCATGTTCCCATCACAATGCATATCTAATGATAATGTTTTTGAACAATTATTTGATGCCCTGAAGTGTTTCCATATCTCACAGATGGAGATTGCGATCTCATAGTGCTTCAAGTCAGTAATTTCTTCATCAGTAAAGGCTTCATCTTTAATAAAATTGATCACCCCTATTCTCTATCTCTCTTCTTATTCTCTCTCCATTTTCTAATTATTCATTATGAATGTGCTTTTTCACTGTTTTGACTAATTTACTTAAGTGATCCTTAACTTAATATTAAAAGAGTCCTTTTTCATCGGTATCTTTTCACCGAACCTTAACACTGAATCATCTTTTCACATGCAGATGCATTGTCTCAATAGTTTTGAGGAATTTATCAAGAAGGGGACTCAAATAGAAAAATCCCTCATTGTAAAAGACTTAATCAAACCCCATTCCAAGGATAACAATAACAACAATAATCATCAAGATAAACCCAAGTACATCAATCGGAATCACAATGTTGTTAATGATAGTGTAACAAATAATTGCAATGTACATAATGTACAAATTAATCAAACGAAACAAACTCAATCAAATAAAGCCATTGTTGTTCTCAGTAAAAGAACTCTTCCCCCTCATGATGACAAGTGAAAATAATTCACACCCCTGGGAGAAACCCCTTCAAGTGTCTTGTGACAATTGGTAAGTGCAAACATGGTCACTTACCCCATTAAAAAACCCTTTGTAGAAGGGGAACCCAAACCATATTGGTACAACACCAATACATATTGCATTTTTCATTGCATTAATGGCCATCAAACAGATAAATGTATGTGAATCCTCCACTATATTCAAGACCTCAATAATAGCGGAGACATAGCAGTCAAAGACCCATCACTAAATAAAACACCCAATGATAATTTAAAGGCATTTTTGAACTTGTTCCCTAAGCATGGTATGAATGGAAAAACTCCCACTGGGCATGCCAAAATGTAAGCAATGAAAAACTCAGCTAAAATGAAAGACAAGCAGATAAACACAACAAACCTTTCTCCAAGCCTCTCTTTTCAAACCTCAAAATGAGATTATTGAAGTGTTACACATGTAGAATCTTGTAATGGTTGGATTTTGGGTGCTCCAATTTATGTCTCCAAATGAAGAAGATAATGCTACGAGCAACTTTGAACACGAGGATGTAGATTGGAATGACAAATGAGCAGAAGTTTGTTGCAATTACTTATGACTTCCAAGAATTCTCCATGGATTCTAGAACATGATTGTGAACAATGTAACCTATTATAAATTATGACAGAAGGAGAGGCTATAGAGTGGTTAAAGATTCATAATGAGGTTTGAATGCATATTCTTAAAATAACATTGAAGGAGGTTATAAAAGTTTGAATGGAGTGAATATCCATTCAGGGGCAATAAATTTTCAATTAGCAATAAGTTTTTATTCAAGAAGGTGGTTATAAGTGCAACTCTGTTGTTTCCACCTTCGTAGGATTATAGAAGCAGAGTTGAGTGGGGTGACTAGGATAATCAAGTGGAGTCTAAGTGAAGGATGAGTAGGTAAATATATTTATTTCTATTTAAATAACTAATTTAATTAGTTGAGGGATGTGAATGGGACATTTATCATTTAATTAAATAAATATTTAATTAAATTAGCTAAAGGCTATTGTAGTATAGTACAATTAATTTGATTAATTCTTTAAGCATGATTAAAATTAATTTAATTAATTCTAAATGATGGGGGTAAATTCTTGTAGGATAAAATTAATCTAATTAATTCTAAAGGGATGGAATTAACTTAATTAATTTTGGAGGCATGTAAATAGGATATGGATGTCCAAGGATAGACTAGAAATAGGGTGTCTACACAATGTTATCGAATCCTACGTCCTATGGAGACTTGATTCAACGTGCTACATATTATGTCCAGTGCCATCAAGAGAGAACTTTATGTATGTCTTTGTTCAAGTGCATACAACTCGACATCGATCATGATGTTTATAATTTCAAGGACCTATTGCATGCCAGGGAGTTAGGCTCAAACTAACCATCATCTATGGTTTGTAGTAAACCACTTGTAAAACTACCACTTTTAGTTGTTGGTGAACCATATGCAAAACTACCATCTTTTGATTTGTGGTAAACCACTTGTAAAACCACCTTTTTGGTTTTTGGTTAGCCATATGCAAAACCATGATCAAGGTTTGTTGTTGTCCTTTAAAAATCACCTAATCATGAGTAGGTGCAGATATAAGACAATTATTCCCCATGTTCGCATTAAGGGGGAATGTTAGGAGTTATTTAGTTTAGTACTCACATGGAGTAATTAAGTAAATCCTATTATTAAAATTATATTGTAAATGTTGAGTTGTCATAAACAACTCATCATATCATAGTTAGATATTCTTGTAATATTTATGCTTGTTACATCTAGGTTGTTTAACAATCTACTTAATAGTGTAATTTGTTATAGGATGTTTCCTATATTATAGGAAACATACTCCTTTATATATGTGTATGAGTTACATATGCAATATAAAAGAGCTGAGTTTACAACGGATTCTCGGACCAAATATGCATTAAATATGATCCAGGTCATGGACGAGTGCTCATTTTTCTTTCTCTAGATCTCACATAGTACGCCATTTCCTAGAGGTTTCACTCCACTCATAGAGTGGTTTGGATATTTTTTATTTTAGTGGTTGTCCCCTACATATTGCTAATATCTACACTTCTTATTGTGGTGTCTTGTTGATTGAATCTTTGATACACATTACATCTTATGTAGAAAATTCAACATGGTGGAGTCCACAAAGGACAAAGAGGAGTGTATTCCAATGTTATGGTGGGTTAGAGACCTTGTATTGTGGTTCTATATAAAAAATAAACTCAGTATATTTGATCCTAACCATCACCAACATCAAGCTTCCACCTCAACTTGGTTCACATTGTTTGAATTATGGAAAGGGTACGATAAAGTGTTCAAAAGGCTAGATCGGGAACTATTGGCAAAGAAAAATCTCATAGCCTTTTCCAACTCAGTCAATATCCTTCTCAAAGTGATGCTCGATGTGGTTCCCTATAATCACATGATTATCTAATTTGCATCAAATGTAAGATCTAACAAGAAAAATATCAATTCTGGTTCTATCTCAATGTTGTAGACCTTCACATAAATGTACTCTTGCACACGTAAAAATAATATAGAATTTGGTTATGAGATCAAATGTTGGTAAATGTTGGAACTCTCAGTGGGAAGATGCAATATCTCACACTACTAACTCGATTGAAAAATTACGATATTCAGACAATGTTCCCATGAGGCCTCAAACAAGGAATACCTTGGGATTTCAAGCCGCCAAGTGGAGATCAAATCTCAAAACTAAAGAATACTAAAGGGCTAAAAGATCTTAGATCAGGGCTATGGGCAATAGGGTTACTAAGGAATTATTTTCCCTCCTTTACTCCAAATATGTTGTTGATAGGATCAAAGATATTCAAAAGGCTAATTCAAGGCTTGATAAGATTCATTCCATCCTTTGGCCTTTCTACACAATTTCTATAGAGTGGTTTTTTCCCAACAATTTACCTCCATGTTTTCCCCTCTAAGGTATTTGAGTTTCAAAAGGTGGCTTGGTAACATTTTATCACTTTGAGTGGTCTTCATGAGGCCTATGATGTAGACAAATACTAGAAAATCTATTGAGTTTGATAGATTTTCATGTGAATTTTATCAAAATTCCAAAGATATCATTGGTCGTAACTTGCATAAAGTTTTCCTAGAAGTAGTTCAATCAAATTCATTAGGATTGTTTATCAATCAAAGAAATATTAAACCTGTCCCCAAGGCAAAGATAATATAGAATTTGGTTATGAGATCAAATGTTGGTAAATGTTGGAACTCTCAGTGGGAAGATGCAATATCTCACACTACTAACTTGATTGACAAATTACGATATTCAGACAATGTTCCCATGAGGCCTCAAACAAGGAATACCTTGGGATTTCAAGCTGCCAAGTGGAGATAAAAGCTCAAAACTAAAGAATACTAAAGGGCCAAAAGATCTTAGATCAGGGCTATGGGCAATAGGGTTATTAAGGAATTATTTTCCCTCCTTTACTCCAAATAGGTTGTTGATAGGATCAAATATATTCAAAAGGCTAATTTAAGGCTTCATAAGATTCATTCCATCCTTTGGCCTTTCTACACAATTTCTATAGAGTGGTTTTTTCCCAACAATTTACCTCCATGTTTTCCCCTCTAAGGTATTTGAGTTTCAAAAGGTGGCTTGGTAACATTTTCTCATTTTGAGTGGTCTTCATGAGGCTATGATGTAGACAAATACTAGAAATCTATTGAGTTTGATAGATTTTCATGTGAATTTTATCAAAATTCCAAAGATATCATTGGTCTTAACTTGCATAAAGTTTTCCTAGAAGTAGTTCAATAAAATTCATTAGGATTGTTTATCAATCAAAGAAATATTAAACCCATCCCTAAGGCAAGTGACCCCAAGTTCATTTCCAATTGGAGACCCAATACTCTTTTGAATGCCTCTTACAAGATCATAGCCAAATCCCTAACTCCTAAGATTAAAGTTTCTTTTTCCTCTCATTTTTGTCTTGAGTAGACTATGTTCATAATAGGTATATCTCGGACCATGTCATTGTTGTCTGTTAATAATGTTGCAGGATAGGTATTCCAACCAAAAAGCCTTATTTGTCAAGATTGAATTTGAAGAGGCTTGTGACAAGGTCTTTATCACTGTTATGCTTCATGCTCCGGAATTCAAGCCTAAGTTTGCTTAATCTATTAGCATGCTATTTTAAGATGTTGAGGCTTATATCACTATTAATGATGTTTAATGAAACGAGTCTAGTCTCTAAAGATATAATAGGAAAGGATGTCCTTTAGCCCCCCATATGTATGTTTTGTCTGTGGAATATTTCAATTATCTTTGGAAAATTGTGCTTCCTGGGGTTTGATTAAAGGTATTTATCTTACCAAATTTGACCAATAGCTTCTCAATGGAAATTTTATATATAATTCCATTCTCACTAGTTTAGAAGATTAATATTTTGTGAAAAACGTTATGGAATGCCTTGAAGTATTATTAACTTGCTTCAATCTCTTCCATTTAATGGAGGAAATTTCAATGCCAAAGACAATGTATCTCTCCTATTCCTTTTTGGCTTGAGGGATATCAATGAATTTGGATTCAACAAGCAGAGCAATTCAAATTTTAGATAACCAATTTTCCTCTTAGGACACTTCTTGTGATCTTTGGAGCTATGTGATTCAAAGGGTTGAGGAAAATAGTGCTTTTGGATCACCAAACCCCTCTCATTAGATGGATAATTTCAAGTTTTCTCTAAGGTCCTAGCTACAACACATATGTAGTACTCCTCTTGTCGAGCTCCTTCAAATCCTCCCACAACATGTTGGGAAAGCTTATAATATTTTATTTGGGCCGATTGAGAATATACTAAAGGATTCCACAAAGTTTCTTGAGATATCTGTTACGTACCTAAAGAGGTTGGGGTCTTAGCTGACTGAACATTAAAATTCAAGGGCTTGCTCTTTGCGTTTAATGAATCATTAGAGCCCTGGAAGGTAATGAAGATTTGAAAGTTATGTTGAGAAATGGTATCATGTAGGGTTCTCTGTATGGGAGAAAGACTTGGTAAGGACTTGGATTGTAAGTTCTCTTCTCATTACCTTTTTTCTTATGAAATTTGGTGCTACATTTATTGTTGAAAGTAATTGGAAAGTCTTGGAATTACTCAAACCTAACCTTATTTGGGTTAGGAGTGGGTGTAGAAATGGCCTCTCCCTCAAATCTCATTCTTTATGGTAGCCTCCTATGTTGAATTACTATAATGTTTCTTTTTCCATAGTGCCCTAGATTAAAAGTCTCAGATTGTTTAGAAAGGGTGTCAAGTTCATAACTGGCATTTTTTGTAAAGTTACTTGTAACTAGCTACCTTGGATAGATATCAGAGACAAATTTCAATTATATAATGGGGACTTTGAATCAATTGTTGAGATTTAAAGTGTCATACTCGAGGAACACCTTCACAAGATTAAGATTAATTTTAGGGCTCTATGGTGGAAAGAATGGAATTGACAGGTGGAACCCCTTTATGTTGGTATAAACTTAACTTGGTTATCAACTTCTCTCTCCTATCCACATTCAGGTTGAAACCCTTGATGACCATTGGAAGCTTAAGTCTACTAAAGTCATCTAGGTGAAAGGTTTTTCCAATATTTAAAAAGCCATTATTGAGCCCAATAAATTCCACTTGCTATGGTGTATTCTATATTAAGGGATAGTTGCATGCGGACAAGGTTGATTCACATGGGGGTTTATAGTCAAATTTCCTCGACTTTCCACCAATTTGAGATGTTAAAGCATCTTTTTTTTTGTTTTTTTCCCATGCCCAATTTTCCTAGAAATGGATTCCCACCTTGTTTTAGTTGTTCCTTGAAAAATTATTTTCTTAGAGAATCGTACTTTTAGGGGACTTGGCCATGCTACGTGCAGAATATAGTAAGATCTAGCATATTTTCGTGTTGATATTTTATTTCACATATGGAAAGATGGAAATCATGTTATTTTCAATCTTCTTCCTATGGACAAAGATTTTAATATGGCTAATAAAGTGACTCTTATCTCACATGTTATGCTCCAGATTCAAGTGTAAGTTCAAAAAGTTAGGTTGGAGATAGTGAGGAAGAACCCCTTACACTGTTAGTTGGGTGCCACCAGACTCTCCTTGCCATCAATCTCCTTCTAAGGGTTATGGCCTTGAAAGGCGAGGGTGACATTGCTCATGTAGGAAGATGAGCTTCTCACCATGCTCTTGTAGGCCATCTCTCACTAGTGGTTGAGGAGGCGAAGGAGGTTCAAGTAGAGGTGAAGAGTTTGGTTATTGGGTGGAGTTGCTTTATGACAAATGCATGGCTCTTGTAATTTACCCTCCTAGGCAAATTGAAAAAGAAGAAGAAAACTATATCAATGATGAGTGGGATCTTATATCTTACACATGTCATCCATTTGATGGTAATGGGTGGGGGAATAAACCTAATAGTCTACCTCCACTGGAGTTTGTTGCCCTTGTCACTTATTATATTCACATTTTTTCATTGAAATACTATATAAAATGTTGTAATCATTATCAGATTTCTTGTTAAATTTTGATATTTAGATCTATTTTTTCACTCTTCTTTTTTGGGATTCAATTTGACTTCTAAAATATGATTCTTTACCACTCAATGTTTTTTATGATTTTATGTATGATTAGAAACCCACTTTTTAATCAAAATGATATTTGAAAATAAATATTTACGTCGAAAGGCGTTTCTTCAGTTGGGTTGAGGTCGGGGAGGTTTTGACATGGCAAAAACATCGACACAGGAGAGCGAGCCCGACAGAGGATGTGGAGTATTGTTTGATGTCAGCCGCATGATGGAGGGGGGATGGGAACATGGGTCAAATTTGATGGTCGTTTAGACATTTTTCATGATTTTAGCCGTAAAATACATGCAAATATTTTAATTAACTGTTACATGGAACATGCATATTTTAAGTATGACTGTCATTTTTTCTATAGATATATATGTAAAGTATACTAATACATATTAAGGCAAATGATGAACGGTCCAAACAAGGGTTATTCACATACGCTCGTCTTTGCATTGAGGTGGACCTCAACAAGGGGCTTCCTGATAAGTTGGAATTACTTCATGATGGTTTTAGATGGATTCAACTTCTTGATTATGAGAATACAACCTTCCAGTGTAGATTATGTCACCAAACTAGTCACCTGCAAGAGGCTTGTGTGCTCAATAAGTCTCAAAAAAAGAAAAAAATGACTGCTCCACGGCCTAAAGGTTAGCAGCCATTTTTAGTGCCGCCGGAAGTCAACACATGCTCTCCTCCTGAAAATTCTGAAAATATGAGTGTTGAGGTTCCCCTGGTTGGCGGTGGTACCAAGCGGTCGCATGTCTTTGAGTCCTCTAGTTCTACCTTGAGTCAGGATAGCCCTCGCCCAGTCCCTCCACTTGCATTGGCTCCCTTGCAGGGGACATGGACTGTTGTCACAAAATATAAGGAAAAGAAGGGGAACTTTGTTGCTCCTACCTCTCAGGGGTCCTTTGATTCTCCTGGTCCTTTTGTTCCTTCGTCGTTGGATGGTTTTACTTTTAACGTTTAGTGTTATTTTGTTTCTTTCCTAGGCACAACCTAGTTTGTTTGTGGCTTTGGGGCGTACTCTCATACCGACCACATTTTTTGTTGAGAGAATCTTGTATCATGTTGCATTTAATATAACATAAGATATTTTTCATCAAAAAATAGTATATATAGAATAATTTTTTATATATTAACCAACACTATAAAAATAACATTATTTTACATTTTTTTAAGGAAATATTTGAAAATGGCCGTCACCTAAAAATTGATTGACAGGGATAGGCGGACGTCAAATGTAACTCCCGGATGAGAATATTGCTGGCAGTTTCCTTGGAAGCGAGTATTGCCGTGTTACACTGCAATTGACTAGGATAGGCGAGGTCCACAGGTCTAGAAATTGACACGCTGTAGGCCATTTTTTGTGATTTAAACTTACAGGTGAAAAAAACTTAGAAACCGTTGACAATGACAGTCTGAAATTTTTGAAAACCGTAAATGTTTTTAAGTAGTTTATATAAAAACATAATACCTATTTATATATAAATGAACAGATTACAAATATATCTATAAAAATTACTTTAAATTACAGCCCCCTGAAAGAGCTAAGCCGTCAGCAAATTTTGATTTGACCGGCACAGATAATTTGAAATTCCAGGTCTGGGCGAGGACAGAAGACGTTGCATCGATTTGGCAGAAGAAAGAGTTACAGTGTCCTTTGTCAGTGGTTGTCCCCTACCTGATGAACTCCACAATGCCGATCTGACAAGTCTGACTTGGCAGATTCGAGATCATATTTTCTTTGCCGATCTGAACACTCCAATGCTTGTCTTGAGATGTGTACATTGGAATGCTTTTTCTAGGGAGACGAGGCTCAATATCATACCTAGGAGGCTTTACGCTGTTCTCTTCACATCTCGCACTGGCGCCTATCTCCTTCGCATGTTTTGTTACAACTTTTTTGTCTGTGTAGACTTTTTTCTACTCGTCTGTCTGTACTTGGCCCTCAATGTTTGATCAAATCGAACATTCATATTTTTGAAAGCTTGATCATTCTGTTTATACAGGCAGCGAAGACCAACAATAATGTATTCATCAACGAACAGGCTGTCAAAGGGAATTGCAGGAATGGCGGCCATGAGTTGGGCTATAGCGGCTCTGCCTTTTCAACTCATGATGGTTCTCGAATTAAAGAGGAAATGCAGGCTCTACTTGCTGATGGACAACGCTCCAGGATCCTCCTCCTTTGTCTGGACCAAGAAGAGATTTTCTCAATGTTTAGATGAGGGCCATACTGAGTTCGTGGTGCCATTCAAAGGACCAGGAATGGCTACGTAATGGGTGTTGCAGCCTTTCTGAAAGAGGCCAAGGCATGGCTTCTCTTGAAGCTTTTGATGCATGCTTTGATGTAACGACCGTGGACTCCACCAATGTTGGAGCGTTGTGCGTGTGATGATTCTGCTTCTGTGATTTCAAGGATTTAGTGCGTCAATTCCATGGTTGAAATGAAACCCAGAGTGATATCCTTGACATTCATAGATGTTGGGGGATATTCCAAGACTTCATTGTGATGAGAACTCATCAGTTGCAGAATAACCTGCCGCAATTTGATTTGATGGGGCTTAAGCTCTACTGTAGCCCGTCCTTGTTGGCCTCCGATACCGCCACTGCCGACCACGATCCGGCAGGCATTTCCAGTAAGTATATATACTTATCACTACAAAGCTTCAATGATCTTACTTATATTTTTTAAAACTACGCATCCGAGAAATATCTTTGTTATTTGGTAGATTGCATGAATAGTGGTCGCCATTAAAAATTTAGCGGAAAGCAATAAGGTTTTCCTTTTATAATAATACGATGTATAGTCACTTCTGTAAGTGCCATTCGTAGTTGATAGTAGGAAGCCAGAATTTGTAACTCTTCAGTTCTAAATTCCTTCTACTTACAAAGTGTGATTGAACAATAAGAGGTCCAAGAACTTCATCAATACAATCTTGTATTCTGAGCAAGTCTTGTGTGTCTGTTTGTGAATTTCATGCATTGCTATACTTTCGGATTGTGTCAATGTTGATGCTGTAATATAAATTTTTTTACAGTTTGGTGTAGTATTTGTAATGCTATGTATGTAAGTATTACACTCTAAGGCGGTAAACTTGATAACTGAATACTATTATAAGAGGTCATGTGCATTTCTTACATTTAAATTTCGTGCATTGCCTGTCTTTCTTTATTTATTACATTCATCGAGCAATCAGTTTTCATCAATTGTAGGATACTTTCTCGGCTCAAGATGCCATGCAACTGTTAATCTATAATGGGTATACTCAGAATATTGTCATATTGGGCTTATTTTGGAGGTTTTATTGGTTCCTGTATCTATTGGTATGTTTAGATTAGAATTCTCGTTGAAATTTCCTTAGCTTTTTCAGTAAGAGTGAATATTTTGATCAATGGGGATTGTTGAAATCTAGTTTTGCAGATGTCTTCACTGTCATGAATATTTTGATCAATGGGGGTAAGGTAGAGGAGAATGGAAAAAAGAAGATGGTGCCCTGCGTAGAACTTCCGAATCCACGGGTATTGCGTTTCTGCTTCTCTGTTGTCAATTATCAACAAATGGACAATCACGAAATTTCTATATCCAGCACCTTTGATAGCTCTGCAATATTTGACAAGTTTTATGGTGGTCCTTATTCTTGGTCAGCTGAAGTATTTGCAACATGATATACTTGATCTTAATATAATGTGGAGATTTCTACCTGCTGCTTTGATCTTAATATAGTGAGTTGTTGCTTCATGCAAATGTTGACATATTTATTGTATTTCATTCTGCTGTCTCGATCTTTGTTGCTATTGGTGAAACTTTGTATTTGAAGCAACCTTGGCCATCTGTTAAAACATGGAGCTCATTAGCCATTATTTTTGGAGGTGGTGTGCTGTATGTACCCAGAGATTATCATTTTTCCGTAATGGCATATAGTTGGGGCTTGGCATACTTGGTAAGTATGTCAATAGATTTTGTCTATATAAAGCATGTTGTCATTGGCCTGTATACTTGGCGTTTGGGGTTATATAATAATTTGGAATCCTTTCTTCTCTTCCCATTGGAGTTACTGATCATGGGCGAGTCGAAGAAGTTGAAACATGACAGTTTAGAGGAGTCTAATTGGCTGAAGAGTATTATTACCGGTCGGGCTTTCTTGTTTGTTTGGGTTGTCAATTTGATTTTTTGCATTTTCCTGTCGTAAGATCATATCTGCCACAGGTTTAAATGTTTTAAGCATTGTGAATAAGCTTCTTGATATGGTAATAAATCTCATCATATGGGAGAACCATGCCACATTTGTAGGAACAATTGGCCTGTTGATTTGCATGGTAGGTGGAGTTCTTTATTAGCAATCCATGACAATACCTAGCCCTTAGCAATCCACGACAAAATCTCGCCCTAACACTTCTGAACCTATTACAAATGATGAAGAGAAACAACTACTAGAGTTACAATCCTTAGATTTAAAGGATTATGAAAAATATGAAGTTTCAATAAGATTGATTGCCTAATGCCATACGAAAGCTAATTTTAGTGTCATTTCATGGAGGAAATCCTTTTCATGCTCTTTGGAAGTTTTCATCTATGTTTGTCCCCGTCCAAGTACAAACGTTGAAAATGATTATTTGAGCTTGTGTGGAAATTTTGGCAAACATCCTTTCCTTTATAGAATGGGCATTTTTTATTACTATTCATTACAAAAAAAATTGCCTTTCTTCCAGTGTTTCCCAAGTTCATGGGAAGATGGAAAGATTCCTAATATACGATGCAAATCCAGCTAGCAAATCGTCATTTCTCTTGGAATTTGTCTTAAAAAGTTAAAAGTCTCCTATTTGGATATTTTATAAATAATGCCTATTCAAGCCCTCGGTCAAAATTTTGTTTGCCGTTCAACATTCTAAATGTATTATGGGAAGTGAGTAATTTGCACCACTATATCACTTGTGTTTAATATACCGTTCGGACAATAACATGCCTTCCAATACAAATATCTGTTATTTGTTTTTCATTTTTAGTGATGGAATGATATGTGCATGAGAAAATCACAGTACCGACATTCTTTCTATTAAAATTATAATCAAGAGAATATGGAAGAAAAAGTTTATGTTCAAGTGGTGATCTATGAGTGGATGGTTGGACTCATCTTATTTTGTCATGGTTTTTGATGGTTTTTATTGGTGTACAAATGGAAAGAAAAAAGTTGGTTCTCCACAATAATTTTGTTTCTCTTTGCTCCATTGCAACATTACATGGAAGAAGCAACACCCCATCGTTATCCTCTTCAAATTTCTCCAAATTCATGAAATTAGGGCTCAATGGATTCGCTAGGCACTCATCGTGTTGCGACAAAACAATTTTGGTGTCATTGTGGCCAAAAAAAATGTTGGTGTTGGGCACATACATGTCTTTGAATTGGGATGTCATGGCTTGTGGCTTAGAGATGAGCATATCATTGGATGCTTGGAGATCGAATCCCACTGTTGCCACGATGCGATAGGGGAATGTACTAAATACTCCGTGCAGATTCACATCTTTACACGCGGAGTTGGACTAAGACTCCCAACACAATTCTGTGGCATTTGTAGCAAAGAAAAACTTGTTTAGGTTGGGGAAATTCTAGGATGAATACGCTTCCAGGGCCATGTCAATTAACATACTAAAACTATTTTGTATTTTGTTTTGGCCTTACAAATGACTGTGCTTTTATACTTCCTAAAAACTTTGAAATCACTACCTAAGCGTATTTTGCATGAAATCACTACCTAAGCATTCTAAGTACACTATACGTCCACATGTCCCTATCGTGTCCAATATAACGTGCATTCTAATTCCAGTTACATTTACTTTTTTTTCTAACAACCCAATAAAGTCAAGAGCTACAAATTCAAACAAGTATTCACCTCGTCAACATTTTCCATCACCTACTTGCATTTTTAGATATCTCACTCTACTATTTCATATGCCTCTTCCTCGACACGAGATTTCTCCTTCTTCCGATTAACATACATGTCGTGCTCTTCATAGAGACTTTAATTTCACATTAACTCCTCTATTCCAATTTCCTTTTCTTTTCCCTTCTCTACCCTCAAATGCCATTTTCTACCCGATCTTCCTTTCCCATTCTTCCTTTCCCTCCAATTTCACTTCTTCACTATATCCATTTTGGCATTCACATTGTACATTTCACATACGATTGCTAGTAAATAATTAGTCGATAGGTTACTAAAGTGGATTTTCTTGTAAATGTCGTCATCGCCATTTTTTTATTTTTTATTTTTTTCAATTAACAAATTACAAACATCATTCTTTTAATTTTCTATCTCTGTAGAATACCAATAGGCATCGACACAATTCCATCATTCTTATACCAACCTTGTACAACCATGTCAAAACATTACAATGCTTTAGGAAATTTTGTAAGCTCCTGTCTTTCGTGGGGCCTTCTCCCAATCTAAAGAAGATTTCCCAGAATAGGCTACGAATGAGGGCTAGTGGGAAGAGGAAGCAATGTGGTCCTATTGTTATTCGATCTCCGTAAAAAATAGAATAGCGAAATCAATACAGTGGGAGGGATGAGAAGGTAAAATTAATCCATATAAATTTCAAATAGAGCAACTATCCCAAGTATTTATGAACAATAAGTAGATTCTAGTAGTGCTCGATTAATGATTTTTTGAAATTTCTAATTTGAAATGAGCGGATTTATGGCAAATGACATGAGGGTAGGGCCCTAAATGGACCTTGCGGATTGAAGTTTTAATGAATGCTTTAGCTGTTTCTTTTTTCCCTTTTGTCTTGGCAGTATAGTTTTTATGCTTTTGTCTCACGGTCACATTTTGTTTGGTGTGTGTCTCCCCACTCTGTTGATATAAAATATTTTTATGTTTGTCCAAGGTAAAAATTGTATCATATATTAGATGGTAGGCTATTTAAGGGGGAAAAGCCTGTATTCCAAAATCAGTCCTTGGAGTGTGTTGGACACTAGTAATGTGTAGATGCTAGGAAATTGTAGAACATTGACAAGCCACGTTTAGATGCCAGAAATGTGTCAAACGATGGGAAATTGTAGGACACCCGCAAGTCACATCATTGCAGTCACTTTACTTATGAATTTGAAATCTATTTATATGTTTTTCATGTTTTACCTGGAAAAAACTCATTGGAATTTGAGATCACCATCCTCTAAATCTTGCCTCCTAGTTAGCAACATCCTGTTCGAAGTTCAAATCTCGTGCTCAACCATTGAAACATCTTTTCTTTCTTTAATAACTCTGTTCAACCTTCATATGCTTACTAACTCCACATAGATCCACCCACTTCTAATTTTGTTGTCCACCCATGCATATTTTCTTCTATGCATAACCTTGTGGTCATTTGGATAGGTTCACAAACAACTACATCATACTTATCATGCCAAATTAGTGTTGTTAAGGACAAAGTGTCGTATGGTTTTTCGTTGCATTGATTTATCTATAGATTAAATCATTAAATATAACTTAAGTCACCCTTATATTTTTCCTTTGGCCACATGTGGTATGTACACATATTTCGTCAACACTTCTCTAGAGCTCCATATGTCTTCTACCACATTGCATTGCTCAACATTAGACAACGAACATTTCACAAGCACACTACCATGAAAATTTGTCGTCATAATCTTATTATACTATAAGTTAACATTAATTATATTTCTTTATGGCATTTTTTTGAAGAAAAAAATATTAGATATATTTCTTTATGTCCCATAAAACATACTACAAGGAAAATTTGAAGTTCTAAAAAACATATTTGGGACTTAGTCAATTAATATCTTAAATAAAATTTCATTATGCTACAAGAAACATGATTATAATAATTGCACATAACGGCCTTTCGCAAGCAACTATAGATGCTTTTGCTAATAAATAAAAGATTGAAAATTGAAAGAGGAAAAAACTTTTTACAAAAAGACTCCCATAGAACTATTTTGTTATGTGACTCAAACCTTGATCTAACTTTTTCGCACTAGTTGTGCATGCACCGAAACATTTACATTTGTTTTCACCATAGGTTAATGAAAAAAGTACCAATAGTTGTTCACTTATTGATTAATAACATTTTTTAAGAGTCAATGACAATGTGACACATAAAGCACTTGGTCCCTCTTTCAAATACTTTATATTAATTTTCTTCATATTAAATCAATTCAAAAACTACTCTTCCTCCAAATAAACACGGCACCATCATACCCTACCTAACATATAATTTTTTTGCGCTCCTAAAGTTAGAGTGCACTGCTATAGGGTCCTCTCCCCTACTCTGTCAATATTAATACACTTTTGACAGGAAATTGTTATAAATAAATTAATTAGCCAGCGTATGTTTTGCAATAGTCGGGGAAAGAAAATGGTTAGATCAGCATCCTTCCCCTCCACAGTATAACGGGTATAGATCATTCGGATCGAACTACATAAAATCTGATTATCCATGGGAACAGAATTTGCAGACGGGTTATCTCCACATGCTTGTAAGGAGGTCTTATTCAATGAAAAATGTATTGAGAAGGGTAATGAATTTGTGACAGAGGCGAATTGGTCAGATCTTACAGAGGAGGCCCTGATTGATATATTCTCAAGGTTGGATTTGGAGGAGAGATGGAACAGTTCCTTTGTATGCAAATCCTGGTTTAGGGCTTCCCACAATCCATTTTTCTGGCAGGTTGTTGATTTTGAAAAGTATTTTGCAAGGGGGAGGGACACTGCTTTACTGTGGACTACGGAATTCCAGAAAAGAATTGATAAAATGGTGAAGGTTGCAGTGGATTGTAGTGGCGAAAATTTAAGGGAATTGCATGTCAGGCATTGCTCCGACGAATCGCTTGCTTATTTGGCCCAAAGGTATATATGATTATTCGGTTTTTAATATTTTTCTTCTGTTTTCTTTTGTGGCGTAGTGCTTAACGAGGCCGAGACGTGCTCTGTATTTTTCTTCTGCCTTTTCGAGCATTACATTAGATGTGACAATGAACTATTATTGTGGTTAAACGTGGTACAAAAACCGGACTTTTACTTTACATAATTGTTTCTTAATAATAATGGGTACCATACAGTTGTGGTTCCTACTGAAGCCCGGCAATTGCTCTCCAGATTTTTTATATGATTTTTAAAATTTGGTAAATTCCTTGTGTGGGTTGACCTAATTTGGTAAATTCACCATGCGGGTAGACCTAATTTGGTAAATTAGGATAATGCCACTATTGACCTGCTCTCCTCTGTTGGGGTATGCTGCAGCCAACTCGTTTGTTTCAACGCTTTCGGTTTAAAAACCACTACCAATTCGGCCTCGTCATCTGGGTTACTGTTAGGTTACACTCACCGAGTTAGATGCAATATTTTACGAAATTTCAATGCTTTATCATGTCTTCTGGGGATTTAAATCCAGGGATCCACCATTTAACTGCGATGCTTTACTGCTTAAGCTTATCCCATTTAACCAATTGATGCAGATAGCACACTTCCACTTCATCTCTTTCCCTTCATCTCTTTCCCTCGCTGGGCTCAACCTGCAACTAATCAATTTACAGCAAAATTACCATCATTTGGATTAAAGACAACAATTTTTTTCTTTTTTCGCTATTGATACCTAGGGAGAAGGCCCTAGCCTGCAAAAAATTACACGAGTAACCAGTCCCTGATAATATCTTACATCAGTGGACTCTCATAAAGTTTTCAAGCACATTATCGTGCTTTGATTAAAGATAACAAATAGCTCAAAAGGAACAAAGGAATTTCTACACGCATTTGAATTAGAAATAGTAGAATATGTGAGTAGAATAAAGAAATCAGAAAGCTCCATAGAAACTAAACACATCTGAACAGTCGTAATAGCAGCTTGTGTAGAAGAACAAAGTCCCTGAAATATGAACATTAACAGGAGCCCTCCCTTTTTCCTTCCCTCTGTCATATTAATATATTTTCTATCAATCTCCAGCCCACCTCCATATCTCCTATAGTTCCTTCTAACTGATACCAACTGATGCAGCAGCTATACCCCTGCTCTATGGACCTTTATAATCTTCTCATTCAGCACTTTGAAATCTGAAACAATACAGCAGCACCCACAGTGACTAAATCGTCCAGTACACACAGCTGGAAGGACTCAACTGGCCGTTAAAATATCAAATGATCATCTTTCATCTTATTCATGACCATGCACAAAAACAAACACAACAGATTTCTGCCCAGGAAACAGAGCCTTCTTTCTTTCTCTGTTGTCTTCAATCCATGACCATCCCCTAACCTATGTGACTACTTTTTCTATCCCTGAGTAAATATATCTAACAACCCATAATAAAATAGAAAGAACTGTTCTAAATATAAAAAGTATGGCAACGTGGGATGTCAGCATGCCCCCAATTTCTCAACAAAACAAACAAACAATTTGTTCTCTAAATAATTTCTATATTGGCTGATTAAGGGACTCACAATTCCAGCAAAGTGTTGCTCAAAACTTCAGCAGACTGACCTGCAGATTGTCGCTATGATATTGCATCATCAATACTACCCTGGATTTTAAATGCAAGTTATTACAGATGAAAGGAAAAAGCGGAAATGGAAAAAAAGTTTTACACCCAATAATAATACTTTGTCACAAGTGCAGCAGGCCATGCTCTGGTAGTCATAAGGCAGAGATCATGACCTGGGTGCAATCCCTGCTAGGGGCATGTTCTCCATGCAAACTGAATGTTACCAGGTGCAAGTTCTAGGTGGGTTTTGGCAGATTAAATACCCCTCACA
This sequence comes from Taxus chinensis, assembly GCA_019776745.2. Lineage (NCBI taxonomy): Eukaryota > Viridiplantae > Streptophyta > Pinopsida > Cupressales > Taxaceae > Taxus > Taxus chinensis. The sequence continues at coordinate 74,672,565 of CM034150.1, forward strand.
CATGGCTTCTTAACTGAATGATATCCTAAGTTTGATAGCGCACTCTTAAGAGAATGTGAGAACCTGTCCATCTTGAGAAGAGGACAGCTAGCAACCCATCCGAATCTGGTTATTTAGAAGATTTGCACTGCTACACTTGTAGTTTAGGTGGAAGCAAGAAGGGCAGATTGGGATCAATTGTTGATACTCACACGTATCATATGCTCTTACCAGTTAACCAAGGTTACTGGCTGCCCAGGTGCAGGGTTATACTGCCTCCCCGATGTGAACCCCAAAACCTGGGCGTACAGGGCTACACAAGTTGTGGGGGTATGCAGGCTGTGAACCCCCAAACATGTTGTAGTGCCCTGTCCTGCCGTAACCCTTCAACAAGCCTTCTATAAGGCTGTCATCTCGTAATGGGAACATTTCGGAGGGTTCTTTTGTCGAGTTAACAGTTCAATCGTCGTGAAGCCTTTGCAGTGAACGTTAATCAAAATGTTATAGGCTATCGTCACACTCTACTCTATGGTTGATACTTCACCAAGTTAAATTTGGAGACTCACGAGACACCCATGGCAATGTGCCTGGTTGAATTCGAGTTATTGACTCTGTAGTGCTACCCATCATGTCCTCCTCTTAGATACAGTCTTTGTGCGTGGATTAAACACTTTGGACGGAAGTTTTGATTCATGAAAAAATGTCCAAGGTCGTGAGGGTGTATTTTATTAATTAACCAGTTTCCACAATCGAGACACTTATATGGGACAAGTTGGTATTTTTGCGATGAGGACGAGAATTATTGAGAACCTCGATCCAGCCGTAAGACACAAGTTGAAGAAGCCTAAGTTGGAGGATAATTGTGAAGGTTGTTTTGGTGATTGTGTTTAACCTTTGAGGAGGGTAGTGGGTTCGTTTGGAGACGTATAAAAGAATAAATACACATGTACATATATCTACTTGAATGTTTATAATAGAAATGTTCATATACGCATAAAAATATTAAAGAAAAAAAAAGTAATAAGTAAAGCCCATATAGGGCTGGGCGAATTAGGGCAAAGGGCATTTTGGTTTTAGGTTTATCTTTGTTGCTTCTGATGTTTTGTGAAAGCCGTTGCCATGGAGGGATAAGGGAGAAGTTTTCAGGCAAATGAGAGCTTTGTTTTGGGCGCTTGGCAGCGCAAGTGTAGGAGCAGGGTTGGATTTCACTTCTTTTGCCAACTTATTCTCCCAACCGCATGAAAATAGGAGCTTTGGAACAGGGTTTGAGTGTCCAGCAGAGCAATGGAGGCGCATTGGGGAAAAACATGGCTTGTGGCAGCAAAGATTGGCTATGTAAGTTTGGTTTTTGTTTTATTACTGTCTATTTTCCACGCTGGCTTGTGGAGGTGGCGTGTAAATGCTCCAATAAGGTTGCAGCTCGCCCTTGCCAACACAATCTCTGCCTATGCGTGACAGGGGTTGGTTGAAAAGTCTTTGGTCCTCTGGGAGTGCGTTGAAACAGGCCAGTGCGTTGAAACGGGGTATGTACATCCATCCAAGCATAGTAGGAAAGGGGATTTTTGTCTTTTATATAAGCTGCACACGTATGTACAGGTGGGAGTGCAGCTGGGATTTTTGTTTTATTGTTCTTGCGTAGATGCAGTGGAGGAGGGGTGTATTAAAAAAATCTCTGCCTATGTGTGACAGGGGTTGGTTGAAAAGTCTTTGGTCCTCTGGGAGTGCGTTGAAACAGGCCAGTGCGTTGAAACGGGGTATGTACATCCATCCAAGCATAGCAGGAAAGGGGATTTTTGTCTTTTATATAAGCTGCACACGTATGTACAGGTGGGAGTGCAGGTGGTTATGTTCATGCGTAGATGCAGTGGAGGAGGGGTGTATTAAAAAAATAAGTATGGAAACTTTCAAGCAAATACTAAGGGCAGGGGCACAAACCACTCCCACACGCTAACACTCTTATGCCCGTGCCAAAATGTGAGTTTTGGATCAATGCAGAGATGCCCATTAAAACATTTTTGAAGGAGGTCTTTGTAAGGTTGGAGGTGCATACATAGCAGCGTTCCTTTTTTTGGAAAAAATGCCTCACAGAAATTTGGTCTATTTTCCTTTTTAATTTTTTTTCTCTTATTACAACATTGCTTTGATTGGAAGGGGGTTTTGCGACAAAATATGGAAACATAGACGAGGGACGTGGACTGTTTGACTAAGAGACTTTTCTCTTGAAGCATGACACCCATTTCACCAAATGTAACCTATAGGCGTCTACTTGATTTGGTTCACCTTTGTTGACATACTCCCAGTCAGTGTTAATAAGTGAGTTCTAGAAACAGAGTATGGGTATCCACCAAAGCACAATGGAGAATGGATGGGTCTTTGACAGATGCTGTTGTTACAAATGCCAGGTAGATATGTATGCAAACTGTGGAAACATGATCTTGGCACGTGAATTGTTTGATGAAATGTCCAGGCAGCTGCGAGCTAGCTAAACACATCTCCTTCTCTACCTCGTCACAAACAAGCATGGGATTATTCTTCTCCCTCTCTAGTTTTGTTTTCATGTAATGTTGGCATACTAGATCTTAAGTGTTTTAATTAAAGAAATTTAAATTGTTGATTTATTTTTAATGTTACGCTGGTATGCATAAACCCTTGCCTTGCGAGAGTAGCATTTTTCCGACTCGATAGCATTGCCCGAGTTGTGGAGACATTTGATTTAATGTAAAACATTATCTAATCTATGATCTGGAGTCTTTTCGTTATGCATTATCTCATATTAAAAATGAGTCAAATAAAGGGGACGTTTGCTCATATGCTTGTGAGCTCGATTTGGAATTGCCCCGTAAAACTAAACCAGATCACGAAAACATTGGTTGTCACCTCATAGCCCTTGTTATACGGAGAATGGCGAGACGTGGTTGCTCTTCACTGTGACAGTTGGATAACATGTTTTGCATGCCTGTCTCGGGGCCTACTTAGCCTACTAGGTGTAGACATAAGTTGCTAAAACGCAATTTTTCCCTCTTGATCGACGCTCCCAAAATGAATTATGTGAGTTGGATCCTAATTCTGCCAGGTTCCTTGAGATCTTGGTATATATGGGAACAGGTTGGAAGTATCCGAATTTTTGTTGGTCACCCATATGCATGTTTTACAAGGCCATTTTGTGGCCACTTGAACTATGTTGAAACTATAATGCAAACTTTAAACTACGATGTTTCGCCTTGGAGTTATACCTCCAAAATGTGCATCGTGCATCTATTCTTGCCATCCTTAATTCTCGAGTATTCTTGGTTTATAGTACTAGAGGTTAGGAGAGACTTTCTCATCCTTCTCATACCGTTCACCCCCTTTCAGAGGACGTTTTGCAGCCTGTTTTGGCTATTGAGCTGTATTATAGTTTTTATCTTGGGTCACCCTTTTTACCATCCAGTCAATCTATTCAAAATAAAAAGTTGTGTTGTTTTTTGTAAAGTCTCTTGTTTTCATATAATTGACCTCCACATGTTAATGGTACTAAGAAATAGGTGAACGTGGAAAATATATATATATATATATATATATATATATATCTTTCTCTAAGACTAAATTATAAACGAAATGAGGTACATGGAAAGTTATGGATTTTCTCTCTTCCTATCTCTCTTCCTCCTAACTATGAGAAATAATGGTTATGTACCATTGTATGAATTGATGTTTTCTCTCTCCTCATCTTTTCTCCCTCGTAACCCTCTTAATTTGAATGGAACAAAAATGACTAAGTATGTTTTGGGGACAAAAATTGTCAGATGTATGATTTCATAACTAGGTAGAAGGGGGGGTGATTCCATGCCAACTTAGTGCTGACACTATGTGGTTGCAGGTGGCAGGACATGGCGGATGGACATAGTTATATGCTTGTGACATTTATTTTATTTATGCACCTCCTAACATTATATGTATATATGTATCTGGAAAGAGCGGTTTCATATCATTGTTTGAAAAGAATGTGTAGTTGCATTATGATATATCGTTTTGATTTAAGAAATGAAGGAAGATATTAATCTTGATTTGTAAAATATCTCACATGTTTAAATCTAAGTCACCACATTTAGCGGATTTAATGAAAAAACCTCAAAATTTGCCGAATCTGTTCCAAACGTTTGAAATTCGTTGTGATTCGCCTAATTTAATAAAGTGCATCTAAACACGATTCCCAAGGGTAGATAAAGTAAAAAAATCGTTTGAATTCATTTGTTTGCGGAAAAGGCATTCAGAGCTATTTGAACCTCCATGAGCCTTCACAGAGCCTCCACAAGCCTTCACGGCCTATAATAGAGCCTCCACGAACCTTCAAGAGCCTTCACAGCAGCGGCAGCGAAAAATGAACCTTCTACGACCTGCCTCGACTCCAAGACGAATTCGAACACGAGCGTCGAATGTGCAGAAATTTCCAGAATTGTCGAGCATATATATTTTTTGGCTATATTATTATGTCTTAGTGGTCAACGATTTATGTATTACCCTAATAGTCACAAATACATATAACTTTATAATTTAGGTCTCATATAAATTGCCACTTATATAATATAATATATTAGTACGTATTAGTAATATTTAATAATAAATATATAATAGTAAGTATACATTCGTCATAAATTAGTAAATAATAATTGCTATAAAAATATTAGTAAATAATAGTAAGTGCCAAGTTAGTATAGTAATCCTTGCTTATTAGTATCTTAAATTAATAAATTAAATTAGTTAATAATAGTAAATAATAATAAAAACATTAAAAAATTAAATTAATAAATAATAATAATAATAGTAAATTAATAAATTAAATTAGTTAATAATAATAATAATTAAATAAATCCTTTAGTCGAAGTTAATCACGAATTTTATCTCAAAATTTTTTGTATCCAATTTCTAACGGATTTTATACCCCACGAATTAGAACACGAATTCGAATGCGGTAACTCAGGTTTAAATGGTATGAAATTCCATGAAAATCACTCAATGTTGAAAAACTAGAATTTAACATGTAATACTACTAGAAAATAAATGAATTAGTCACTTTTATTAAATGAATTTTCATGTCCTTGTACTTTTTGGAAGAAATTGACTAAATTCTGGTTGACATTTGTAAAAAAAAGTTAGTTATTGAATTGCTATGGTTTAATTATACTTCCAAAAAGTGATCGTCTTGATTAGTTTATTTCCTATTATGATTTACGTCATGTGTGGTAGAATGGTTAGTTCTAAATCTACCAAAATGAGATTGCTTCCTAAATTCCTTCCTATTATATTTTCACCTCGATTGCGTTATGATCCATTAAATGAACCACTACTCTGGACCAATGGGAAATACCTTTCGTTGTGCCTTCATATATGCTTGACCCCACTTTGGACACAAGTGTCTTACGTAGTTTTGCATGCTTAAGCTAATAAATCCTTGTATTGTTGCATGTCACGTTCATATGCACCATTTGACTCGAGGTTCGAGTTTTTGTGTGGCGTGATACTCAACTTGTACATTAAGAATCCTCCTATGTATATGCCTTGTGTATACCCTCAATGCATTTTGAAATGTTACACCTAGTTAAAAGTTCCTTGAACTTAGTACCTACTTGGAACTCAAAGATCTCTCATCATGTTAAAGAGCGTGAGCATGGTACGCCTTGTCGGTAAGCTTGTCAAGGGGATCCTTGGTGTTTTGGCTACATGAAAACATGGAGATGTCTTAACTACCCTGTAGTAGACTTCCTTGTAGATTGTTTACCTTTGTTGTGTAGATAGGGTTAAGATTTTGTCTAGTACCTCTTAAGAGGTCGTTTGTGGGTGAATAAGGTATTCACAAATCAATCATAGAAATGATGTCTGTTAAGATGATATTGGGAATGTATAGAGTAACCAAAACCACTCCTTTAACTTAATGTTAGCCCCTTTTTCTATTGATAAAAAAGAAGAAGAGAGAATTGTTTTTTTTGAGAGCTTTAATTTTGGTAATATCCTTTCTCATCTCAAAGACGAGCCTCATGAGGATCACGATTGTGGTAGACATGTATTCAATTGGTAATTAAGATTTGGAAATTTACTATGCTAGATAATATAGATGAATAAAGTGTAACTCATAGTAGTAAAGGTGGAAATCTTGAGACAATGACATATGGCTTGTGTGCGCAACTTGTGGGTTATTGAAGGAGGGATATCTAATAAAACAAACAACTATAAATATGTAAACAATGAAACTGCAAACACTATGGAACATGTCCTTTCTTCTTATCCTCATTAGTGATTTTATTTGTGTACGATGTTTCGCTTGTTTTAAAAAATAAATTAATCCAAGTCTTTTGAGGTCTTGAATCCCTAAGTGAAAAGCAAGAGTTACATGAATCGTAATTGTTCTATAAACGAGGTTAATAGGAGATCTATGTAACAACGTAAATATAATTAGAACATGGGTGATCGAGATGAAACCATGAAATGATTGTTACAAAAATCATATGCACCTTGAATGATGACGAGCCAACTAAAATGCCTAAGACGATCTTAAAACAAATGAAAGTTTAGGAGGGCATCATTGAGATCCAAAACGTTTTATTAAAATGGGAAAGATATATAACCTTGAGATATGAGCACATATTTCATAAACATAATGTGTTTTGAACAACGATGTAACATGAAATAATGAAGATGTAGCTTTAGGAACAAGAATATTTGCTTATATGTTAAATGCTCTTAAATCTATAAGGTTAAATGATGAAATTGAATTATAACAAAAATGTAAGCATGAATGATGTAGGACATTGCTAGCCTTATGATTCTCGTGTGGGGTTGAGTCATTGTAACATGTACATCCCTTGTGAGCATGTTTGACAATCGTGAGCCCTAGTGTTTTCCTGTTGTTTATGTGGGTCCATGCCTGTGTTAGTGTCCCTTGGGACGTTAATCTATTTGGGCTCTTGTGGTGTCATGTAACAAGCAAATAAAGACAAAAAATTATTCCAATAATTTTACTGTGGTATTTGGGTGTGTAATTTGGTGGGCATGACACATGTGCATAATCATACTGAAACACTCAACTTGAATCATAACGTCATCATGAAACATATTAAAACTGAAATCAAGTGTCCTTTTTTCACATTTTTTCTAAATTTTAATTTTTCTCTACATATTAGTGTTTATTTTCAATGGAGTGCATATGAGATTTAGGGTAAATGCACAAGTCAGGTCCCCTTTATGTGTTACTACCTTCAATTTATGGTTAGGGTTGCTTAGGTGCTATGATGCATGGAAACACCCCCCACCCCTCGTATTTGCCTAGAAACATTTCCGGTCAAGAAACGGGTACGAAAATGCCATGGAAACCTCTCGGAAATGCCGTGGATGTTTCCGAAACGTGCCCACGTTTCTAGGACGTTTCCATACTTTAGAAGCCAAAAACAAACAAATACACCTATTTTTTAGTATTTATTGCTTCTAAACCTAATCTACCCACCCAACCTTCCTAAAAACACTTCTTAATAGCTATATAATGATATCTTTGGTCCATTCTAAATCACACTCATTTTTTTTCTCTTGATGAATTCAATTTTTATTAAACTAACATTTAGCATGGTGAAGAGCAAAGAGACACCAAGGAGCAACTTGAAGATGATATATTCTAGAATCTAGATTATAATTATAATTATGTATATATGAAACATTGAAATTGTAACCATGTTGAATGATGAATCTTTTGAACTTCAATGAATATAAAATATTTTGAGTGTTTTATCTCTTATGGTTTTGTTGGAGCTTAGAATGGCACCCGCGTATGGATCATGGAAAATCCAAAATTCTAGGCTAACATGGGATTGTCTCCAAGTGTGGGACTTGCATCTTGAGACAAACCTCCGGAGAAGGCCGACTTCCTCTACCTATCTAACCTAATGCTAATACTCTCTCTAAGCTATTATAAAATTAACACATCTAAGGAACCAGAGATAGAGAGATGCAAAAAGTAAAACCTAAGCTAAAACAAGTGGTGACAACACTTGAAAGAAGGGGTGACCACTCTCCATGAGGGGAAGAATAGAGGGAAACACAAAGAAGAGAGGGACGACATGAGCCACAGACCAATCTTGTATCAACCTTCCGTTCCATGCGCTAACAACACACAAAAATGAAGAATGTGTAAATGGGACAGACAACAACTAAAAGCGAACAGAGAGGCAAGAACGCAATAAACGCAAGTATAGGGCAGAGGATAGCCACAAACACAAGATTTTATTGCTTAAAAGGATGCACAATTGATTACAACAATGGCAAAAGGCACAAAATGAATTCCAGTTCATATCCAAGGTTTGGAACTCGTGGGAAGTCGACAACCATTTTGGCATGGTGCCGTTTCAACAAAAGAGGATTCTTTTCAATGAGAATGAGTCCCATACATAGAGACAATAAGAAGAAGAGAGAAGGAGAAAGAGGTGCCAAATGGAGAGAGATTCAACCACCAAGGGGCAATCACCATTAATTTCACAGGTGAAGAATGGGCGCCTGACATGGCTCCAATCACACGCCATCAGATTTACAAGTTGAGGATGACGGCTCCCATACTTCTTTAATTTTTGGTTGGTGGAGTGGTTGATTACCTAGTTCAAACAGGTGCGACTTTGTCGTGCTTCGCAAACTTTTGATGTTTTCATGGTTTCTTGCGACTTTCAGATCCTTTGGACGATGTGCAGAGTGATTTTGACCCTCGCAATGTATTAAATCATCCACGTTCTCACCTTCCTTATCTGCGGAGTGTCCTTATTTTGCGGCATTTTGAATGTCCTGCGGCTATTCCTTGTTGAGTGACTTTGAAAACTCCCGCATTTTGCCTTTTAACGCTCTCGCTATGCCACGAAGTTCTTCTTCATTCTGTTGGGTGACACTTTTACCTGCGGCCATGTTTCTTTGTTCCGCGAAACACTTCAATTGGGAAACCTGCGACACACTGGGATAGTGTTTCGCAACTTCCAACCTTAATAGCGTTCCAAACTCTATTTCCCTTGCCGCGCGGTGCCTTGCGGCCCTTTTACATTGTGGCTTTTCCCCTTGTCACCTTGCGAAGTGTCACTACATTACCCACATTACGGAAATCCATCCTTGCCTTGTGGAGCCTTTCCATTCAACAAACATGCTCCTTTGTTACGCGGAAATCTGCGAAACTCTATAATGCTTGCTAACCAACTCCGACTTGCGGGTTCAACACTTAGCCGAATTACAACCCTGCTCCGATGTGATCACTTCTGCGGAGCCTTGTTTCACTCCAAACCCAATGGAGGCCACCCTTGACATCCACGGAGGACTTGAGCAACAACCTCCTCGTTCCAACACTCCACGACTTTTGAGTAAAAGTCACCTAAGTCCAAAATTTGATTAAGTTGTTAAAAATTACACTGGGGTGTAATTTTGGATAACAATTTGGCAACCTCTAGGGGACATATGCCTCTTAGATGATGAAGACCAATAGCCTTGAAGCATCCATTGGGCACGGAGTCAAGCATATAACTTGAAGAAAACCGGTCTCAAACATTTTATTTTGTCCTTGAATCCACATGGACTTAACACTGCACTGATCCTTTTGGAGTTTTGAGTAAAACTTGGAACTGCTCCAAAATCTCTTGATTTTCCCATGAAAACTGCTCTGACTAGATTGTGCAAAGCCACAAAAGGCACAAAAACTATATACAAAGTATGAAAATTTGTAATGTCCCTTTCTGGGGGCAAAACTAAAGAGCAAGGAATTAGCGCAAATCCCAGTTAATTCAAATCTGAATTTCAGACCAGCAAACTGAAATTTAAACCCATATTAAAACAGTGATCAGATTTTCCGAACAACAGCATAAAAATGGATGAAAAACACTTGAAATTCTTCAAATAACCTTGTCAAAATATTAATATGTATTTTAGGCATCAACCAAAGTAATTTTCAACATGAAATCTGATGGAAAACACTGCTGGAGATTAGTTATAAATCAGCGAAGTACAGTTCCACATAAAATTATGAAACGAGAGTTCACAAAGAATAGTAGATTCCGACTTTATAAATTATGAGAAAGCCAAATATGAAAAGAAATCAGATTTCCGTGCCCTAGAAGGCACCAAACTCCACACTAGGATAAGTCACTCCACTTAGGAGAGACCCAACAATGCATGCAAGAATCTGAAAATGTCTTATCTTCCTCCAAATCTGCAATTTGCCTTCAATTCACACAAGGATGGAGGGTTTTCATCCCCCAACCAGCCACAAGAAGGGTTTTCGTTCGTCTTGGAAGAGCCACACACTTGGATTTCCACCCAAGAGTGGAAGGAACAATGAGCAACAACCCAAAAGTCCAATTAAAGTAAATGCGCCAAAAAGTGAATGCCCAGATGAAGTCCTTAGTCTCCTTTTATAACCCAACTTTGGCATCAAATCCCAAAAAGGACAAGGCCAAACCATAAAGAGCTCTTTAAATCTTATAATTGGCTCCATTAATGTACCAAACCCAGCTGAACTGCTAAAAAGAATATTTGAAAAGAAACCATTAAAAATTAGAAAATAAAAGTGCAAGGAGAGTTCATTTCCTTTTCCAGCTCACTCTACTTCTTTGACATGGAAAAAGGGATGGCGAGAAGTCTAAAATCATGCTCTCAAGTTGGAAAAGGGGACATTACAAAATCATCCATGTTCCGAGTGGAAACATGTAGAGTGTGCACAAGCACTTGTTTTGCAATAATCAAACCTAAACTACTCCTACTCTAACCAAAAGAAAAGGAAGCTAAATAAAACCTGATACAGGAAATAGCTTCCCTTTCTTACAAAATGTGTCCATGTGATCAGTTTTGCAACTAAATGAAATGTTGGAAGTGAAAACATGGGCCGCTCTCCCTTTTTGCTCAAAGTATTAGCTGGGAAAAGAGAAGGCACCTCCTCTAAATGCTCTACATTTGGTTTGGATGGGTGCATGGGTTGACCTTTGATGTTGTAAAGCTCTTTCTCATGCTCTGAAGTGAGCATGATTGGTGACAACTCTGATTTTGGCTCTAGACTAGCCAGATATCTGTTTGGGCACACAACATTTTGAATTGATGGGCTGATCCTTATGATTTGCCCATTTCCTTTAAGCTCATCACCATAAATGGGGTCATCATGTAAATTCTCCTTATGATGGAGAATATTTGCAAGCTGATTTGAATTGTGTTCTGCTTCTTTTGCAAACAACTCTGCCTCCTTTAGATCCGCATCCATCTCCTAACCAAGTAAGAAATTTGATAACTCAAACTTATCCCCCTACTCACCATGAAGCTCCATTTGATTGTTGTATTATCTAAGGATGTTCTTAACATATCACTACAATCTTCCTCTAGTTGCCCGCGTTGCCTATTAGCTTCAAACTCATCCCTCTTGGGTTGAGTCACTTTATCCTCCTTTGCAAATTGCTCAATTAGAACAACAGGAGATTCTTCAAATGTTTGGGGCAGTTCTTCAATTATGCTATCAGAATCAGTCCGTTCAACAGATATATCATGATTAACAACAATGATGGAGCTCACCTCAATTGATTTTAATGCACTAGATGGAGATCGACTGATGGTTTCTTGATGAAGGATCTGTTTCTCATCAAACTCTTGGCTCCAAACCTTGAAACTCTGCAGTAGATGTTCTTTATTTGGCTCTTCAGAAGGCTGCCCTCCCAAGTTTGTCTTCTCATGAAGCTCATCCCAAAATGGATTTGGATATATGCAAGGAGGGAGGGGTTGAACTTTTGACTGATTTTGCAAGGGTTTGAATGATGGGGAAGGGGACTCCTCAAGAGGAGCTGATAGATCTAGGAACATGGAAACTAGACTGAGATGGTGTAGGTTAGGAAGAAGAAATGGGAGGGCTATTAGATGTTAGCTTGGGATTTTCCCATTAACAGGGTTCCATGCGACTAGATTGGTGAGGGTCCATTAACTCAACCCACATTGATATTTTGAGATGACATTTCAGCCAGAAAATCTAGCTTTTGCTGAGGGCTAAACCAGTTTGGCATAGGACCAGCCCATGGATAAGGCACCCTAAAACCAATTGAAACCGCTTTCATTTGACATGTAGCCCTAATCTGCACCATGCTTGCTTCCATCCTTTGAATCTTGATCTGGAAATCATTGTTAGCCATGAATTGCCTCCGTCATCTGCATATCCCTATTCTTGATAATCATCATAGTTAATAGGATACTCATATGGACCAGTGGGGGTTGAGTCATATGCATATTAATCATGATAAGGTTCATAAAACTGATTTGGAGGGTAGTTTCGAAAAAAAATAGATGGAGGGGACTGATACTGCTCTTGAAATTGAGGGGTCCAAAGAGGAAATGAAGTCATGGTTGCACAACTTCATGAATGAGAGGAAAAAAGGGAAGAGAGGAAAAGGTTCGCGGAAGAGATAAATGTGTTTTCTGGATCAATGGAGTCACCAGATGTGCTGAGAAACGCCTCCAAAGGTTGAATACCATCAAGAACACACCAATCTTGGTGATATGAAGTTGTAAAACTCTTTAAGATGGTCCCACCGGGCGTTCCAGAGCTGTTAGAGCTTAGAATTGCACCCGTGTATGGATCATGGAAAATCTAAAATTCTAGGCTAACATGGCATTGTTTCTAAGTGTGGGACTTGCATCTTGAGACAAACCTCTAGAGAAGGCTGGCTTCCTCTACCTAACCTAATGTTAACACTACATTTAAGCTAATATAAAACTAACACATCTAAAGAACCAGGGATAGAGAGACGCTGAAAGTAAAACCTAAGCTAAAATAGGCAGTGATAGCACCAAAAAGAAGGGGTGATCTGATCCATAGGGATCCAAAAAAACACACCACTTCATCAGTTTCCATTAGCACCAAGGAGAATTGAAGAAAATGAAGAAAAATGAGGTAAATAGAGGTTCTAGATAGAACCGTTGCTCTGTGCAGAGCGGCGGTTGCAGAACCGCCGACCAGCCAAGGCGGCCGTCCTGAAACCTCCAGTTTGCTCAGGGCGGCGGTCCAAACACTTCTGAGCAGAAAAGAGAAATGGAGCACGAATGGACACAAATTTGAAGCGCCTGAGTGTGTCTCTTCCCTCCCTGACCTTTCCCATTCTCTAGTGCACAGGAGGACATGGGAAAAGGCTATAAATACAAGGAGGAGCAAGAGAATTGGGCATTCAGAGATCCAAAGAGATCAAAGAGCAAAGGTTTAAGTTTAATGAGAGCAAGTGAGAAAGATATTCAGTGCTAGAGTGGAATTGTAGGAGCAAGGTGTAGAAACAGAGCAAACAAGCATAGGAAAGGAGAGGTTTACATTGTTTTCTCCATTTTCTACTTCTTGTAATCTGTAATTGTCTATAATTGACCAATAAAAGTGGGAAGAAAGAGCATTTTGCCCTTCCCAACTGGTTTTCCTCCATTGGGGGTTTCCAGGATAAAATTGTTGGTGTTTGGAGTTTGAATTCTTTCCTATTCTCTACAATTTCCTTTCTATAGCACTAGATAATTAGTCACTAAAGCTTTAATCTTCATCTAAAGCTGTCATTTTCCAAAGTTGAAAGTAGAACAACATAATTGTGTGATTTGTAGAGTTCCAAAGTAGAAGTTTACGGATCATGATCACTCTCCACGAGAGGAAGAATAAAAGGAAACACAAAGAAGATAGGGAAAACATGTGCCACAGACCAATCCTGTATCAACCTTCCGTTCCATGCGCTACCAACACACAAAAATGAAGAATTTGTAAATGTGACACACAACATACCAAGAGCAAGTAGAGAGGCAAGAATGCAATAAACGCAAGTATAGGGCAAAGGATAGCCACAAACACAAGGTTTTATTGCTTAAAGGATGCACAATCAATTACAACAATGGCAAAAGGTGCAAAATACATTATAGTTCAGATACGAGGTCTAGAACTCATGGGAAGTTGACCACCATTTTGGCATGGTGCCGTTACAACAAAAGATGATCCTTTTCAATGAGAATGAGTCCCATATATAGAGAGAAAATTAGAAGAAGAGAGAAGGAGAAAGAGGCGCCAACAGGAGAGAGATTCAGCCACCAAGGGGCAAACGCCATTAATTTTGCAGGTGAAGAATGGGCTCTTGACATGGCTCCAATTACACGCCATCAGATTTATAGGTTGAGAACAACGTTGCCCATACTTCATTAATTTTTGGTTGGTGGAGTGATTGATTGCCTAGTTCAAACAAGCATGACTCTGTCATGCTTCACGAACTTTTGATGTTTTCTATGGTTTCCCGCGGTTTTCACATCCTTTGGATGATGTGCGGAGTCATTTTTGACCCCCACAATGCATTAAACCACCTGCATTCTCACCTTCTTTATCCACGGAGTTTCCTCATTTTGCGGCATTGAGAGTGTCTTGTAGCTATTCCTTGTCGTGTGGCTTTGAAAACTCCCGGACTTTGCCTTTTAACACTCCTGATATGACGTGAAGTTCTTCTTTGTTCTGTTGCACGACACTTTTACCTGCAACTATGTTTCTTTGTTCTGCGGACTCTGAAATCTGCAGAACACTGCAATTGGGAAACCCGCGGCACACTGGGATAGTGTTTTGCGGCTTCCAACCTTAGTTGCTTTCTAAACTCTATTTCCCTTGCGGTGCGGAGCCTTGCGGCACTTTTTCCTTTTGCATCATGGTTTTTCCCCTTGTCACCTTGCGAAGTATCACTACTTTACCCACGCCACAGAAATCCATCCTTGCCTTGTGCGGCCTTTCCATTCTGCGGACATGCTCCTTTGATATGCAGAAATCCGCAAAATGTTATATTTCCACCTCTATCACGGAATAATGTTTGCTAACCAACTTTGACTCTTGGGTTCGGCACTTAGCCAAATTGTAACCCTACTCAGATGCGATCATTTCCGTGGAGCCTTTTTCCACTTCAAACCCATTGGAGACCACCCTTGACATCCACGGAGGACCTGAGCAACAACTTCCTTGTTCCAACACTCTGCAGCTTTCGAGCAAAAGCCGCCTAAGTCCAAAATTTGACTAAGTTGTTCAAAATTACATGGGGGTGTAATTTTGGATAACAGGTTCATGGACTAAAATTATGAAAATGAGTACTGTATATATGTATATGTGCATATATATATCAATGTTTTAAAAATCGGAACCGGACTCAGAACCGGTCGAGGGTTGGACCGGACCGGAACCGGAACCGGACCAGAACCGGACCGGTTCAAACTCTATGAACCGGTTTACCAAAAAACACATAAAAATTACATTTTTAAAGAAAACAATATATTTGAAAAACTAGAAACCATGATTCCAACAATTACACACAAAATATGCGAAGTTTGCTCATGTATATAGTGATAGTTGGAATGCTCGCACTCGGCAAATACTCGGCAGACCCCAAAAAAAAAAACTCGGCAATATTTGGCCAGAATACTCACCGAGTTTTGGAAAGCTATCCAGTATTTTTAAATACTAAATTGTGTACAGGCAATCAAAGCTCATGATTCTTTCAGAAGATTGCAAGAAGCTACTTGGTCCAAAAAGGTGCAAAAATGGATTTTATGAAAATAAGAAAAATATTGCCATCAATGTGTAGAGCTCGAGAAAATATGCACTTTTAGAGAAAACGACACTTGAAACGGATCCACAAAATGAAAGTTATGGCACATGCAAGTTTTTGCTACTACATCTTCCCGGACCCTTTCCAAAAATGGCAAATTTTATTCTATTCTTGTGTTTTTTTTCACCAAAAATCCAAAAAAGGAAAGAAATGCTGTCTTTACATAACTCAGCGCGGTTGATGAAACCAGACCGGTTTGACTGGTTTTAGCCCAAACCGGCCGGTTCCGTACGAAACCGGCCGGTTTGGGCTAAAACCGGTCAACCGATCCGGTTTACTAAACGGTTCGTGCTCTAAAATGTTAAACCGGTCAAACCGGCCGGTTCCGGTTCCGGTTCCGGTTTGACCGGTTTTTAAAACACTGATATATATATACATCTTTAATATATTGTACAGACGTTTCAGTAACGTTTCATACTTGAGATTTTTTTGAAAATTGGCGTTTCTGCGTACCCGTACCTGTTTCCTGGCAACATAGCCTAGGTGTATTTGGCTATGTATCTTCGTATCTTCAATAAACAAATCTTCTATTCTGTGGATGTTTGTCTCACACACGGGTCAAACTCTGCCCCAAAACAACGAGCTCCCTAAGAAGAAGGGGGCTCTGTCAAATCCTTAATGGATTCTGTGCTCTTCTGCAGGATTTACCAATTATATCGAGTTGGCAAGATCAACACTTCTTTCCAATGGAAGGGGCAGTTGCCTTATGATCGCCACCCACTGTGTACTTGTGAGTGGTGTATGGTGTTCCTTTAACAGCCGAATCCTTCCTTGGTTTTGGCTCCAACTTCAGCATTCAGCTCGGCTTCAGCTTTGGCTAATGTCCTGTATGTGCCTTGAGGGGTTTGTTGAGGTGGCTGCCTCTCACAGCCTCTGTCTTTGCTCTTGTTACTCTGTGAGTTTGCTAGATTATTGAATTTCTTGGTCCACTCCCCTACCACGTTTGTCTTCTTCTCCCTCCCTTGTTCAGGCTCAATGGCATTAATGCTCTCTAGTTTGGCGTCAATCTCCAGATTCTTCTTCCTCTTCAAAATATATTTGTCGTTGTACTTCACATTCATGTTTGGCACAAAGGTCTTGCAAAACATTATAATACCTAACAAAGAGTCTCGATAAATGATCAAGCAGTCAATCCACTTCTTCTGTTAGTGAATAATGACACTTCTCGTACCAAGGTAAGATCTGTTGCACTTCACAGTCATGTTTGTCACAAAGGTCTTGTAGACCAATATGGTACCTGGCAAAGAGTCTGGATAAATGATCAAGCAACCAATCCACTTCTTCCGTCACCGCCAAGGTGCGCCAGATAGAATCTGATGACTCTTGAATCCTCTCAGATTCTTCATTGATGTGCTCAAGTATAGAGAGATCCCACATATACTTTTAGTTGCTCGTGAGTTCAGCTTCTCTTTGTTTATTATTGGTTTTCATTGACCCTTGAACTGGTTCACCCATTAAATTTCCATCATATATGTGTCATTGTCAATAAGCATTGCCAACTGACACTCACTTTTAAACCGACTTTAGGTTGACACAATGTTCTTAAAGGAAATGACTCTAGGATGCTTATTATACAAACTACACTACCATAGGAGCATTGATTACAGAATAGTAAATGCATACCACAATGCAGCATAGAAGAACATGAGAGTAGTTACAGCTTTATTTCATAGGTGGTGCTCAGTACAAGTTGTTCAGAATAGGGAGGACTTGTTACTCAGCGCCCTTACCCTGACATACATCATTCTATTTACAAGGCAACACTCAACTGTTGTTGGTTAAACACGACCATCGACAACTGAACATAAATTCATCACGGTTAACAACATAACGTTGACCACTAAAACATGTAATCAATGACAATACTAACATGATGGTCTATAGGAATGTTGGCTTCGTTCTTAAGCAAGTTTCACCAATCTAGATGTTGACATCTATAAGACCACCCATAGGTTTGGAAAGAACATTGTTTCCTAAGGAACATGGGGACCTTGCTTACCCTGACATACATCATTCTATTTACAAGGCAACACTCAACTGTTGTTGGTTAAACACGACCATCAACAACTGAACATAAATTCATCATGGTACTACCGAAAGCTGACAATGCAATCATTAACAACATAAGGTTGGCCACTAAAACATGTAATCAATGACAATACGAACATGATGGTCTGTAGGAATGTTGGCTTCGTTCTTAAGCAAATTTCACCAATCTAGATGTTGACTTCTATAAGACCACCTATAGGTTTGGAAAGAATATTGTTTCCTAAGGAACATGGGGACCTTGCCTGGTTGCTCTCAGACACATCTATAATGAGGTTGGCATTCTTGCCTTCGTCAACGTTTGTATTTGTGATACTAATTAGAAGTCATTCAATCTCACAGGTGCTCAGACATAAATTTGGAAAATGTATCGAACATAGTTCGCAGCTAGAGCAGGTAGGATATTTGCTTTATATGGGGTAGTGACTGTGTAAATCATTGCGCACATGTTGTTTGTCAATTGAAAAGGTTTTGCAGTTGATCTACTACCTGATAAAAGTGCCCAAACTGAAAAGCATTGTCAAATTTATGATTGGTCAGTCTTGCTGGAACAAGCTGAGGATCTTTGCGCTCTTTTTGCTGGAAAATATGTCATATTTGGAGAAGATGATTTCGTGTTCTTGTTTTGACTTGTAAAGTTCTTGGTCTATTTGTAATTCCTTTTTTAATCTTCCAGATTCTCCCAATAAGTTTTTGTGTTTTCTGGCTCATATACAGTGTACCTGACATCTCCTGATTAGAAATAATTTGCATGACTGGCTCTTTACCAGCTTGGGTACTAGAAGTGATTTTTGGCACCAAAGCCTTGGTTGTGCAATATCATCTTGTTTGGATGGCATCTTTACTTTATGCTAAGTAGGTTTTGGCTTGCAATTACACTTTGCTTATGTGGCCATAAAGATATTTCCAATCACGGGATTTGAATTTTCAAATTGAGAAAAGCATCAAGATGGATTTTTTCCTGAAGCATCAACTTTGAATGTGTTATGCCTTTGCACGTACTTCTTCCTTTCTTCCTCATGACAAGGGCAAGTGTAAATTTAGTGAATCTTCACAGTTAGTTCCAACATTGGCTCCTCGTACTTGTAATGGAGAAGATCAGGCAGCAGGACCCTCACATTTGGAGCATTGCACATGGTCAGGCAAAAGCCATTTCTTATTCTGCTTTGTCAAGACACCTGTAAATCTGGAACCTGCTTTTGTCAATGCGTGTGTTGGTGTTGAATCTACTATTGAAGTGGAGGTGGTGGTGGCAGGGAACTAGCTGGTCCTCTATGCCGAATAATTGCTGACCCACCATGTTTGACATGAGAATAAGAGGAATGGGGTACTCTAGTGGTAGCTCATGAAGAGGGAAGCTATCTCACTGACCTATTTACATCTGTGTGATACTGCAGTATTCGAAGCACGCTGGACACCTACAATGGCTGGAATAGGTGGAAAGACAGAGGTAGTCAGTCTGGGATTCTGGTAGTCCCAGGTGCACCCAATAAAGCTTGATGTCTGAAAGTGATAGCCTTGTGAAAGTTAAAGCCTGAGCACCTCTATCTGGGATAATGGAAAAAGGTGGCTAGGGAACCTCCTGAGTTTCCGTGGACGCAATGGTTCTCCCCCAAATCATTTTATAGACAGGACAATGGCACTAAGGCTTTTGCAGGTTCATTTGATGTCTCACATTATGCAAGTAGAAAGCAGCTTTTTCCTAGTCAAAGACACCAGTAGTACAGAGAGATCACATCTCGTCGGCATAAGATTCAGAGAATTTTCAGGCCCAATCCCTTACGTGCTTGAAATCTTAGTTTTCGGTGGCCAAGTATAATGTCTTCAAGGCCTTTAGAACTTAGCTGATCAACATACACAATTTCTTGTGACAAGCAGTCGAGCTTGGTCCATCACAATAATAAACTCTGTAGTTTTATCCAGGAATCTATAGCTATATCCTTTACTTTTATCGTACTTCTTCATGATTAGCTCTGCAGTTAAGCATATTGATACAAGTTGCTTACTATAAGGTTAGCTATGAGCCTTAATTGGTAATAAATGCTGCAATAACTCTGCATTTTGCCATTTTTCTCATTCTCAGCTATGAGATGTGGATGGTAAAGGTGCTGAGCTGTAGTATTTGCTCATCTAAATGGAGCTCAGCATTCAGATTCCTGCAAAGCATTCTTTCTGATTAAGATTTGAACCCATATTTTTTTGATATATTCAATTTTTTTTGTATCTGATAACTGATGCTTTCTGTTTCCTTTGCAGGTGTCCAAATGTTCAACGTCTTTCCATCAAAGCATGCCAAAATGTTACTGATATGTCAGTCTGCCGAATTGCATCTGGCTGCCCCAAAATTGAGGAACTTGATATTAGCTACTGCCACAATATATCCTGTGCATCTTTAGAAAAAATAGGAGCCAACTGTAAATATCTGACTACCATTAAGAGGAACATGTTGAACTCTCTAGATCCTTCTGAACACAGGGGAGTTGTTCCTACTGAGTATGTTCGTATGGCTCCTCTGAGTGGAGATGAAGAGGCTGCTGTCTTTGTAAAATCTGTGCCAAATCTAAAACATCTTGAAATGAAATTTTCAAAACTGTCACCAAAGGGGCTGAAGGCATTGGTGGATGGATGCCCCAACTTGGAACATCTTGATTTGTTTGGTTGCTCAAACCTTAGAAGTAGAGAATTGGAATATGCTTCAGCAAATGCGAAGAATCTGAAGGTATTGATCAAACCTAATTTCTTCATTCCCAGGGCAACCATTTATGAGGTTAGATATGGGCATTGGCAGCTGTATGACGAGCGTTTCCAGACCAGTGCCTTCCAGTTTTAGGTTGCCAGTAAGAAACGGGTTTCTTTTTTTAAATGTTAAGTTTGATGTTATTTTGTCAATGTTTAATAATAGCTAACTGGGTTTGTTGAGAAGATGTACACTTTTCTAGCGTGCTCAACCTAAGCATCATAAATTAAACCTAGAGACACAAGCTGGTTAAATGTATATATTATATTGTTCATGTGGATCATATAGGAAAACTGTGTAATTCAAAAGCGTCGAAGGGTTACTACTTAAATTGATACTTGACTAAGGTATACAAGCTTCTAGTACTTGTGATATCTTTGAGAAATTTGATAATGAATGCACAAGTTGCTTTTATCAACTCATCCATTAATTTTCCATTCCCATTAGTGGATCTTTAGACCACTCGTATCTTGAGATGGGCTTTTTGTTCTAAGAGTTGGTATTTTAATTTCTATATAGGGGGATTTGTTCTTGTCGACTGGTAGTTTTAATTATAGTCTTATAACAAAAGATGCAAATAAATTGGAGGAAAAATAAAAAGGGAAAAGTTTTGGTATTAGTATTTAATAAGAAAAAAATAATCGTATGACCCTACTTATCTTTTCTCTGATATGAAGAAATTGTAAGACCTAATATAATTTGTAGGCACGTGCATGTGTCGAATATGCTAGGAACTGCAAGCATCATTTTTAATAGAGTGGTATAGGGACTAGAACGCAACCTCTACTAAACTGGACATTTTTGCTTCCGATGAGGTAGACGAGCCTTTAGTGCATTCATGTGAAAAATGGGATTTATGAATGAAGATGCTGAAATTATTTTTACATAATCCCTGTTAGGATAACTGTAAGTGTATCAGGAATAAAACCCACTGTTAATTTTATCCTCTCATGTTTTCCCACTACAAAAATGTTGATAGTGGAAAACACAGTGTTTAGATAAATTGGTTTCGAGTCATTATTGTTTAGGTTTTGAGGAAACACTAACTTCCTGCAAGTGTTAACTTATGGGAATGATATAGTTCGTTGAAGCTACAACCATAATACCCCAATCCTATGGTATATCTTGAAGGGTTCGAATATTGTTCAACTTTTAGAGCATGTAAATTGCGTAAGAGATGCATGTAAGGGGAAATCTTAAGCTAAAGGGAGGTGATAGCATCAAGAAAAAGGGCGAAGACACTCTAATGAGGGAAAAGAGAGAACGAAAATGGAGAAGGGAGAGGTCAAATATGAGTGACTGATCCAAAACAACATTTTACCTTCTATTCTCCATGAGACAAACAAATGAACCTACAAATGAGAAATACATGCACAAAATACAACAAAAAGAATGGAGAGACAAAGAAATGCAACAACACATAAGTTAGGGTTGAGAAACACCACAAAACAAAGATTATATTGCTTTCAAGGTATGCACAGACCATTATATGTGAAGAAGGCACAAGAACACATTCCCAAGCTCAAATGGAGGTCTACAACTCACAACTACTCAGGGAAAATTTTGACATAGTTCATTTACATTTTAGAACATCCTCCTTTACGAATGAGAGATTTTACATTATATCTCAGAATGGAAGAAAGAGAGGAGGGGAAAGAGAGGGAACTCGGGTTTCCCCCTTCAACAACCAACAAGATGCATCAGATGGCTGAAAATAGGCATGGGTACCCTAACAAGGCCATTCCCCCATGGTTTTTTTTCTTGTAGGAGAAGTAATGGGCATCATGTTTCATCAAATTTGGTGGTTGAGAAATCTGGAATTGTTTTTTTAATGTGGCAATTGTATTTCCTCCTTTTCACCACCCTAACCTCATCAAAATTAAGAAATTCAATTTTTGTGTAGTACATGCTGAGACCTTTCCAAAAAGTCCAATTTTGTGAAAATCGAAGTTGCAGAGTGAAAGTTATGGCCATTTGAAGTTCAGGGTGCCATACTTCAATAAATATGAGTGGTTGAACTGTTAAATCGAGTCTCTGTCAGGTCCGTGACCTTGCAAAACACTTTCAGAAATTTGACACACTGATGGCGAAAGTCGGCCTTTGAAATGCAACTGCAGACTCCCGAAATAATCTTTGGTGGAAGTCGACCGTTGTAATGCATGCCAGGAAATCCGAAATACTTACGTCGGAAGTCGACCACATTTTTGCAATTTGTTGGGTTTTGGGGTTCAAGTTGCAATTTGAAACCCAAAACTCGAAACCTAAAACGCACTATTTTCATTGTATTTCAAGAATCGGGGTTCAATTTGCAATTTGCAAATTGGAACCCGAAACCCGAAATGCAATGGGAAGGTTGGGTTTCAGGTTTTGGGGTCCAATTTGCAATTTGGAATTGGGGTTCAATTTGCAATTTGCAAATTGGAACCCGAAACCCGAAATGCAATGGGAAGGTTGGGTTTCAGGAATCGGGGTTCGATTTGCAATCTGCATGCAAATTGCAAATTGGAACCCGAAATCCGAAATGCATTGGGAAGGTTGGGTTTCGGGGATCGGGTTTCACGTTGCAATTTGAAACTCGAAACTTGAAATACACTAAGTCTTTTGTATATCGGGTTTCGGGGTTTAAGGAACAATTTGCATTTAAATTGCATTTTGGTCCCCGAAATCCGAAATACAAGGGAAAATTTTGACACTTAAGCATTTTTTCAAGATTTCTAAAAACTGATTTTTTAGGGGCGGAAAGCAAGGAGCATGGAACATGTAGAGGTGCACAAAGAGCCTGAAAACCCGACAGTCTTGGAAAATGAATTCCTCACACCCAAATCAACTGCAAATTTGCATAAGTCCAAAAATGAAGATGCGGTTATTTTAGACAACAATAGACTCCAATCAGTCCACCGTTTCATTTCACAGCTTTCAAATCGTTGTCAATTGTTTCACCACCTCCTTCAAAAGGATGTCCACTTCAAATGGGATTGCAATAGTCAAAGGGCCTTCGAAGACCTCAAACTATATATATATATATATATAACGGATCCTCCTTGCGGGGAGGTGTGAGCACACACGGTGATAAAATATATTGTTTGACGTCTTCGAAGGCCCTTCGACAATTGTGATCCCATTTGAAGTGGACATCTTTTCAAAGGAGGTGGTGGAACAGTTGACGATGATATGAAAGCTGTGAAATGAAACAATTAACTAATTGGAGTCTACTATTGTCTAAAATAACCATGTGTGCTCACACCTCCTCACGAGGGGGATCCGTTATACACACACACACACACACATATCCGCTACAAACCATGCCTTGGTTGTTATGATAACACATTGAGATGAACAAGGTAGAGAACAAGTTGTCTACTACTTAAGCTACACTCTTCACGATTATGAAACCCATTACATTGAAGCATAAAAGTTGTGTTGTGCCTTATACTTTGTGATATCTAAGCTTTGCCACTATCTCCTTAATCACAAAACTTATGTTGTTACTTGTTTCAATCCCCTTAAAGCTATGCATTCCAAACCATACCACAATGACTGTATCACTTGATGGCTCATGCTCATGGCTGAGTTTGATCTAGAATTCATTACATGAAAATCTATTAAAGGACAAGCCATTGCCGATCAACTCGCAAAAGCTCCCCTTCTTGATAACCAATTACCTCATGAATAATTCCTCAACGAATCCATCAACACCATCGATCAAGAATACACTCCTATCAAAATGACACTTTTCTTCAATGGATCTAAGTGTCAGCAAGGGGGAGTGATGGTATCGTTATCATACCTCCCCGAGAGACTCCTATTCCTCTATCCTTTAAATTTAACTTTGAATGCACTAATAACATGGCCAAGTACAAAGCTCTCATAATGGGTCTTCAAACAACAATCATGTCTGGTGTGCAAATGCTGGACATCTACGGAGACTCTCAACTTATCATCAATCAAATCAAAGGTATATATAAATGCAAAAAGAAAATTTTACAAAAATATAAAAGCATTATTAAATTCCTCTTGGAATCCTTCGATCAATACACAATCCAAACTATCCCTCGATCATCAAATAAATTCGTAGACACCATGGCTTCTCTTGCATCACTCATCCCCTATCGACTGACGACTCGAAATTGTTTATTGTGGTGCATAGACTTGATCAATCATCTCACACTAACAAACTACCCTCTATCAATCTCAACGAAGATAATCAAACAGACCTCTAGTACACTCAAACTTATGACTATCTCTCATAATCTAAAATTCCCTCCGACCTATCTAAAAACGCTAAACGGTCTTTTTTTTAATGCACTCCTTGATA
Source organism: Taxus chinensis (assembly GCA_019776745.2). Lineage (NCBI taxonomy): Eukaryota > Viridiplantae > Streptophyta > Pinopsida > Cupressales > Taxaceae > Taxus > Taxus chinensis. The sequence continues at coordinate 74,697,256 of CM034150.1, forward strand.
TTTCATTGTAGGTGGTGTTCTCTACAAACCCGGATTTGATAGCGTCTTGCTACGATGTCTCAAATCTCATGAATCCACTAAAGCTATCCAAGAAGTCCACAACGACATATGTGGTGAACATTTCAACGGTATGGTTGTGGCTAAACACATCCTACGAATGGGCTATTACTAGCCTACTCTCAATCAAGATTGTTGCGCATACGTCAAGAAATGTGTTAAATGTCAACAACATTCCAATCTCACTCACATACCCAATCAAGCCCTACAACCTACTCAAGATCTATGGCCCTTCTCACAATGGGGACTTGACCTCATTAGTCTCATCAACCCTCATTCATCACAATGACATCATTCTATCGTCACGCTACTAAATATTTCACTAAATGGGTAGAGGCTACTCCATCAGACTCTACTAAAGCAAATAAAATCGTCGATTTCATATATAAACATATCATATGTCGCTCCGACATTCCTCACAAGCTTATCATAGACAATGGAAAATCTTTTAAAAACAAAGGCATTAAGAAATTGTGCGACACTTTCAACATCAAACTAATCTTTTTATCCCCTTATTATATACAAGCAAACATACAAGTAGAAAGCATCTAACAAAACACTCAACAAAATCCTCATCAAAATCGCCGACCAAGCAAGCATGAATTAACATATCCAATTCTCGTTTACTCTCTGGGCCTATCGAACTAACATCAATACTCCTATAGGTGATACACCCTTCTCTTTAGTCTATGGCTCCGAGGCGGTCTTACCCCTTGAAGTTCAAATCCCCTCTCTCTATGTGTCCCTCAGAGATCTGGTCTCTATTGAGGATTATCATGAAGAACACCTAACACGACTTGAATTGTTAGACAAATGTCACCTAATAGCCCTCGAACATCATCATGTTTATTAAGAACGCATCAAACGAGCATATACCAAACACGTCAAAGAACATGACTTCAACATTGGTGATCTTGTCCTTAAATAAAATCAAAATATCACTACTCTGGAAAGGATTAAACATGGAAAGTTTTTGCCTTACTGGATCAGTCCATATGTCATCACTCATAAATATGAGTCGGGAGCCTATCGCTTAACCTCCCTTGATGGTACACCTGAAAAGGACTTTAAACACCTTGCACTTACGACCTTTCTATTGTTAACACATTTACTTACATGACTTTATTCACATCAAAGATCTCATTCCACCACTAACTTATCATTTACTACAGTAATGATTTGGAATTATGTGGTTTGCCGTCAGTATCCTATATTTTCCACTGTAAAGGTGAGCACTGCGAATTTGCTCACCACATTTTCCTCATGGATAATTTCCTCTTCAAAAAGGGACCCCACAATCATTACTTTCATGTACCCTCTCACCTACCGACTAAAAACATGATAAGGGATCAAGTGTGTGGTTTTACACATCTTTCCCCTCCTTACATGGTCTACTTGGCCTACCCTCAACATTCAAAATCAAATTTATACATTTGGATGCTCACTGTCAAATAAAATATATACTGATCCCTCGAAGGACAACTATTAATCATACTATCAAAATACAGACCGGTCCCTTGAAGGACAACTTCCTATTAAACATAGACCGATCCCATGAAGGACGACTATATACAAAATCATAAAAATCAAAATTGTAGACCACTCCCTCGAAGGATGGCTACCCATATCATTACAAAAAGGTTTCTCGCATCAATCAACCTTCATCAAATATCAAAAAGCATCCTAAGAAAGATTACTGCATCGATCAACTTTCCCATTAGAGAAAACTTCCCGCATTGATCAGTTTATGCAAACAAAATATAGCTGGGGCATAAGCCTATAAACCATCAAATGAGAACCTACTCTCCCATACAAACTACACATCAACCCTTCTTGTGGCATAAGAAGGTACATAAACTCATTTACATCAACATCTATGATCCTACATGTGACTAATTATTGTTAGGTATATGTTAACATTTGTTACAAGGCCTTAAGTGCATGGTCATACATATTCTTTTATCATCAAATCATATATGTATCAAGTCCAGTCTAAAAGTAAACAATTCATATTATATTCTTAACCATGATTGAAGTACATTTTTAAATATATATATCAAGATTATTATATTTGAAGTCACATCATATCAACATCAAATATCAAATCGAACAACCATACATCCAAAACTCGTGTCAACATCACATCTATCAAATATATCTAAAATTGTCTCGCATCATGAACATCAAACATCAAAATAAATCAACAACACATGAATCCAAAACATAATCATTATATATATATATATATATATATATATATATATATATATATCATCGAATGTTTCATATGAAATGTATGAATATCATCAAATGTCTATACAAAATGCCAAGTTAGATGGCTCATATACAAAATTCATCTATAATTTAGATCATATACATAACCCACATATTATGTGGTAAAATCAAAATTTGACACCCGATAACTACCCTGGCCTTCTACAGCTGCTCCATTTGGCCTCAGATCTCTCCGTTGTTGAGCGACACTCCCAGAGTTTGCAGATATAGCCCATCAAGCCAATCGACGCTCACTCACTCTATGTTCCACATAATGAGGAACACTAGGACGACACTTTATAACCAAGTGCTCATAGTATCTCATATTTTCGTCCAACGCTTTATACTGCTCAACGGTCACAAAACATAGAGGCTCCATATTCCCTCCTGTCGCTGGTACTCCACCCGCAGGTATCAATGCCTGCCCTACACTAGGACCTGCACCCTACACCACACTCCTAGCTACCTCAGAAGTGGTACTCACCTCCCCATACTTCGCTCGCAACGCCTCTCGCTGCCGACAATATCTATCTCGCTACTGTATATAGGTGTCATGCTCTACGCGTACCTGGTCCCTCTCATGTTGCAATGCATCTCGCTCCTGGCGAGCCGTCTCTCTCGACCATCAACCTATCTCTCTCCAGACATAAGGCATCAAAATATTCCTACAACTGCGCTAAATCATCTCCACAATCACCCTCCTCCTTTGTTGCCTCTCCACCTCTCAACCTCCTACCCACCCTATCACCTCGAGTAGCCCACTGCTGCGCCCACCACTCCATGAAGCCCTCCTCCACCCTAACATCATACTCGTCAACAACCTCTGGTTCTCCTTCCTCCTCAACCGAGCCCACCTTATCCATTACTGGCACGGGTAAGTCTCTCTCAGAATCATCACGCCGATATACTATCTGCTCACCAAGAATTTGCTAAGGAAATCCAAACTACCGCCGTACTTGAGGAAACTAAACTGCCTCTATCATCTCTACTCTTCGCCCTCGCACCCACCGAAGTCCAACCAATTCTACATCCGTCCTTGGCCATGCAAGGAATCTCACATAAGGTCTCCACACTACATCATCTACGGATAAACCCTGTAGTCAATCAGTATAATAGGTCTGGTCTCTCTCTACCCCATCATCTCTCATCCAGTCAGATCTCCATCTCAAAAATCCCACTACATACTCCACAAAATCACTTGCCCTCCATGGTAGCCCTGGTGGCCTCACTACGACTATATGATCATAGGCCCAACAATGCAGTAGAAACCCCACATCCAACTCGAACCTCCTCCCAGTCACAAACATCCACAACTCATGATAAACCTACACCAACAGAGCACAAGCCCAAACATACACAGTTTGATGCTCCATAATCTCCACAATGACACCTATAAGTGCCTATGGGAATGTACTACCCCTGAATCTGGCAGCGCATAACACGATATAACCAACATAACAATCGACATCAACCGGTTACCCGACACATTTGCATCATAATGGGACTTAATATGGAATCCCTCTGATGTATACCTTATTTTTGTAGCATCATCACTAGAAAACCGTCTCATAATATCAAGACATGCCTCTCAGGTGATCAGTACCACATGTTCACCCTCGATTGGTAACATGAGGATCTTGTATACATCCTCCAAAGTAATCGTCATCTCACCAGTAGGGAACCAAAATGTCCCAGTGCTAGGATCCCATATATCAATCAAGGCAATCATCAACCCTGCATCCCAAGGAATCTGCTAGTAGTGGCTAAATCCTCCTAATCCCACGGCCATCAAATGGGCCCACTCTGCATTAGTCACATCACTGTGAATCCTCTCAAACATATCTAACACTTTATCCCGAAGATAGAGCGTATCAGTCACTTATAAAACACAACATAAAACACTCCAGTTAGCGACTTTGTCAAAAATGACACTAATCGCTGCCGATCGCTGATCCGTGATGGTTGCATTAATGTAATCGATGGCGATCCACCAGATCACCGCTGATTCGACTTTCTCGCCCCAAAAATTCAAAAAAACACAAAATAAATTAAAAAAAAAAACTCAAAATTAAACACAAATTCAAGCTTACTTACCCCTCTCCTGGTCCTCTACCTCTTCTTGATGCTATCGCTTGCCTTCATCTCTCAAAAACACTTGAAAATTACATCTCAAAGCTCTCAAACACATCACAAATAAACTATTTTTGCAACCTCTTGGCTTATATATTTGTCATTTTCGAAATCGCCGACGACTCTTAATAGCCGTCAATTTATTGTCTTGAATGTCGATGATCCTTAATTGCCACCGATTTTAGGCCCTCTCACACAACTTATCAAATTTGGTCATCTAGACCTTTCCTATCACATCATACCTTTATCAAAAGCTTCATACCTTTGCTTTGATGCTCAACACCTTGTCAAAAACTTTGTTTTTTAACCATATATATATATATATATATATATATATATATATATATATTCCACATTGTGGATGTTGCATCTGACCCCTGTAGTCCCATGGCTTAACACATCCTCACGAGAGTGTTCCCTTTGGACCCTTTCCATGTAGCAATCTTCCCAAAACATGCGTCTGTAGGTTGTCCATGTTATACGTCACCTACCCCATGTTTCCAAGATTACTACCATCTCTACAAAACCCTCCAACATGGTCATTTCATACTACAATAAAAGCCTGTAACATCTTAAAGCAAACCTATCCACACAATCAACTCTCTTCAATCCAATGACCAACATAGTTGCTCATTGGCTTGAGGTGGGAACAATATCACAATATCAACATCACAAAACTAGGGCATCCCCGCACCAGTTTTGTCTCGCAGCTTGTGCCTATAGACAACTCGACAAAAAGGGGCAAATGTAGACACTACTTTTTCACCCCTAGGTGACCGAATGTATATTAATTATATTATCATTACCTACCGTTATCATCCCTATCCTAAGTATCATATAATTTACCATTGTAAATCCTATTTACCTGTATAAAACCTATTTACACTCCCGTAACCACTTAAAAAAACCCAAACCTATTTTACCATACTTATCTTAACCTTCTAACCACTCATAACCCGAATCCCTAACCTCATACCGTCCATACAACAACCTAACATCTCAGATGACAAGTGGTTTAAACCATTTTCCATTCTTCTTTTTGTTGGTTTTAACCTTCGCGGTAAAATTGACGGTGATCTGTGGTCGCTAATGATCGTTGCAGACACTGTCAATCCTATTTAGCCAACCTCTGACTTCTTGGCCCAGTTAGTTAGAAATTGTGTATGAGGATGAATTTTTACACCTGTGACAACATCATGATGCTTAGAATCAATGGCATTCTGTTGCCAAAGCCTTTAAAGAGTCTCATCAGATCACTACACAACCTCTTTTGGAGCTTTTATCGCTCCCATGCCATTCATCAAGGTTAGTACCTTCTCTTTTTCATTTTGTCAATTAATCTTGTATTAGCTACAGTCCCCATCCTGTCGTTTGCTCCATTCTTCATTCCCTTTTGAGTTACATCTCTCATTTCCATCATTTGGACTAACTTTACAAAATCTACAATATCCACAAAGATTGTCGTCGCTCCCCAATTGCCGTCGATCAATCCTTTAACATTTTCTTCTTCTATTAGCCTCCTAAACACTTCCAAAACCTCGTTTTCAAAATCCCATGGGCTCCTAGATTCCTTCTAGTTTACCTCATTATTGTTAACTTTCTCTATCATTAGTCAATGTCTGTTTAATCAGTCTATTATTAAAATTAGCAATTTTTTATCCCCAATCACTGTCGATTTCCGATCGCCTTCAATCGACATCCATAGCCTCTTGTTTTATCATTTGCCTTATAAACGTATATGAATACATGCTTTCTAAGTTTCCTAGACTTCTAGATTCTCTATAGTCTGTCTTAGTATCATTGTTCTTTCTCTGACACTTATCATTATCTGTTTTATTCATCCTTTATCAAAACAAGTATTTTTCTTTGATCGTCGTCGATCCCTGTCATTTATAATCATTTTTAGCATTACCATATTTACATCAATCTTATTTTGGTCTAACGAGTTATTTGCAAAATTGATATTATGTAGATGATTATTCCAAGTTTGTGCATCCTATCACTAGCTTATATAATCTCCCGATTGTCCAACCGTTTGTGTGGGAACAATTTGATATCCTCCACGAACTCACCTTGTGCGCCTTTGCATTCACACCAAACTTTGAAGACATTGAAGATTATTTCAAAATCATCCAAGAAGAGGAAGAAGCAACTGAAGAGTTATGGTACGACTACTTCAAGGACTTCAAGATTGTCACAACCCTAGCATGGGCTGCTTACGAAGCTAAACATGATCTTCCTATTCACCTTGAATTTTGAATAACTGTTATCATTCATCTTATTATCATCATCGAAAAAAATTGTATTAAACGAGTTGACACCCTTCAAGGAAGTCCCTTTGGATTCCTAGGATCACCAATTGCTGAACAACTCGTTATCATCTTTATCTTATCTTTTGTCTAGCTGTCATTACATACAAGTCTCTTCACTTGGCGAAAGGAGGAGCCTTTTCACTGTTTCCACATTCAATCATCTTGACATTGCGAATATCGACATAGGTATCAGTAAACCTTGCTTATTTGAGTTTTTGTTATTTTTGCATTTATAGCACTAATAAAAAAACCTTAAACACCTCCATACCCAAAATAACAGTCAACTGAGAATTGGTCAAGGGTAGTAATTACCACTAACTAAAATAGTGTGGTCAAGTGTACACCTAAGCAAGCATATCCCATGCATGTAGGAAAGTTCTAAGTAAATAAACAAATACAAGGAAAATTAAGATCCAACACTAACAATTCCTCTATAAATTTATGTAATTTCATTGTAAAATCGTTTAGAGCCAAATTCAATACAACGAGAGAAATTTTGGAGCTTTGCAAGTTTTGTGAGTTTTTAAAATTTATTTCTTAATTATTGGTTCATGTCTTCAGAACCTAGATAATAATCTCTTTTGCATTATTGAGTAGAGTTTTCACTTCAATCTTCAGTTAAGTTTATTTTGTGTAATTTGATTAGCTTGAATTAATTGTTCTGCTATCTAACCTTTGATACATGCTTTATGGATGACCTATTGTTATTTTATTAGCTAATTCAGAATTGTAATTTCTTTTGTGTTATACTTCCCTAGACTCATTGCCTAGAGTTTATAAAGATTTGGATTAATAATAATTCTAGTTTTCTCTAGTTTTGTATGTGTTTGATTGAGATAAAAGGTGTTTGCAATATTTATAAGCTGAAAGAGAGTCTAATATTCTTTCTTTGCTACCCTTCCTTCCTTTTGAGTTTAATTATGAAGACCCATGTCCTTTACAACCATTTTAAATACTAATAGGTCGAGTCTCATTACAAATCAAGACTTTCAGGTCTACAATACAATAAGTTAAATTCCCATTTGATAAACAAGATCCAAAATCAGAATCATAATAGGTGGTCTACCAAGACACACCGATCCCTCCGCAAGTTAACACTAGGTCATATGCATCCCAACTAAAGTTAGACGTCGTAGAGTGATCCATATCTTAAATCCACACATCCAACTAGGGTTATAAAATGAATAACAAAGAGAATTAAACCCCTTTATCCCTATCTGATAATTATTTTTTGGTGTATACAAAACACCTATCAACACAACCTTCCTATTGAACATGACTATATTGTTCTCTGGTCGTTTTTTGTTGAAATATTATGGTTTGTTGATGTGGGGAAGCTTGATGAAAAGTGTTTGAGGACGTTGTAAAGATTAAATGTGTATTGATTAAAATAAATAAAGAACTAATTACAATTTGAAATAATGTACCAATTAAAGCTTAACAACAGGTTTATTTGTAACTAGTGAGGAAGTTTGGTGAACATCCAATGGAGGGGGTGCAACAAAGCTCATCATACATTGTTGTCTCGAAAATGTAACTAGAGATGATTTTGCATCCGTGTCTGAATCTACAAAACAATTAGGAGGTTGATGGCCTCTTACTACTTGTCTTCTTGTATAGGATGCACTGGAGATCTTATGAAAGAAGCAAAGAGAATATTAGTTCTATTAGTGTTAAATAAAAACATTTAATCATTTTGGAATAATTTAATTTAAACTTGACTCTTGATCTGCAATTGAAAGAATTTCACTTTAAACTTTTCATTGAGTGTAATCAGAATAAAAATGTTCTACAACTCATAAAAGGCCTCATAATATAGTGAAAATATATAATTGCAAGATGAAAATGTTGCGTTGTAATTACAAATAACATATGACAAATCACTTCTAGTCCTATTGGATAAATATGTACACCAATAATATTTTTGGCCACTAAGAGAATGGAGGATGTAGGAAACAACCCAATATATAATGTTAGTTGGTCTTCCCTGCATGACTATTCTAGTCTAAAAAAAATTAATCATGACTTGTAGAAATGTATGTGTTACAACTTGCATAGATAGTCCCCTTTTTTATTGATTCTGGTTAGTTGTGAAAAAGAAAAAAACATGTTATTGACATTTAGTAAGCAAAAAAAAAATCAAAAAAATAGAGAGAAAATATTACCTTTGATTTGTAAGCCATAGTGGGACTCCACATACTTTTTGTCTTAGTTAAAGAGAAAATATTTTATTGTGAAAAGAAGGTTCACATTCAAATGTGGCATCCCTGTTAAATGGTGGATGTCCTTTGGAATTGTTCCAAATAAAAATTGTTACGACGGGAGTATGATGGCGAACTTCGAATCTGAAGTGTCATAATTGGCTAATAGAAACTCAACAAACTAATATCAATGTCATATTGAGGCATGTAAACAAGTGCTCAAAAATTGCATTTGTCTACCCAATCACTAAATGTTTCCTCGAGTTTCAGTATGTTAATGATTTTTGAGCACATGAGGTGTTTGAATTAGATTTTGTGATGTGAGATTCTTGATATAGTTGCCTTTTTTGGTTGGAATAGAAAATATGAAAGGATTTGCTTGCTAGTTGCTTAGGGGAAGGTTTGGTAGTTACAAGCGCTCAAGGAAGAAACTTTGGAAAAGTGAGAAATAGATGACTCTGCACATATTTACAAGCTGACATAGACACGTGGTGGTGTCTTAGTGGTATTCGTTGTTGTTGAGTAAATACAAATCGAGGTTGAGTTATTCAACAATGTTTAAAATTGGTCGACTACGACTCTTATTGGCCATCTGTGTTTGCAACCATCCGAATTGTGTCTGCAACCGACCAACTACGTTTACAACCAACTAACTATGTTTGCAATTAGTTGGCTACGTTTACAACTAGTTGGTTGTATTTGCAACTAGCCAACTGCATTCAAAACTAGTTGGTTGCGTTTGCAACCTGTTGAATGCGTCTGTAACTGGATGACTGCGTTTGCAACCAAACAGTTGCATGTACAGTCACCCAATTGAAAATGCAGTCAACTGTTTGTGGGCACAACTAGCCGGGTCAGGATGTATTTGCATACGAGTGACTACACACGTAGCCAGCCGTCTGCAAAGCACATCTGGCATTTTTTGAGCATCTGACCATATGTGTAGGTGACCGCATAGTCAGTCATATGTATATACGCTCATATAGATGTACGTCTATTACAAAGTATGGTAGATAAAATTGCCACATTCTCTTATTGTTACGTGAATCCAAAATTTGATTCACCTCATGACTACACAAGTTTTACACTTATTCAAAATCCATTTTCAAAGATTCACCAAAACAATCTAAGGAGGATTTTGGTAAGGACTCTTAAATTTTTCCCTGAATGTAATGATTTCAATACAAAATGCACGATAACCATTTAAAAAATTGCCTTAAAGAAATGTGGTCTCACGAGTTTGTTGAAAAAGCCTTTGAAACTTTGAATTAAATGTGATTGGCAGGTGTAAAGACAAACTCCATAACCTTTTCTATCATACTCTCGACATGTGTCAAAATAGGATCTTTAGAGCAGGGTATGGTCATATAACAAATTATAACATGGAAAGGGGAGTTTTGTTCCATATCATAGTTGCAAATGCGTTGATAGATTTATATGGAGGAGGTACTTTAGATGTTATCTGAATAATTGATTTTTTTCATTTTCATTTTATGAAAAATATGGGAAGTATAGACAAGGCATGTGAATTGTTTGACAATATACCTCAAAAAGATGCCATCTCATGGAATGCAATGATTTCAATACACAAGTCATAAGAAACATTTGACAAAATGCCTCAAAAAATGTGGTCTCATGGACTACTATGATGGGTGGGTATGCACAAAATGGTTTTATTGAAAAGGCCTTCAAAACTTTGAAGTAAATGCAATTGGAAGGTGTAAAGTTGGACTCCACAATTTTGCCAACACACTCTCGACTTGTGCCAAAATGAGAGCTTGGGAATAATGGAAAGGGGATTTTTGTTAGACATCATAGTTGCAAATGCCTTGATACATATATATGCAAATTGTATGGAGTGGGCACTTTAGATGTTATTTGAATGACTGGTTTTGTTTTTTTTCTCTTATGAAAAATGTGGAAGGATTTACAAGGCATGTGAATTTATTGGCAAAATGCCTTAGAGAGATGTCATATCATGGAATGCAATAATTTCCATACACAAGGAACGAGAACCATTTGACAAAATGCCTCAAATAAATGTGGTTTCATGGAATACTATGATGGTAGGGTATGCACAAAATAGGTTTGTTGGAAAGGACTTTGAAACTTTAAAGAAAATGCAATTGGAAGGTGTAAAGCCAAACTACACAACCTTTACCACCGTACTCTTGTCCCATGCCAAAATGGGAGTTTTAGATTAGGGTGTGGACATACAACAAATTATAATGGAAATGAGATTTTTGTTTGACCTATCGTAGTTGTGGATGCCCTGATATATATGCATGTAAAATGTATGGAGGAGGCACTTTAGATGTTATTTGAGTGATTGGTTTTTTTGTTATTCTTATAATATATATATAGGGTTTTCTACTTACCAAATCCTTTACGAGTTCTACTATAATAGTTTGATAGCTCTTTTTCTTCCCTAGAGTGTTAACATAGAAAACACACACATTCTTAAATGTAAACATGGTCAGAGGTTTGAGTCCTAATTCCATCGATCTCAACATTATCACTTTCGCCCCAACTTCCCAATGGAGACCAAAAAAGGGATGAAGACTCCTTATTCAAAGCTAATTCTTGCACACTCAAAATAAAAGAGTAGGATTGGGAGCTTCGTCAAGTTTTCTTTACAGTTATTAAATGCTTACTCTATATGTATATGTACACACACACACGCACACACACATCCATACATATACATATACATATATGTATATGATGTATGTATATGTATACATATACACACACACACACACACAGTATATTATATATAAACACTCAAATTAACCCGAACCGATGTGTATACAATGTGTATGGTTGTATCCCCGGTGGTGGGCACACTTCTTCAAAGCTACAAGACAACTCGAAACTTGAAATAACACTCCACCTCTTCTTTGTTAGGAAAAGTATTTTTAGTGCTCACATATATCATGTTTGTATGGGTTGTAATAGTTTTGTATAGTTGTGATATTATTATTAAGATGAGTTATAAACTAATTTAATAATAATATAATATTTAGTTTAGAATAATGTAGTGAGTATAGAATAGTAGTAGTGAGTTTGTTGAATAAACAACCCACATATTTATTGTGGAGTGAGTTGAGATATCGTAGGGATTGGGAGAGATTTGTGGAGATAAATGAGAGTGATATTTGAGGATATCATGAGATATGATGATGAGGCATATTCTTATGTTATAGGAATTAATATGGCTATATAATTGTACTCGTCTCTATGGATTATTATCCTGTATGAATAAAATTTGAAGTATATACTTTTTTTGTTTAATTTATTGTGTGCTTAGATTGTCAAATTAAACCAAAGTAACATTCTTCTTTTTTTTGGCAGGGGAGGGGGGGGCGGGGGGGTGTACTCTCTCCTATTAAATCAATCAATTCCTGACAAGCAAGATAAAGAAAAAATTGTTGTAGGCTAAGTATGTATGTTTGCTCAATTTTCCCCTCTTCTATAATTTCAAAAAATTTAAAAACCTTCATGTTAAATTACCTCTAAATACATCCTTACTACCTTAGTAGCAAAGACAAATATACCTATTAAGTTCCCCTTAGAATTACTTCGCTAATTCTAAAAATCTCTCCCTATTTTATTATTAGAGTAACCATTACACTTCCTTCCCATGCTAAGTGCTACTTTCATTACCTTTGAATTTTGTTGTTTTCCTACAATATATTAAACTCTTCACATATATACCGTGTTGATTAGATGTGAACCTTGTGCGTGTGGGCCTTGCCAACCACTAGTGAATTTTCTTTGGCTTTCTTTGGTTGGCAGACTACCTAATGCTTCCTTGTCACATTAGCTTCATAGACTATTCATGATATGCCCACGTGCACCTCGTCTTTTCTGTTACAAAATTGGAATGAAAGATGTGGAATCAATTAATACTAGCAATCACATGTGTATAATGCATTGTGAACACCGAACGGTATATGTTATTTGATTTAGAGGGATAGTTATTACTTTTGTAGTTGATGTTGAGAAGGGGTGTGATTGGTTTTTTAAGTGTAGAAATATAGATGAACCACTTCATTTAAAGGTTCTCTCTACATTTCAAGCAGTATTGAAACCAACCTGAAGTTCATTTAGAGACAACACTCTCTTCTTTACTGCAAGAGAAAGAGAATAAAAAATATCCTGCAAAAAAAGGAAAGAAGTTAAAAAGTTGTCATAAACAATAAAAAGAGAAATTACATGCTTGTAATCTTCACACATACTCTTTTATCAACCAACCAATTCATCTGAAAAATAAGTCTCTATGGTTTATACAATGCAGAGCTCATGTAAGAAAATACCCTATTTGTAAATGAACAAAGATTGTCTGCTCAGTAGCACCATGTGAAAGACGGCCTTGCAGAATCGGAAAATTCATACACCCATACTTCCTTAGATAAGTTTTCCATGTTGAAAGTTTGCAAGCACATCTATTACATGTATATGTACTTTATAGGCAAAATATGAAACCATATTTTTATACTAAATTACTGCATGACAATCCTAGTTACAGTTCAATAACATTGTAAATCCACAACACTTTCTACCAATGACTTTGCATTTTACAGCAGACAAAAAAAGCACATTATTTATTTCATGCATTTAGCTAAGCAAAAAAACCCACGAAGAAAAAAATCACATCAAAGGATATCTGCTACACCTGGGGAGAGCAATGAATTATCAGGCAGAAGCAGAACCAATTTTGGAAATCCTTGTTATCTTCGTCAAGTTGGCTTTGAAAGAACAATAATACAAAGATGGAGATAAATCTGATTAAAAGAAGTGCTGAAAATTAATTCTTATAGAAGGCAATAGAAAGTATAATTTTAGTTGCTCAAAAGTTGGTTAGCTGCTCCTTTCAACATGCTCTGAGAACTTGGGATAACGCAACAAATATGTTTTTTTATTTGGCAATAGAAACAAAGGAGGTAGATCATATGATATCAAACACAAGAGAAAAGTCAAAAAAGCTTGTCAATGGGCACCAAAGAGTACCAAATTGGCCAATTTCCTTGCTTCGTAATTCTGTTATAACCATTTTCAGCTAATGAGCAGGAGTAGTTTGTGATTTAGAAATAGTATTCATGATGCTAGATTTATCTCTTTTTCAAAATTAAGATGATAAATTTAAGGAGAAGAGAGCGTCAAACTTGGGGTTCGAGATGGCAGGTGAATTAGTTTATTGATAAACACACGGGTCAAAGAAAAAATACCTATTTCTCCTCATCAAAATGCCCAATGCAACTGCTATGTTTCAATAGCCCATGCGAATGGATGGACAACCCACACCAAAAATCCTCCCAAAATTAAAAAACAACATAAAAACTATGGCTTATGAATATCAATATGCTACTCTCAAAGAAATTCAGATCTCCTTGCTGTAAGTAAATATAAACACCAAACGATTTGTGATAGACCTCTAGACTGGTCTCCAATCAATTGAATTGGACTTCAAAACTTACTACCTAAATTTATTTATAGTAAAAGATAAAACATAAGAATGGAGGTCTTATCAAAGCAGGACATAGACAATTATAGTTTACATCTAAAAACAACTTAAGAACATATGAGTGCAACCCATGCGGATGGATGGACAACCCACACAAAAAATCCTCCCAAATTTAAAAAAACAACAAGTACATTTTGTCAAATAGTTGGCGCACCCTCTTAGGCAATAAAACCATATTTATCTCAGATAAAAACTTTACAAACATTTCGTCAAACAATTCATGTGTCACCAAACAAAACCATGCGAGTGCTTGCATTAAAAAATCAAGGGCTTCATGTGTTTGCAGAGCTCAAAACATGTGGGTCAAAGAAAAAAATACCTGTTTCTCCTCATCAAAATGCCCAATGCAATTGCGATGTTCCTGTTGGTCTCCAAATTTGTTCTCCCTTTCAAGCCGAGCAGCAACACAAATTGGACATGGAACTTAGAGACAAATAGATCATAGTGTGTGTCATTTTGTAGCTGGGGATGAGATCTAACTGGCTCTTTGTTACTCAGATTTTTGGAGAGATGGATAACACCTTTAAGAGGATTTGACCTGTCCTCACTACTTTAGGACGTGCCTCTTTGACCAGGGTGAGAGGACCCTTTGTGTAACCTCTGTTTGATGAATGAGATGGAGATATCCTTCTTTTGCACAAATTCTATGAAGAGAACCTTGGGAAAATATGGTCAACACTCCATGATTTAACTCTTAAGAGTTGTCACTTCTAAATGATGGAGATACTTTCAACACAAGGCTAAGGTTACTGAAGACATTAAGAAATCCTGATTGTTATGCATATTTTTGCATGTAGATTTTGTTCCCTTGTTGATACACATGGCAAACAGGGGTGGTTCAGGGTGGATTCATGGTTTTTAAATGATTTTGGTGGGAGATGAAGTAGGATAAAGTTGATTACACTAGATCTTCAAAGGGACTTCACAACAATGAACAACTCAACAACAGAATACTTCAGAACAGTTAAGACATTCCTTCAACCAGAAGGTGTGCTTCAGTGGAGGCCTAGATCAACACGTTTTCACACAACCTTTGAGAATCTAACATGAAGGCTCGAGTTAAAAGACTCAATTAAACACCAAAATCTTTGATCAATAATGCCTAAGGTACACCCAAAGACTTACAAACAATCTTTGTTAACAAATGACAGTGTAGTGAATTTAAATTTGTTTATCTCATCACATGATGAAGGCTCTTCTTGAAATGAAATTGCAAATGCCACTAAACTGTCATAGGGACGAGATCTTGTGTGATTTCACAAATATTTCAATGAAAGATTGCAATAGGAATGAGTAAAACTACTTGTAGACATTCTGGAACAAAGCATACACTAATTGCTCCAAGATGAACACAAATTGATTTCAAAATTTCTTAGATTCATCAGCAGGGGAAAGTTACAAAGAACAGTCTCAAAGCTTGTTAATTGCTGTACACTCGCAACCAACTTGACATGATAGAAAATCTAACACAAAGGGAATTAACTAGGTATCTCAGACGAGCTTCTCAGAATAAGGCTTTCTCAAACTTTCTCTTAGGAATTCAAACTCTGACCATTTGAAAGAGTAATCTCATTGCATTTATACATTTCATTCATCCCAAATTTTTCCCCCAAAAAGAAGAATATTCGAGGGACCTTTGCTTGCCACTAATTTGTTACAGAAAGTGACATTTAAAAAATTTGCTCCCGCATCTGCCAGGTAGAAAAATCATGAATTGATCACGTTTCTCAAACCCTCGACTAATGACTAGGATGTCATGCCACAACTTTTCGAGAGTCCCTTTAATCATTTTGATTCTGTCATGTGGGAAATCCCCTTTTTAATCATTTTTTGGAGGCTCTGCATAGATGGATCCGACAGGTAATACCGTTTTCTCTTGAGGAAACACCTTTTTCATCTTTTCAGACTATAACTTTCATCATTTCATCCTTTTCCCTTTCTTTCCTTTGAAACTCTGTCCCACATCCATCTCCTCTGATAATTCCCATTTTTACAAGTTCTTGAGCAATTCCCTCTTCGAAATATCAACCTCAACGATCCTTTCGACTCACAAATTAAGTTCCGAATCCATTAAATGGCACTTTACAAACAAAGATGACAAGGAATTTCATCAAAGAACGATGAAAAATAATGCATATTCACATCTCCAAGAGTCTTGGAGAAAACATGGTAGAAAAACAAATGTAATACACATCAACCATTGATTCTACCCCTTTTCTACTTTATATCATAGTCTTTCACGTGTTTCCTTGGTGCAACTGCAAAGGAGAAGTACAGGGGTAAGTTTCAAAACAAGCGTGGGCCTTCCACGTGCCCAGGGCTCAAGAAAAAAATCTTTTGGCCTTTGAAAAGTCTAAGTGTAAAAAGGATCCATTAGAAGCCTCCACGTGTCTAAATGGTGCATTTTGAGAAGTCTAAGTGTAAAAAGGATCCATTGGAAGTCATCTTTTAGCAGTGTATTTATATCTATGTGTCTCAGTCCTATAACTAAGTATTCATGTTAATGGGGGGAATCCAATCCAGTGGAAGGTGCACTTAGGAATGATCCTAAGGTACCAGACCGCTCTGCCATTGGCAGTTGTCAATTCCATGTAAAATGGAAGATTTAGTGGAACCCTAACGAAGTCTCTTCCTGGAAGTACCTTAAAATTACATTTAGGGGCCAGTCCACACCAATGGGACTACAACCCCTTCACATGTCCCAAGGCCCTAGAAATGTTACTTTAAAAAGTTTAAGGAAAAGGGAAAATATACCTTCAAGTTTGATATATTATGTTCAATTATGATAACATAAAATATTTACATTGGAGGCACCTTACTATGTGGTGAGTAATCCTCCAATGAGAACATCAACCCTCCAACAATGTTCCCTTTCCCACCAATGACTTGTACCGAATGCATCAACAAGATTTAGTGAAGTATCGGGACATTGATAGTACCATAGAGCATTGACGTTGTCCCCCCGACACAACTCAAATGCCAATCTAACAGGTGAATTTTCAAACATGACAGCCTATGATGCTCCAGCATGGACAAGTTTTGGGTTGAAGTGTATGCCCTAGCATTGTGATAATCGTTCCATTGAAATCACCCACATAACAACAAAAATTATGATGCTAAAACATGTTTCACGAGTCATTGTTTTATAATGTAGATTATATAGTAGACTAGGAAAATATAGAAAACATCTTCAACTTTATCGTAACAATGTTGGAAAATCATGCAACATTGAGCCTGGAAGATTGGAATAGTTTATCTTAAGTTACATAGTATTTGGAAATATTATAAGGATTGAACTCTGATTTTTTATATTATTACATAAATAAAAAGTGTATCCACATGTATTTGGGACAAATAGCCATGTCATGAGGGACAACTTAATTTTAATGTGGAAATCATTAAGGAAATGAACAACCCAAGTCATACGTTTAAGTGACCGAGTGTTTCACATCGAAAGCTATGGAACGAAAATGAAATTCTACAGTCGTACAACTGATTCTTAACCAATGAAGCGTAATAATCATGGCATAAAAATGGTCGACATAATTTTCCATGTTTATATTCGAAGGAGATCTACAAGTTCATGGTTGAGGCCTCCCCCCTCTGATAATTTCAAGGAAATACATGGATGGTAAGACTGATTTGACTGCACTTACATCGGCTCGACATATATACATAGATGGGCACTCCTTGTGAGTGCCACAAGATGGAAATATCGGTGAGTTGAAAACATGCACAAAAATGTTTAACCATCTCATTCTTCAATGACGTCAAAGACTAACCTATCTGTAACTTGCTGATCTATGAGAAACGATTCACAAATCACTCCAAAACTATACTGCCAACCAATTGCTACAACTATGCCATGATAACCAGGTAACCATACCACTTCTATTTTTACTCTTATTAAGAAAGACAAAATTAAGATTGGTAGAACAAAGATACCATGACATTTTTCAATGGCAAGCAACCTGAATCCATGGTTCATATTATTCCAATATAAATCTTCAATTTTCTGCCACTCTGGATATGACCATTGCTAATTAGTCCTGATATGTCTTTAGACAACTGGTCATATGAATTGTACTCTCTTTTCCACCCAAATCAGTATCTGACCACATTTTTTTAGGCTTACCGGATGAGCACTCACCCGAAGTGTGCAAAGGCATCCTTTGAAGCTTTATCAAACTTCGGAGTTGCCCAAGATAGAATAATCCTAGCTTGATGCTCCATGTATTGATCAATTTCAGATTTATTGAAAGCAATAGTAAGCAACACACAATGTTATCAATATCCAGATCTAGCTTTTAGCAATAGTTCATAAGAATGAACTAAATAGTTGGGATATAACAAGATTTGAGGTGCAACATCTTCGATTCAGTCATGTTCAACACTATTATCTAGTGATTACCCTACCATTGGAATTAAGTGGCAGTAGGACATAAAAATTTGAACACTTCCACCAACACTTACATACCCACTTATATTGACAATGAGTCATGCCCCACTTGCGATAGGAAACCAACAATAACAACTACCATAGTTTTTCTCTGCCTAAGTTCATGTAAATCGGATAAATAAATGTAGGGGTGTACCACCAAACCTTTCACACTCCCATGCAATTCTGGGCACCCTCTCTAGAGACACATGGCTAGTGCATCTAGCCATATGTTGTTGTCACAAAAGGATGCACTAGCTCATGCAAGTGACTCTCAACAGGCATAGCCATTCCTATAGATTACTTCTGAATCAGAAGATCCTACTATTAGCCTAAAATATACATGGCGCTTAGTTGATAACTTAGTTGTAAAAAATGGATACACATTTCCTTGGTATTCAACTACAGATGTCTTCATGTAAACCTTATGTGCTCAACATGCTACCTCCAAAAATGGCCAAGTCCTGATCCTGGGTGCTGCAATCCTATCATAGCATCGCGCGCTTCTGGCACCCTATATTTACATTTCTGCTTGGGGTACTCTAAGCTTCATTTGTATCATGAGTACTCAAAATTGCTCCACTTATTTTGCTACAGGAATCCTAAGCAACTGAACAATTGGTAATCACTAACTTTGATTGTCGACTCTAAAAATTTGGCAAAATCATATGGATACATTCTTTGGAAAGGCAAGAATGAAAGGGAGATTAAAAAATATGATCAGATGCCATGCGATTGTTTACCCTATTTTGGGTATGAGGAGAAGTATGAATCTTGTTTCAAGGACAACAAGGCCTTTGGAAGGTGTATATTTCTTAGATAGCCTCTTTAGGAATACTAGTAAGCCAATGGAGAGATTTAGGTTTGGCTTTGAGGCCTTAGATCCTTTGAGAAATGAATACTCCTACTATTATAATCCTTTTCTTAGCCACAACAACGTTCATCAATAACTGTACATATCTTCCTCTAAAGGGACTCTTACATCATACTTCTTTATCATTAAAGATCTTAAATACTCAAAGTCATTATTTTTAGGAAAACATTTCAAAATCTTCAACACTACATTTACTTTAAAAGTATCTAGAGGAGGAAGAAGTGGTAACCAGTGAATGGTTAGTCGCAAAACGTTGCAGCAGATTCGAGCACCTATCACTTCAGTTGAAGTTGCTCCTTTTTGTGAGCTTGAAGAGTAACCCATCATGCAAACATCATCATCAGTGCCATCATCATTATCATCTTCTTGATTCTTGTCTGAGTTACTTCACATGGAGGATGGGGCAAAAAGCATCTATCACACCTGAGTCAATCACATTAGCTTCATCAACAGCACAAACCCTGACAGTTAGAGGATCAAGCACCATTCTATTCTCACGTGCTTGGCATTGTCTATTTTCCCCTCCCATGGGTCATTTACCTCTGTCATATAACTTTCATAATCACACCTAGGATGATTTCCAAATATATCATGATTTTGTGCCTTTTACTAACCTTGTGAACTCACACCTAAACACCCTTATCTACCCTGGCTAATCTTTATAACAAATTTCATTGACAGCCCCTGCCAAAGTTTTAACAACCTCCTCAAGATCCACACCCTTGCTTGCTTGAGGTTTTTTTGGATTTACCAATTTAACACCCTCCATCTTAGGAGGTTTTTAGATGGCACTTAATGTTGTTCTCAATTTGCAAGAGCTATAGTAAAATCTATTTGCATTCAAAGTGCAAAGGTTTTTATCCCTTAAATAGTTATGAACATCCTTCTTTTCAAATGCATTAACATACTTTATAAGACAAGATTCATCACATGGCCATCAAATTAGTACAGTTAATGGTAATCTTCTCAACCATATTGTTAAATCTAGTATTAAAATCATGCACAAAAAGAATTCATTATCAGATTAATTTTTGGAAGAATATTCTCAAATTTTGATAAAAGAAACCTAGGGTCATGTGTTGTCACCATACTGCATTCTAAATGCATTCTTCATTTCTGTCCAAGATTCAATGGATCTACTAGGAAAAGATTTATACCGGTCCCTTGCATCTTATTATAATGTATAGATAAATAATTTAATATATACATCCTCAAATTAAAATAGATGTCGTAAATTGAGCTCCTGTCATCATATTGATTAGGAAAGAGATTTAAGTGTTGATCACTAGTTATTGCATTATTTCCTTGGAACTTTGGTAATCTATTCCTTACATCTTGTGGTTCAACATTGCATTTGGGTAACATGTCATACCTCTAAAATTGATAGGCACCAAAGGTATTAACAACAAATGGAGGTCTTGGGTGGAGGCTGAACCATGTTGTTTTATGGAGGTGATCTTAAAGGAGTTGCTTAAGATGATGAGGACTGAGGGGTCCATATTAGGAATAAGAATGTGGTTTTCAAAATGAATATCCCCTAATGGATATTTTTCACAGTAGACACTACCAGATTTAGAATACTTCAGGGATAGAATGAAATTCAAATATTTTAAATACAAATGAAGGAACCTCTCCATTTGGAGAATTTAGATTTACAGAAAGACTACCTGATTCAGAACCATTATCTAGGAAGTATTGCAACCATTTCAATTACGTGTTGATTAGTTTTAACAATGGAGATCTACTTTTCTTGATGAGTCATGATCTCCAAAAACCTTCCAAATTCTTCCTCCTTTTGAATTGGACTTTCCAAACTCTTGAAACAACCTTCTATGTAGGGTCCTCGGTGAAGAAAGATCTTCTTCCTTCCAGCGTTGCAGAGATTAATGAAAAATATTACTTGATATATGTTAAGACACTAGTATTTATTACAGAATTTAAACATGCACGGAGTCACCACTAAGGATTTTCACCTTAGTTTGTGCAAATGCACTATGAAAGACCTATCAAATATCTATGAATACCAAACTCATACAAAGCTTACAAGATCTGATCTTCCTTCTACCCAAATTTATCAATGATGATACAAATATTAGTGTAATAACTGTCATAAGCTTGCAATATTGTGCTCAGAACTCACAACTTTGAAAAATAGCCATTATCCATATCTGAACAAATAATGATGTTTCTGCAATCCTATTTGCACTTACTCATGCTTGTAGTGAACATTACCAGTGTGCCTATGTATGTAAACATTTTATATCTGCTCATAATTATACCACACCAGAGTAAATTTCCTTCCTGACAATGGGTAATCACCTTGTTCCACAAAAAAATATAGGATAAATGAAAGAAATAATCCAGGAATAAAGAATATGGTGAGCCATTTTATTGTGTACCCTGTGTTGGTGTCAAAATTTGTTCTCATTTTCAAGCCAAGCAACAACACAGATTGGACATGGAGCTTAGAGATAGATAGATAATTATTGTGTGTCATTTTGTAGCCGAGGGATGAAATATAACTGACCCTTTGTCACTCAGATTTGTGGAGAGATGGATAACACCATTGAGAGGATTTGACCTGTCCTCACTACTTTAGGTTGTGCCTCTTCAACCAGGGTGAGAGGACCCTTAATGTAACCTCTGTTTGATGAAGGAGATGATATATATCCTTCTTTTGCACAAATTTTATGAAGAAGAACCTTGGGAAAATATGGTCAATACTCCATGATTTAACTCTTATTAGAGTTGTCACTTCTAGGAAGACGGAGATATTTTCAACACAAGGCTAAGGTTACTGAAGACATTGAGAAATCCTGATTGTTCGGCATATTTTAGTGCAAATAGATTTTGTTCCTTCATGGATATATAGGGCAAATAGGGGTATTTTAGGGTGGATTCATGTTTTTTGAATGATTTTGGTGGGAGATTACGAAGGATAAAGTTGATTAACTAGATCTCTGAGAAACTTCACAACAATGGTCAACTCAATAATACAAAGCTTCAGAATAGTTAAGACGTTCCTTCAATCAGAAGGTGTGCTTCAATGGAGGCCCAAATCAACACGTTTTCACACAGTCTTTGAGAATCTAGCAAGAAGGCTCGAGTTAGAAGACTCAATTAAACACCAAAATCTCTGATCAATCACGCCTAAGGTACACCCAAAGACTTATAGACAATCTTTATCAACAAATGACAGTGGAGTGATTTTGAATTTGTTTATCTCATCACAGATGAAGGCTCTTCTTGAAATGAAATTTCAAATGCCACTAAACTATCAAAGGGGATTGAGATCCTGTGTGATTTCACAAAAATTTCAATTTAAGATTGCAATAGGAATGCAGAATAAACTATTTGCAGACATTCTGAGAAACAAAGAAGACACAAAATTGCCTAGAGGATTTAACACAAATTAATTCAAAATTACTTAGATTCATCAGCAGGGGAAAGCTTCTAGACCAATCTTAGTGCTTGTCAATGGCTATACATCTTAAAACCAACTTTACACGAATAGAAAATCTAACACAGAAGATAAGTTAACTAGGTAAATCTCAGCTTTGGTCTCTCGGGAAGATGAGCTTTTCTCAAAATTTTTTCTCATACGAATTCAAACTCCCGACCATTTACAAGAGTATTCTCATTGCATTTATACATTTTTCTCACTCAATTTTCCCCCCAAAAGAGAAGAATATTCGAGGGACCTTTGCTTGTTACCAATTTGTCCTTAGACAAGTGACGTTTAACAAATTCAGTATCTGAAATCTTCCAGGTGCACACCAATTGTGAACTGATCACATTTCTTGGGCCCTCGACTAATGAATAGGATGCCATGACACAAATTTTTGGGAGTCCTTTTAATCATTTTAATTTTCATCATGCGAGAAATCCCCTTTTTAATCATTTTTCGGAGCTTCTGCATAGCTAGACTTGACAATTCATCCCTTTTTGCTCTCGAGGCAATGCCTTTTTCACCTTTTGCACCTGCCTTTGATCATTTCATCCTTTTTCCCTTTTTTTCCTCTGCAATTTCTGCCCCGCATCCATTTCCTCTGGTAATTCCCATTTTTCGAGTGCCTGAGTAATTCCCTCTTCAAAATATCAACCTTAACGATCCTTGGACTCACAATTTAAGTTTCAAATCCATTCAATGACACCTTACCGATAGAGACGACAAAGAATTTCATCAAAGAACGATGAAAAACAGTGCGTATTTCCGTCTCCAAGAGTCTTGGAGCAAAAATGGTGGAAAAATAGGTGAAATGCACAGCAACCATTGATCCTAGCCCCTTTTGCACTTTATATCATAGCCATCCACGTGTTTCCTTTGGCGCAACTGCAAAGGAGAAGTACAGAGGTAAGTCTCTAAACAAGTGTAGGCCTTCCACATGCCCAGGGCCCAAGAAAAAAATATTTTGACCTTTGAAAAGTCTAAGTGTAAAAAGGAGCCATCGGAAGCCTCCACGTTTCTTAATGGTGCATTTTGAGATGATACCCAAAAGCAAAGACCCCAAACAAGCACAGGCTCAACATGTTTCTCATTCTGGCAGAGTTTTTTAAAAATATTGAAGGTTGAGCGAAAGGCGCCATGTGTCTAGGGTCCGAAACATTTTTCTTTAGCCATTAAAAAGTCTAAGCAAAGGGCAGAGTGAGTGGAAGCCTCCAAGTGTCCTCCTGGCACTTATTCAAAATAAAACTTAGGGGCTGGTCCCCAAACAGGCACGGTCCCTCCACGTGTCCCAAGCATTTCAAAATTGATTTGAAAATTTTAAGTACATAGCGGAGCTCGTGGAAGCCTCCACATGTGTCCTTGTCATAATTGGTAAGTTGGGACCTTGATGCGGATCCTTAAATGAGCACCATCCCTACACGTGTCCATGGTATGCCAAAAGTGTACCGGCTGCATGAAAATTTTTTCTAAGTCTCGACAAGGTAGCAGAAATCTCCACATGTCTCCTTGGCGCAACTCCAAGGCCAAACCAAAAGGAAAATTTTGAAATGAGCACAGGCCCTCCATGTGGACAAGATTTCAGTCTGAAGTGAGCCTTATATTTTTCAAAGTTCCCCACCGAGCCACATCCGGCCAAAAAGGGCCACGTTTCCACTGATGCTGGGATGTAAATTTGACGGGGAAAAATACACTCGTCAAATCGTAAAATGCAGGAGAATCACCATTTGAGACCGGAAATGAATCTTTCTTCACATATAGAGAGTTTGGAAATGATCATAAGTTTCAAACATGATCCTATGAGCTACATTCAATCACATTTCCTTGGGTATTTGGGACACAAATTGATAGGGACACCAACAACCTGACTATGGAAAATGGAAGGAAAGGAACAACTAGAGCTTTACGCCCAAGTTACAGACTCTTTCATATGGATAGAGGAATGAAAAATAAATTTTGGACTTTTAAGTGATCCTCAACCAAGAAAGGTACTGATCATGGAAACCAAATGGAGGAAAAAGTTTTCATGCACTAATATGGGGAGTTAGAAAACATGGCAGAGCCCAAAAACTAAAGAATTTCAATGAAAAATGAGGCAAGACTAATTTGAGCACCAATAGTTCCAACAACTTGCACGAATGGATGGACAACCCACACCAAAAATCCTCCCAAAATTAAAAAAACAACATAAAACTATGGCTAATGAATATCAATATGCTACTCTTAAAGAAATTCAGATCTCGTTGTTGTAAGTAAATATAAACACTAAACGATTAGCGACATACCTCTACATTGGTCTCCAGTCAATTGAATTGGATTTCAAAACTTATTACCAAAATTTCTTTATAGTAAAAGGTAAAACATAAGAATGGAGGTCTTATCAAAGCAGGACATAGTCTGTTCAAATTTACAGCTAAAAATAACTTAACTAAAAACAACAAACCCGCATTCAGCATGTAAAAACAAAAAAGTGAAATTGTTGAAAATGGACGAGAAAAGTGAAAACGTCAAAAAGGCTGTCATAATTGTCATTATGCCCGTCAAATTTAACCTTATCGGAAAAACATCCAAACTGCCGTCAAATTTTACACAGTGACATGAACGACCCAAAAGACCTTTCCCATAGGAGGTACGCCTTCGGCGTAATAACCATGTTGATTCTTTTATTCATAGACCATGAAAATTTCTATAGTCCTATGGGGATGGTGTTGACTCTTTAGGATAATACCTTACCCATACTAAAAACAAAACTCTTTTTTTAAGATAAAGATACATGACTTGTCAACCTACCTACCTTCCTATATCTAACACATCATTTCCATTTTTTCCTTATATGGCACATACCATTCCCATGACTTATCAACAAGGGGAAAAGTATAATGCCAATGGTTTTTCTTTGAATAAAAAAATATGTTTCTACTATTACTATATACAAATATGTTGTCAATTGTATCAAGGATGGGTAGAATGAGATCACCTTCTAAAAGTCAAATCAAACTTAAATAAACGATGCATTAAAAAATCAAGTTTACTTATCAAAATATGATAAGAGATGGGATTATTATTATAATATTGTATGTAATATTAATAAAAATAAAGTTTTAACCCAAAAAAATGAATAAAATATATTTGCAAAAAGTAAGGAAAAACCATTTACACGCAATAATAAACATGGTGTCCGGAAGAGGAGGTAAACTGTAAATCATATGTTTCCCATCAACAAGCATACATCATGTGTTACATATAGGATCTCATCCATCATTCTTTTATTTTTCTTCTTCTTCATTATGCTTGGCCATGAGAAATTGTAAGAACAATGCAAGGGAAATTGTTTAGAGGTTCCTAGAACCCTCTTCACCCCCTCCGTGACCAATAAGAGATAATCTATGAGAGTTAGGTGAGACGCTCCTCCAAGTATACAAGTGAAAACTCCCTCTTACTCCAAAACCACAACCTTGGGAAGGAGACCAATGAAAGGAAAAGTGGGTGGAACTGATTGACAGTGTAAAAGGAGCTTCCCCAATGCCCAAAAAGAGAGGGGTTTCAATTAAGAGATGCCTTATGTGACATGAACTTTAGAATTACATTGTAGAATATACAATAAAATGTAACAACTCAAATTTTTATTGATTCAATCTAGGAAATACAATGCAAAAAAAAGACACACACAATAATCTCATGAACAAGTAAACCTCTCCTCATAATGAGAACCTCTAAAAATATGTTATGTCATACCACACATGAAAGAAGCGATTCTTTGTTCATATACTTGAGGTCTCCGATTTTTTCATCAAGTGATAAAACCCTACACTTTTCATTTGAAGCATTGTGTTAACCATTTTAAGATGTACAATACAGAGAAGTCACGATACATTTGGATCCCTTGTATCCTACACATGGCCTTTTCTACTACTAAACAATATTTTTTGTTACATCATTGAAATATTTTGAAGGATGTTCCAAACTCAAGAAGATATTGCAAACCTGATGAAACCATTTGGATATGCCATAAGACACAAATGACTATGAATCAAAGAGATAATTATGTGCATCTACAACCTTTTTATAACATTACAACATGGACACACTAACATGTAGACAAAAACTAATTTATGAAAACATGCACGTTGACAGTTTGTGCAAAACTACAAAAATAATTTCATGCACAAGAAGACTTGCAAAAAATGTACAAACAAAACCTACATGTAAGCAAAAACTTTCACACTGCTAGAATATACACAATTACAAACTTGCACTCTACGAGACTATGCACATATATAAACTTATGCACATTCTACTAGACTTGGCTTTTTTCCAATCTAAAATGTTATTTCATTTGATGTAACATTGCAAGTGAAATTGGATGCTCGTACATCATACATCTTAGGTAACAAAGAAAACATAACATTGCAAGTGAAATTGGATGCTCGTACATCATACATCTTAGGTAACAAAGAAAACATAACATTCTTATAATGAGATTTCCTTGAATTATGTTGATGATATTCCATGTTTTAACTTCTAATAAATGTATTTGTGTTCCATTTTAAATTTCTTGGCCCTTACATTTAACGTAATTAGATATTATTTATACTCATTGCCATGTATCCACTTGTTGAATCTTGGGTTAATCATTCTTTCCACATTTTCACATTCCCTTTATGACATCTTCACTCTCCAATCCATCTCTCTAGAATATGAATTTGAATTTAAATTTTAAGAATCAAAGATACACTTGCACTTCCTTATTAACCATGATTTTTAGGATAAGGATACAAATCTTCCACCTTGAAAATAGGTGAAATACCTATTCCTTTAGGTAACTCAATCTCATATCTATTCTTCACAAATTTTCACAACAATCTGCATAGTCTCATTTTCTTCCATTTTTACTTATTATAGTTTCCCTTTGAAATATCTCCTTCCTCAAATATGTTAAGACAATATCTACAATCTTTTTTTAATGTTTGTGTGATTAGTATACTATGTTGTACTCTTATGTAGTTGTTTGCACATTTTTTCATGTACATCTATTATATTCTCTACACTTTTCCTTTACCAAACTTTTATGTTCCACATCTCTACAACTTCTGTTAGATGAAAAATTATTACAATAAAACTTAGGTTGTGCTATAATATTATCCCATGTTTCTTTCTTACCTTTGAGCAAACATCACAAAATTACCTAAATTTATATTGAATACCTCTTTCCATCCATCTATCTGAGGAATCTATTATGAACAACGTTGAAACTTGGTGCTTAATTTATTCCATAACATCCTCTAGAAATGTCCTACAAATTTCACTTCTTTATTTCATACAATGTTGTAATGCAACCCATTTGGCGATATAATCCCCCTAAAAATTGGTTTTTAATGTTTGCTACATTATTACTCTTCTTCAAATCCACAAAATATAATTTGTTCGAATATATATACATACTAACACAAATATTGAATCATTTCCTTTTTGTGTTCTACGGTGGTTCTAGGTAGTCCTAAAATTAAATCTATATTGATACCCTACCATTATCTATTTAGAATGGGAAATGGTTGATACAATCTTGTATTCCTACATCTCCCTTTTTTTAGTCGACAAATTCTACACTTGTAAACATATTTGCATATTTTAATGTTCACACACAACCAAAAGTATTTTTCTATCAAATATGCATATGATTTTCCATAACAAAAAAGATATACAAATCCTCGATTAGGTTTCTCCTTGATTAAATTATTATGCATTGAAAATTTATGTATACACAATTACAAGCCTCAGAACAACAATCCTTCTTGCACAAAATAATCTAACCACAATGTCATGTCTCCACTTATTGGTTTTGTTGATACTTTTCACGCTTCACTAAAATATTCATCTTTCGTATATTAATTCCTTCAAACAATCAAATCCTATGAATTTCACTCTCATTTTACTTAGCAATAAAACTCTACGAATTGACACATATATAATGTTTTTGACTTGCCACACCTATGTTGTGAAATAGAGAAATATTTTTGTAGGAATTTAACTCACTTCACATGGTGGTGATTAAATTTACTTTGACTACTAATGAACCATAGTTCTTGATGACCGATTTACAAAAAAAATATTTTTGTGACAAATAATAGCTATGCTTATTGAGTTCTTACATAATTACATATAACTCTTGATCATATACTAAATAATTACATTTTCATCATCTAAATTTTCACTAAAATATTTGATTGGAATTCCCTCTTGACTCAATAATACACCTATTATGATGCCACTAGCATCAAAATGTACTTAAAATGGTTTAACAAAATTTGGTAATGCAAGGATTGGCTTCTTAGTCACCTTTAACAATTGTTGGAAATTATGTTCTGCTTATAAGATCTATAAATTTTATTTTCTATATTTATGTGTTACATAGGTAATTGTTACACAATTCCCTTTGAATGTTTTGATGAACTTCTTACAAAAACACGCAAATCCATTAACATTTCAATTAAGGGTTTCTCATGACTTTCCCCAAGCGAGGATTTTTGAGTTAGGGGCCTTTTTATTATTGGTCACAGTTGTCCTTGTGAGATTCTAATAACATATCTAGGACCTTGTCAACATTGCCAGGTTTATCCTTGAGCACATAAATAAATCAATTAATCTTAGATTTGGGATCAATTTGTTGATTGACAAGAAGTTTTTCCCTACTAGTATCATGGTGGTTAGAAACATTCCCCTTATATGAGTCATTATCACAGTCAAATAAGGTCTCAATGATAATAATATTTTTATTAACATTTGTAGCATCACCATGAATTTAAATAGTTTTATTAGCATTATTGGCATTAACATCAATATCAAGGATATTTTAAAGAATGGATCCCTAAAATTTTCTATAATATATTGGTGAAATGTAGAGTGTAGGAATTATTTCATTGGCTAATCTTTAGAAAATTCAATACATAACTATAAATCAATTGGCCATTCTATTGGATCTTTCAAAATAACTGATAATTTTTAAGAAAATTAAATTTAGTATTACTCATAGGAAAAAAGGGGGGCAACATGACAATCCAGATGGAATAGCAATTAAAATCCTCTACAATATGAAACAAGGTGATAAAGTCAGTGGGGAAAGTGCTACTAGAAAGGAAAGGGACAGAAACACGGTGGATTGGTAAGCTTGGATTCTAAGGGTGGAATCTATGACATACACGATCCTTCTAGTTAATAAAAATCTTGTTCAAGAAGTGAGGGAGTGTCACAAAAAAATTGAGGTGAAAAATAAGAGAATATGTGGGATGAATGCAGAAATTGTCATGTAAGAACAAAGAATATCCATCCTACAGGACAAAATTGGTAAATATGAAGCAAATGAAGGAAAGGGTAAAATGCGCTTGGAGATGAGCAACTCGGACGACGATGAGATCATAGAAATGGATGGGAAGGAAGGACCCTACTGTGAATACCCCTAAAAAGGTCACTATCTCATGGAAAGATAAACTGTGGGCTGCCATGGACAAAGGGCTTAGTGCAAGAACTAGAAGCAGAGCCTCCTTGAGCAAGACGAACTGATGACGATCCTTTTGCTACACTTTGGTCTTGGTTTTGTGTTAGGTTTTATCAATCTTATTGCTATGGCATTTTTATGTAATTTTGAAAAAAAATTGTTACTAAGTGACCTGGTATTGGTTGTGCCCTGTTTTGGGTTGCATAGTTGGTCAAGTTTGTTTGACTTTTTGTACTCTCTTTTTGGTGGCTTTATTGCTATCTGGTCTCTTTTTTGTATAGGGTATTTTTGGGTCCCTTCAAAACCAAACTTTTTTTATCTTATCTAAAAAAATTTAGTATTATAAAAGATATAATATCATAAATTAGTTTAAGCGGATAAGGTGGTGCTAGAGGTGGACCACCTCCAGACTTTATTGCAACATGGGAGGAAGCCCCGTGGAATGTTTCCTGGGTGCCTCCCTCTCCCACCAAGTGCTCCTCACCCTCAGCTCGTGGTTTTCGACACAACAAATCCCAACGTCGGGCGTTCAGTCACTCTCGTCGTTCTCTAGGAACGAGCCATCGGGACAGTCATTCACCTAGGCACCGCCGTGGTCAGGGCTCGCTGCCACATTCCTTGACTCGCCAGCAGGGTTGGGGCTCATCGCCTCGGCAACCTGAGTGGGGTTCTCCGCCTCGATCATTGGCTCACTAGCAGGGTTGGGGCTCTCCCTCCGCCACTTCTCAACAAGCCACCTAACATCCGCCATCACCCCTGCTGGCTGTTGGCAAATTCCCCCTGCTCAGCTTAGCCATTCCTATGCATGGGGAAGCAGATCCTAAGGAAGAGCATGCAGATGGCTGGGAGATTCCCAACACTGACAATGATCTACCTGGTTCGGGGTGGCCAGATGATCAGAATCCACTCGCCTCGGGCATGTTTGCTGCTACTGCCTGATTTTGTCTTTGTCTTTTGCCAGGATCAATTTTTTGTTGTATCTCCCTAGGCTCGGCCTAGTTTGACTTTTTGTTTCCTAGGCTCGTTTTAGTTTGTTCGTGGTTTTGGGGCGTGCTCTCATACCACCCACTTTTTTGTTGAAATCTATCTTGTATCTTATTGCATTAATATAATATAAGATCTTTTTCATCAAAAATAATATCATAAATTAGAAAATAAAATGAATATTACTAACTAAAATTCAAATTTTCTCTTTCAAACCAATGAAAAAATGATGAGACTTAACTAACAATAAAAGAGACCTAAAAAACTATTATAGAATATTGTTGCAGAATTATAAGTAAAAATTATAACATAATATTAAAGAACATAAGAAAATAACATCATTATTACATAAGAAAAATTTCAATACAACAACTTGGTATAGGGAGGGCTTGTCATATCAGTTCCCTTAACCTGACACGCATCATTCAATTTATAAAATAAAAATTCTAATATTTTCAATTAAAACCAACCATTCATACAACAAAACATAATATAGAGTAATTGAGATGATTTTTGAAGTTGAGAAGAGAATAATAACAACATAACAAAATTGAATAACAAAACAATGCATTTCTTCAAATCAATAGTCTATACCTTTGCCCTAATACTCCTCTATCATAATTAAATGTATTCTTCAAATCCCATTGGCTTACTTCTAGTCTTTTGTGGATGTTAATATATATATTTTTAATTTTGGTTTGACAAGGACTTGTCCCCTAGGATATGTTGATTAAGGAAAGCTAAAAATTTGTATGGAAGATATTCAAGTTTATAGTTGGATTATTTTGGATGTCACGTTGCAAGGGGACATTTTATAATGCATATATTATTTTGGCTGAAATTTAAGTATGATCTTCTATATTTTCAGCCATGTCTTAGATTTAACCAAAAATGACTCATGGTTAAACTATAATTAATGTTTGTTGGAATGTGTTTACATTATTTACATTGATTAACATGTTATTATTAGTGATTTTGATTGCTTTTTTACTCTCGTCTAAAATTCAATTATGAAGCTTTGCATTTTCATCATATCTTAAATTTAATTAAGAAATGGTTTAGCTACTAGCCTAAAATTTAGTCTTAAGGCACGTGTTGACATAATAGATTGACCTCTGTGATAATTGTAGTAATTGCGAGGGATGGATCTAACCCATAAAAACATGGGTAGATATTACTTTGACATTTCGTAATATGAAAAATTAACATGGCCAAAAATAAAATAGTATCTATTTTGCTTAGGTACTTGAAAAAACTCGACGTTAAAAAAATTACAAGCTAGTGTGACGACTTGTATACAAAGAAACAAATAAATAACTGGTAGATAATTTATTAGTATTATTATGATATTTATATGTTCATCTTACATTAGGAAATATTATGTGTTATGGTATTTTTCGAAGTCAAGAGTGAGTTTTAGATTAATTATTTTAGCTTTGGATTTAATTAGTGGAAATAGATAATATTATTATTGTTGGAATGGCACCTTATTCCATGTAGTGCCCATGTTAGGTGTTGGGATATTTTTGAGGTGTTTTTACTAAAGTAATAAGAAAAACTCAAATTTAGTGGAAGTTAATTATAGGTGTAAATTTTAGTTTAGCTTTGTGAATTGATTTCATTGTCACATCAGTAGTTTTATGCTAAATTCTTATTTTTAGGCTTTACTTTCTTTCTAAGGAAGGTTAATTATGCAAAGAGGCATTCTACAATGGTAACATATAGTTGAGGACTCTAATGTTGTGCCCGTGAATGAAAAACTAAGGTTGACATTATTGTATATATAATATAATTTGTCAAATTTATAGATTTGTTTTGTCCCACTCAACATTTTTATAAAAAAACAAAAATATATTTATATATTTTTAAAAATAAAATATAAACTGGGTTTAACAAATAACAAAAAATACAAGAGCACAAAACAATAGATATTATTGAATAAACATTAACACAAATAAATTTGAAATATTCTTCCTTACTGCACTTTTAAATATATACATAAACATTTATTGTATTAGGGTTTCATGAATTGTGAATACTTAAATTTGACCATGACATTTAAATAGGGAACCTTCTTTCTTCTTGCACTTTAATTAAATGATTACATATGATTTATTATTTTAAGGTTTCTATGATTGTGAATTTAATTTGACCATGACATTTATATTTTTTTCCTTTTCATTATTTTCTTAAGTTAATGCTAAGAATTGGTATTTTTATATAGTATTTACTATAAATTTCTAAGAATTCTCTCATTCTATAAAGAACTTAATCTTTATTTATTATTTATGAGGACCCAAGATAACCAAATATAGATATAGATAAATTGTAGGTAAAATTAGATATCTAAAATTTGTGATTAAAATATAATATATTAGAATTGAGAAATTATATTTATAAATAATTTAAGATAATTTAGGTACATGTACCTACAATAGATCTATTATACATAAATCATTTATACCCACTTAAACATGTGGTAGACCATTATAATCTAAGATTCCTATTTACTTTACAGTTTGTATAACTATATTATATCTATTTATGTATTTATCTATCTTCACCTATTCGATAACATGTTACACAGAAGGGCATGGCTAGCTCTCTGTGGTGGGCCTCTCCTTCGCCTAGCGTGTAGACACTTGCTAGCTCTCTGCCTGTTGGCTGGGGGATAATTGTTCCTTTGCAGATGAAGATGCCCGACCAGGATGGTTGACAGGTGGATCCTCCCTCGGCTGAGCTGTCAAGTGGAGTGTTCATCCCTCCCTGGGATGATCCTCCTCCCGGAGCAACGACGTGTCCCTAGTGCTCTCTATTTTTTTGTATTTCTCATGCTTTCTAGTTGCCCTTAGGGCGTTTTCTATTTCCCATGTGGCGTTTTGTGGGACCGTGAGTTCTCAATAAAAAATAGAGAAGATTTATTAAACATAGGGTTTATAACATTGGAAACCCTAAGAAATTAGAAACAAGAGCATATATGATAATTATAATTGACACAATTATTGAAAGACACATTGGGGCATAAGATATATATCACATGTTGTTAAAGCTTATGTTGGTGGAGAGCAATAATGTATTAAATGTTAGGCAACCTTTGTAGATAGTAATTTTTCATTATAGTTACCTTTTACCAAGTAGGTAATTGATTGTACTATGGTAGTTATATGTTTATTGTGGTAACTTAGGTAACTTGTATTATTTGTTGTTATATGGCTAGTATATTGTTAAAACCATATATTTGTTTTATTGTATTCATGTAGGAATATTGTTGCACTTGTGTAACAAGTCATTATTTGTATTTTATGGCCTAATATGCATAAATATTACAAAACTCCATTTTTTCTATAATATGCTTTTCTTATATTAATAAAATCTACACATGTTGCCTCCATATTTCCTCAGCATTTGGTATTAGAGAAGGATCCTGAACAAGTAGCATAAGTTGTAGGAAGGATTGTATCAAAGTGTAAAAGGTTGAGGAATTTTTTTTTGCCCACTTGGAGAGCTTGTGTTGCTTCATGGCTCTTCCCAAACCCACCTTTCATCCCCATAACCTGTGATTACATTTCAAGGCAAAGAAAAACATATTTTTTTAGCACTGGGAAAGGAGGAGCCACCCAGGTGTTGCCTCTTGCACTATGATTTATTGTTGGAGAATTTGGTTCAAATCAGAAATAAAAGAAAAAAAATCTTCCCTAATAGGGGTTTTCCACTAAATTTAATGGTCAATTTATCTGTAGCTACGTTAGAGGTGTTGTTACATTTAACAACCTGTACATTACATTGGTAGGTTTGTATTAAGTCTCCAAGGAAAGTGCAAGTTGTGGATCGAGTTGGAGGATTGAGCCAAGAAGGAAGATCACCAAGCTAGATCGTTGTAAACTACATCGGTCGAGTTGATTTATATCTACACCAAACTGGGCTATTAAATTGAACCACTTAATATATTGGTCGAGCTATTTTGACTCTTACATCAAGCCAAGTTGCATCCAAAGTGGCCGCATAGATCACCACTCAAATGATCCAAGCCACACCGAAGTGCCAATCCGGATCCCATGAACCCGCATTGAGTTACATCTCAACTGAGTAAATAACAAGCGACCGAGATAGGTTAGCCTCCATATCAATGAGCTGGGTGGATTCTCAGGCACACACCAAATTGCATTGCACATGATCTCCACATTTCTGTCACACCTATTTCACCGTGCCATGCATTGTAAAACTCAATGAATTACCCAACCATCACCATTGAGTCAACCACCTTGGGGAGTAACATTGCAAAGCTTGATGAGACCAAACCTATAGTCGGTCGAGCTAGGTGAGCACGGGACACCTTTGTGCATGCAGTGAAATGGACCGACCTGAGGCTAAATAAAATAAAATCAAAATGACACATGCAGCTATAGCACAATCCCTAAACCACCCTCCTCCTACACGTGCCACATGGCCCACCTAGCCATAATCCATGTCACTGATTTTCAAAGGTTATATTTTTTGAACATTCTTTATCATCAAATTCCTCCAATTCATATGTTATGCGCATTATGTACTTATTTGGCTAACAGAGAGGTTGTTAAGGTCTTGGGCGAGGGAGGTCAGGGGTTAGACCCCCTCAAACCACCTCTTTTTAATTTTTGATTTTTGGAGGATTTTTAGTGGTACCACCATGGGATAACAACAAAAACCACCACTAAACCGCATAGTCATAACTAACCCCCCAAATTTAGTGAGAAAACAATATTTTGGGAAAAAAAATTCTTTCGCTGACCCTAAAAATTGATGCTATGCCACTTTTGTAAAAGGAGGGGTACCCGAAAGGGTTATTTTTCAACGTTTTCAACTATTTTAATGATTTTTTTTCATTGTGGGCCATTTTGACCTTCGGAGGTCACAAGGGCCTTGTAAAACAAAAAAAATTGCCTATCATTCAATTTTCCCGCATAGTTGGTTGTAATTACATATTTTCAATGTATTTTTACATTATTTTGTGCTAACATGTCATCTAGTTGGGAATAACCACCCAATATGGAAAACAATGCTCCAAAATTCTTCTTTCCCGACTCACGCTACTCCGTGGCGACAACTATGCCACATGAAAGACCAAAATTCAAACTCAACTTGAGTTTGACAAAAAATGGCAATTTGTGAATAGTTCCATAAAGAGATCAGTAGATGACATTAATCAATAGAGACAATTTGACATGGCCAATCAAAAGGCCAAATTGATAATCTTGTTCACAGTGTTCGATGACATGCAACCCCACATTCGAGATGCAAAAACAACCAAAGAAGTGTGGGACACGTTGAGCACCGTGTATGAGGCTAAAAAAAAGCATACCATTTTTCATTTATAGAGTCAGTTGCTTACATTGAAATTCAAGCCAAACAAGAAAGTGAAGGCTTTCCTGTGGAGAGTTCTAACATTGACGACTTCACTCCTAGCCTTGAGAGAGGAGGTTTCTGATGATTCTCTTGTGCCTATTTTTCTGAGAGAAATTCCTCCCTCTTACCAATTTTTTGTGACAACACTTGACTTGTCAAATCTGACTTTTCGATTTGAGAAGTTGGTAAATTTTCTGCAGCAAGAAAAGACACTTTATAAAAAAGATGATGAAGAAGAGAAGGCACTATCTTCTCATCAGGGAGGGAAGGGAAAAACACAATCTTCCCAAAAGTCCCAAAAAATAGCATTAACAAGGGGAAAAAAAGAAGAAATTTCCTATTTGCAAATGAGGACATGATTTAAAATATTACTGGTATAATACATACAAGAAAGGTTCATTGATCGATTCTAGACCTCAAAATCAACAATCAAAACATAGAAAATCACACTACAAGCAAGGACAAAAGAATGGGAATTGGTGAAATAAATCCATCAGCAAGGAAATGTAGCTAAACAAGAAGACCATTTAGATGATGAGGACTTTTTTACACTTCCCATTCCAATGAACCATCCATGTCATATATTGTTGTTTGGTACGTTGATTCGGGAGCCACTCGACACATGACCGGGAATAGAGACTAGTTTACCACCATGAGGGACACACCTTAAAAAAATCATGTTTCGTTAGGTGATGAATATTATTACACGATGCAAGGTATTGGGAACATTTATCTACCTTTTGGTTCATGACATTGTAGATTATCATTTGTATTATATGTCCCTAGATTAACAAAGAATTTACTATTAGTTAGTAAGCTTTTAGATCATAATATGAAGATTGATTAGTATAGCCATTCCAATAAGAAAGTGTGTTTGATTTGAGATAAATCCATGGGCACAATTTTTTTTGCAAAAGCCTCAAATGTGGGATGGATGTTCCGGCTTGAATTTGTTTATAGGGATGATCAAGAACTAGTGGCTAAGAATTCTTCTTCTACACAATTATGACATCAGAGACTTGGTCACATCAATTTTATATATCTCGATACACTTCACTGATATAATATGGTGAGAGGATTTCCATATCTCAAGAAGGATGTAGATAAGTGTCCTAATTTCCTTGCAGGAAAACATAACAGAGATTCATTATAGAAGAGTATTTATCGAGCTCTAGGTAAGCTTGATTTGGTTTATATCAATCTTTGTGATTTGGAGCAACCTAGTCATTTTGGATTTAATTATTTCATGTTATGTGTTGATGATTATTCTAGAAAAAAGTTGATTTTTTTGTCTTTATAACAAAAGTGAAGCTTTTGAGAACTTCAAGAAATTCAAAGTGGATCTTGAGAATGAAACCGGTTGTCATATCTAGAAGCTCACAAAATTCGTCAACAGATGCCTCCTCTACATACACCACAAAAATGGTGTTGTTGAGTGAAGGAACCATTACTATCATAAATATTGTGCATTGTGTGATCAAAGATTCTAGAATGCTGAAGAAAGATCTTAATTGATCGTTTGACATGACAGATCTTGGGCTCATGCACTAATATCTTGGATTGGAAGTGTTATTTAAATTTTTACCCCTTGAAAATCTAGACAACTTATTGGTTTCTGGACTCGGGAAAAATCCAGGTAAAATTCAAATTTTGGGACAAGTTCAATGACCTAGGGCATTCCTCTCCCTCTTACTAGGCCCCACGGTTCAACACTTAGCCAACATTTTGAGTGAAATGGGGCAAAGCACAAGCAAATCAGCCAAATTGGTCTTTGGAGGAATAAGAGGAAGTGTTCCTTTGTTCCCCATGTTCTCATAATCGTCTACAGGAGGGGTTTTGGGTATTTTAGTCGGCCAAGTTAAGTCTTTGCGGCTAGGACAGAACAGTTCCTCGGGGTCTCTGGTTCCATGCAAGAGTGACATCACAAATTAAGGGGCAAAAATGGGCAAGGCATCGGCAAGGCAAATAATTTGGGCATATCCAACACACAGAGAACTGTTCCACAGTTCAAACAGTACCCCTCCTGTCTGATTTATCCACCTCAAAGTAAGCTTTGATTAAAGCATCCTGTCACATCCCGTGGAGAACTCAATCCTATTCCTCCTGCACACCAGAAATCCACATGGCCATATCTTCTTCCCTCTAACTCCAAAGTTGAAAAAATTGATCTTGTTGGAAATTTCTCATCAAATAATTCACTTTAGCATCATGAAATTCAAAAGTTTGTGGAAGTAGGTGCATGAAAAAGGAAGAAAAAGGAAAAAAAGTTCCCATAATTGAAGTTACATTTTTAGGTAGTTCAACTACCATATTTAATGAAGTATGGTTCCAATTCCTTCTGTAACAAGCAAGATGTCATAGAGAATGGTTTTGACAGAGTTCCCATACTTATTTTCAGAATTTTAATGCATGTTTTTGGTGGTTGAACTTGAAATTTGAGTTTCCCTCTCTTTTCCCTCCTCTCTCTCTCTCTCTCCCTCTCTCTCTCTCCCATTTTTCTAAATATTTGGCATTGATGTGTTGGCCATTATGTGTTAGTGTTATCATTGATGTCAAGTCCATTAATGGAAAAGGGTGCCATGATGTCATATGAGTCTCCATGAGGTGTCAATCAAGGTCAAGTATGAAGGTTTATTAGTAGTTACCAAGTTTGGTGATGTTCTATGAGGTCCTGGTGCATGGTCTAATGAGATGAGTCATAATTTGAGTTCTCCCAAGATGATTGAAGGTTTTCATAAGGTCATTCATGGTCCATGAGGTGTGTTAGAGGTGTCTAAGATTTCACATGAGGTTAACATGGTAATTTCATGAGGTGTCATGGTTGAGTCAGGTCGTTCCAGGCCTATTCCTAGCCTTAGAGCATGAAAAACGGTATGGAGGTACGAGTTTTGGAGTTGATCAGTCCTAACCAAGCATGGTATCAATATGGTGGTAGTTTATATGAGGTTTATGATGAGTTTCATGTCAGTTCTCAGAGGTTTAGTGCATGTATGAGGTCATTGGGAAGCAAACAGGTGAAGAACACGCAAGATAACACATGTAAGTCTTAATGGTTGGATAGTTTCAGACCTATTCGGGCTAGATAATGAGAATGGATAATTAGAGGATGTTGTCATGATGCTTCATGACAAGTTTCAAGTCATTCTACAGAAGGATTTGCAAGATATGCCAGTTTCGGCAAAATCGGGTGTTATAGAGTGTGTTTTTAAGCTAAAAGTTGACCTTCTAATGCTCGTTGTGAATTGGGTGTTATGTATGGGAGCTAGACATTTACAAGTATTTTTTTCATGGAACTAATAAGGTTTAGCAAAAATAATGAAGTGGTTTGATCATTACATTTTTATGAACAATCGTTAAGAAGATAAGTTGCTTTGAAACCCTAACTAAACCCTAGCTCAAAGCGACTTTTAGAAAAATGTGTGTGCTGAGCCTATTTTGATTCATTTTACCAATGTGATGATTAGAATTTGTATATTACTCCTCCATATTTCTAGAAAGATGTATTAGAGCATGTGACTATTTGTGGCCCCCCGCCCCACCTAAAAATTCTTATTTATGGAGAAGTTCAGTTTATGGAGAAGTTTTCCAAAGAAGGTATGAAATAAATTGAATTTGTTTTAGCCCTGAAGTTTTAATAGATGTCCATTATAGTTGAATATCATGGTTAAGCTTCTAAATGGAAAAGTGTGCCCTATTTATGAAGACTGATTTTTGGGGTAGTTTAGAGCAGCTTGTGGTAAAAGTTGAATTTCAAGAGATAAAGGTGGAGTTAAGACTTTATTAAAGTTAGGTTATGATCCTAGTTCGTATAGATATCCAATTATATATAAAACTTTTGTTTTTGATATGGTATGAATAAGTTATGACTTATTCGTTGAGGGTCAAATATGGAGGATTCCTAGTTAAACAAGGTCTTACGTAGATTCATGAGGTAAGACAATAGTTCTAAGTTATTAATGCTATTTTAAGGTTGATGAGTGCTTAGAAAACATGTCTAAGGGTTTTCCATGCTTTTATTAAACTTGGAAGTGTTTTTGGAGGTGGAGTAAGATGAGCTCAAGCTTTGTTCTTGAAACCTAGAAGGCTAAATGAGCAGTTGCAGAGATGGACTTGGTTGAAGGCCTTCCACTTAGAGTTTGAAGGAAAAGTAAGATGTTATGGAAATAGGATTTAGAGATACTTACAATGGTGTATATTTTGTGTCGTTATGATGAGATTTGATAGGTTATCCAACTCAATTTGTGAAGAAGAAGGTTTCTTGTTTTTAGGATAGGATTGCTCAGGCTGAAAGATGGAGGTAGAGGATACATGAGATGAATGAGTTGATAATTTATATTAGTTAGAGACTGAATATGGATGAATTTTGTTCCTATTAAAGGTATTTTAAGTTATTTAAAGTGACAGAAAGGGTGCAAACTAGTTGAGTTTGTAAAACTACTTTTTGGGCAGCTCAGTTTGGTGAAGAGTAAAGTTGGTGTGTTTTGCACATATGAATGTTTCATGAGATCTATAAAGCATGGATGTGATATAAATTTCTAAGGTATTCTAATGAGTTATTACATGTCATATTTGAGATGTTATTTGGTGGTCTTGAGGCCCAAAGGTGAAGACTTGTTCCTAGAAACAACTATTTGGTGAAGGATATGAGCCTTCTTAAGTGAGTTACGTGAAATTTGATTGGTGAAATCTAATTCATGCCCATGGATGGTGGTTTTATGTCATATTTTACATGTGTGGTGAATCTGGGAGCTTAAATAATCATAGTTATGGTGTTTGTGGTTTTTACTCTTCTAGGTGATGGAGTTTTGAGTTGTTTTTAAGCTAGTTTGGTGTGTTTGGGAATGGATGACCTACATGGGTAAAATATGAATGTTTTAATGAATGTATTGGCATAATTTTAAGATGAATTGGTTGAGATAAAGGTGTAGGAGTGACTTCCCATGTGTTTATGAGATGTGAAGGGTATAAAATTGTTGTTTGAGTTCAAATTTGAACTAGTGCTCTTAAAGGGAAAAGTGTGACCCAAGTAAAAGGTATAGCATGTATGATTGCATGATTTGAGAGCCAAGGAAGTGTGTTACATGTTTAGGAGTCATAGATAACACGTCTTAAATGGTTTGAAGCCAAGACAAGCCTTGGAATAAGAAGAAAGAATGAGTTGAAGGAATGATGGTTTGAAGGTGCGAGTGTGAGCTGAAATTGTGATCTCCATAAGTTGTGGAAACA
Source organism: Taxus chinensis (assembly GCA_019776745.2). Lineage (NCBI taxonomy): Eukaryota > Viridiplantae > Streptophyta > Pinopsida > Cupressales > Taxaceae > Taxus > Taxus chinensis. Next base: position 74,739,598 of record CM034150.1, read on the forward strand.
AAAAAAATCAGATATCTTAATCTATAGGTGGTTGAGTTGGTTCTTTATCATCTTAGGGGGCTGTAACCTCCTTGTGGAGTGGGTTCTTCACTAAATTATGGGTTGGTGCTCCTTGTAGGGTTGGCGCTCTACAAAATCAGGGGTTGGTGCTCCTTGTAGGGTTGGTGCTCTACTAAACTAGGGGTTGGTGCTCCTTGTAGGGTTGGTGCCACACTAAATCAAGGGTTGGTGCTCCTTGTTGAGTTAGTGCTCAACTAAATTTGAAACATGGCTAAATAAAGTTTTGTTTTAGTGGGTTTTCTTCCCCTTAAGGGTTTCCCACTTAAATCGGTCTTCTTGTGTTATATCTTTCTCATGATCTTATGTATGGTTGTTGAAATTAAGCCTCAACGTGAATGTGAGGGTTAAGTAGTTCACCATTTTTTTAATGATATGCAAGGGAAAAGTAAAATAAATCTAATTGGTGAACATAAAGAATGTAAAATAACATAACAATTTTTCTCCAAACATCAATCTTTATTCATATTTCAAAACATATTACATTAGTCTCATACACACATATAATTTCTCTCTATTCTCTATCTCTTATGTATCTCTCATCTATGGCACACATATCTTATTTTAGGTAGTACAAAGTCTATATCCTCATGTGGCACACCATATACATTGGATTAAGTACAGTAAATATATTTCTTACAAAATAATTGAAAAGACATTTCTTTTGGTCATGCCTCTATTGGCTTTCGCCTTACTCTATTTCTATTTTTATTTGATCCACAACTTTGTTTCGTCTTCCGTGTTTTTCTCCTATGTACCACATATTCTTATGTCTATCGCGGATTTCTACATCTTCAGTGGTTTTCTTTCGTTTATCCACGGCTTTCTGCAATCTTTGGTGGCTTTCTTATTTTATCCATGGCTCCTTGTTTTTTCTCGCGAATTCCCTTTATTCTATGGATTGTTCCAAAACTTGATGAAGAAACCTTTCAACATCATCCCCCGAATTCAAATGTCGTCTCATCCTCGAGACAACCAAGAGATAAAGAAACCCATCTTCCTTCACAAAATTTTCAAAAAGTGTTTATTCGACCTTAATGATATATAGGCATCAACCCATAAAAACTTATATGTATGGTGGAAGGAAAGGTTCCCTCGCTCGACTCGCCCAACTGGATTTATGGTACACAAGCTTAAGGAAACATAGACATCAACCCCCATTAACTTAGATGTCTGATATAAGGAAAGGGTCCCTCGCTCGACTCGCCCAACTGGACTTATGTGACGCCATGGTTTCACTACAAAAATATGTTTCTCCAAGTCTTCTTCATGCTGTATTTTAGGGAATGTACTTTGTAATATGAGTAGTGTCGTTCTTCTCAAATTTGTACCACAAGTCTAGAAGGATGTTAATCTGCTGTACCCATTCCTGAAGCTGCGATTTCTCTTGAATAAGTGGAAGGATATCTGAAGGGGGTGGATTTGATTGAATATGACCAAATATTTTTTTCCCCTGTATGAACTCTTGTTGCATCCTTATCAGTTCCTTACCCATGGCGGTTCTGCATTCTTGCATGTATGTGATATTTTTTGGTTCTTCTTCCTTTCTGTTTCTTCTTCTTCTTTCGGTTTTGTTTCTTCTTCTTGTTGTTTTTGTTTTTCTTCTTGATGTTTTTGTCTTTTGACTGCATTCTCCCTACTTGCCTTATCTTTTGTCTCCTTCTCCCTTATTTCTATGTCATCCATTTTCTTCTTTTGTTTTTCCTCTATTTTTCTATCCTCCTCTTCTTGTTTCTCCCTTGCTTCTCCCTCTTTCGTTTATTTTTTAGTTTGTGGCTCTTTTGTCTGTTTGTCATATGTTTCCCTTTGGTCTTATTTGTTTTTGTATTCTTCTCTAGGTTTCTTCGCCCCCTCTTCTTTTTATTTTCTTGTTTTGTTAATAATCCCGATTAACTCTTCTACCTCTTCCATGCAGGTTTGATATGTGATTGTCTTCTTTTTCTTATGTTTTAATTGTTTTTTTTATGAAGAGATTGCAGTCTGTATGCCTCATATCTTTCTACTTTTGTTTGGATTTCCTTCAATAATTCATGTGGGGGGGGGGAGGAATTGAATTATATCCCCTACTATCAAGTCAAACTTTTCCATGTAATGTATGATAGCTTCTGCTATGGTCACTTGTTTTGTTCCCATGCTTACTTCATATTGTTGTGCCACATGGGAAACACTGCCTCGGGTTAAACATATGTTATAGTATCCATAAACAAGTTTGGATAATGTTGTCTCTTCCCACGGTTTAGATTCTCCTAAAAAAAGTGGTCCTGATTCCTCCCGTGGTACTGTTGGTGGGGAAGGTGGGGGAAAGGGAGTTTCTTATTCTTCTTATTCATAAATTTGTACTACTTTTGTGAATCTTCTTCTTCTTCCTCATTGACCTGTGTTTCTTTCCCTATTTTTCTTGAGGCGATTATCTTTTTCTATTTTGTAGCTGGGGTCGATAAAATTTTCCCTTTATTTGGCCTTCTTTTGTATGTTTTAGGTCCTACACTGCTTGGTTCTTCTCTTCCATATTGTTCTTGATATTTATTCCTGAATTCTTCCCAAGTTTCTTCAATAATTTCATTAATATTTGGTGGCACTAGTTTCATAGGGTCCACAAGAATATTTCTTATTACTTCTATGGTTATAGCCACCAATTCATCTGACGCTTTGTAGGGTAGTTGGGGTATATGTGAGGTGATCGAAATGAAGGGTCTAAGAAAGGTATAGTGTATGTCTGCAATGAAGATTACTTAATTTTCGTATCTTGCCACTATTTGTTGTGATTCCCTTGCTTTGTTTGCTACCAGCTTCCTGATATTGTTTGTCCAGCTGATGTAATTTGGTGTATTTGGTCCATTTTATTCACGTGTTCAAATATTTGTTCTGTAATAAGTGTATCTGACCGCCATTCAATTGGTTCCGTTTGAGCATATCTAGGGCAATTTGGGCACTAAGTCCATGAGCTCCATCTTCACGTATGCTCAATTTTGAGACAAATGGCCTTGGTAGCGTACCTGAGGGCATGTTTTTTGATGTCTACAATTTGTACTCCTCTTTTGGTCTTGGTTACACCCATCGCCCATGTTATATCTTTCATATCGGTCTTCTTTTTTGTTATTGCTGAGTTCCCTCTTGCCAATAGTCTTGTAAAAATTATAATTACTTCTGTATTGATTTGATATGGTTGATCCAGATGTAACAATTGGTTGTGGGGTCGACTAAGGAGAACCAAAATCGCATTATTGGCTCTAGAAATATAAGGAATTCGGCTCCATGCATATATTTTCAGCTCGCTTATGAATTTTTCAGTCTGTTTATATTCTTGTTGTTTGGTGGTAGGGTTCTCTTGAAGGAACAAGTGTCTATCCACTTCGAATCGCATGTGATCGTATTCTAAAATCTAAGAGTGGATGTAACTTTGAAGGTCGCGTGTATGGGTAACCTTGAATGGAATGTGTGAGAATTCCCCCATTGGATCATGCTTCGTGGATTTGATAGAGTGCTTCTGGAACTTTGGATTTGGGATGTCTTCTTGTGCGAGAATAGTTGGGGTATCCATCTTCCCTGATTCTTCTTGGCGTTCCCTAGTTTGATTCTCCTTCTCGATTTTGTTTATTACTTCTTTGCTTTTGCTACTTTGCTCTTTCTACCTTAAGCCCTTATGAGTTGATGCTTTTTATATCCTTATAATGGTCACCTATTGCATTTATTTTTGGCAGGAAGCTATGCCGGCTTTGCTGGTTTTGTTAGTTTGCAGATTTCTTTGTTACGTTACACAACTCCATATATTGTCTCGTGGTCTTTACTTACTTCCGCGGCTATCTTCGTTCTTCTTTAACTTGATCATGCTTTTTCACAGTTTTACCCATGTACTGCATTTTTTTTTCTTTGTTGTGTGGGTCTCCTTTGCTCTGCAGCTTTCCTTCGTTACATGGTTATTCTTCTTCCACGGCTTTTTCTTTGTTATGCGGGTATTTTTCCTCCGCGGTTTTTATTTGTTACACGAGTATTATTCCTCCGCGGATTTTCTTTCTTACGCGAGTATTCTTCCTCCGTGGATTTTTCATTGTTGTGAATTTTTATGACTAACTCCTTGTTTTTTTAGAGTATGGATGCCCTTGTGGGTTTTCATCCTACTCCTCATCCTATCTGCTGAATTTCTGGTTTTCAGATAGGACAGATTTTTGTAATTATGATATTTCTTTAGCCAAGCTCCATTAAAATAGCCCGACAGTTCTTTGAGTTACAAAATTTGAAGTTTTATTGAACCTGATGGTAATATATCCTTGATGATGTAAGGTCCTAATCATCAAACTTTGAGTTTCCCAGGATGTTTCCATTTGTTATCATATAATAGTACCTGATCCCCTATGTCAATTTCCTTCCTTTTGATATGGCAGTCATGTCATGATTTCTGTTTCCTTTTCTCCTGAGCTTGATTATACGTGGCTATAATTTTTTTTAATCCAATTTCTCTAATTCAATGAGTCTTTCATGTATTGAAAATTCTTCATTCAATCTGAATGTCACTTCCAAGAAATCATGGATAAACTCTTTGAACACATTAATCATTATTCTACTGAATACAACTGGTGCATTCTTTAATCCTAAAGGCATGACATTGTACATGAAAGATCCCTATCCTGTAGTAAATGTGGTTTTAGGTTGATCTTCTAGGGCAATCTGGACCTGATGGTAACCAGAAAACCCATCACTGAATGAATAGACCTCTCTTCTTGCTACATTTTCTATAATATCTTCTGTGAATGGAGTAGGGAATGGGTCATGCATACAAGCTTTATTTAACTCTCTATAACCCACACATATTTGAATTCCCCTTGTTCTCTTATTATGGATGACCATATGGCTTACCCAATCTAGGTCTTCGATATGTTTGATGATGTTTGAATTCAACATTTTGTCTATCTATGTTTTTACTTTGACCTTTAGATTAGGGTTTAATATATAAGGCCTCTTCTTTAATGGTTTAATTCCATCCTTGATTTGAATTTTTATGGTTCCAACTTCTTATTTTACACCTCACAACTCCTTAAAATATTCTTCTCATCCATTTATACCAATATTTTCACTTCTTATCTTCCGAGGATGATAATAATATTTTTCGTCTTCTACTTTGGTCTTTAATACTTCTCTTATTCCTTCCATTGTCTTGTATTTCAAGTTTTCAGGGTTTTCTTACCTTTCTTGTTTTTCCACTACAAAACAATAAGCCATCTCTGGAACTTTATTTGGATGTTCTTGCTTATGTGGTTCTTTGGGTTCTGGATTCTTTTGTGAAAATTGTTTTGTAGTTTCTTCAGGGGTTAAGAATAAAAATGTCCTTATCTTTTGTATGGAAAAAATAAGATTTGCATCCCAAGGGTATTAAGATTTGTTCCGAAGGGTATTAAGATCTGCATCCTAGATGTTGAATGTATGGAAAAAAATATTTCACAATTTAGTCCCAATTTCTAGTTTCCCTTCTTATTTCTTGGTGCATGTATTGAGATCTAAGTATGGGTCCTAATGTCCATATAAATAATTGAGTCCATTTTAGAGGAGAATTTTCACCACATATTTTTCAATGTCTTTCACATGTTTGAATGTGTTTCTGTGGGTCTCCTTCACCTGTGTACTCAGGTATAGCCTCATAATAACCTCTGCTTTCCAAATATCTTATTTTTAGTAATGTGGTCAAATAATTCCAATGAGAGATATTAGTTTTATGCGTTTCCCACCATCCTACAACATTGATTGTCAGGGTATCATCTAAGGATTCCATTCTGGCTATCTCATTTGAGAAGATTCTCTCCATTTTTTCTAGATAGCCTTCTAAGTTTCCAAACCTTTAATATTTTGGTAGAGTTTGGTGGGATGCCCCATGACTTAGTCTATATACTCGTTTGATTGGTTTGTCCTCTGGTTCTTCACTAGTGGAATAATATCTATCTTCTTCTTTAAATTTGTCTCATGCGGGCCAGAAAATGTCATTTGTGGGATCCGCGGAATCGAGGTTATCATCATCTAATGTGATTACGTGGGGTGGTAATCTTCTTGCGTAATGCAACTTCCTTATCCTGGATTCTGGGAAATCATGTACCCATGCCTCAACGACATTGTCAGAGCTCTCATTCATAGATTCACTTTTTAATGAAATTCCTCCTTCAGAATTTGGTTCAAATTCTATATCAATGTTGGAAAATTGATTTAGAGCATATACCCCTTGTATATCATCGAAATCCTCTTCCTCGGTGTCATGCCAAACTTCCTCAAACCATTCGACATTTATTCCAACTTGCAATGGTACGTGAACACAAATTCCATTTGATTGTAATGTAACTTCTTCTTATGATTTTAAAGTACCATTGCAATCAATGAACCACTCCAAATCCAGAAAGGCATTGTATGTGGGTTTTAAAATGACATTTTCTATAACTTCAAAATTTACCATCTTTTTTGTTCCCATAAAATTGACTTCTACATTCTTCAATGCACCTATAGGCTGTTTTGACGAAGCATATATTAATCCAATGTAATAACTGGCGAGGTCGAAGGGAGGTCTCCCTAACTTCTCCCATGTAGTTTTTGACATCATGTTTACATCCGTGCCAAGATCTAAAAGTAATTTTGTAATAATAGCCAAGTATATGGTGGACTTGCACCATGTTCATTGTGTTCTGAAGACATTTATGTTTTTCTTGTTGTGTCCAACTTCAATCCTTTGGACATGAAAGTTCTTATCTTCTTTGTTCCAATATTTTCTAAACTGTTTTAACTTGTCTACAAGGCCACATTTGATGGTCAACCTTGTTATCTCTTTAGGGGTAATGATTTCATCTTCCATGAAACAATTTTTTTTCTGTTTCCTCTTGGGACAGTGATTTCTTAACAAATGCCTTAGTTTTCTCTACTTTGTTATCATGAAGGTTCTATCTAATTTCTTAAATTCCCATTCTTCACTACTGGAGGAATCTTCCTCTATGGGTAGCCTGATAATATTCTTCTTCCCGTATACTGTATATCAACAATCAAACCCGCATATCCATAATAAATCTAACCCATCCTCTTCAAACATCCAACAACCTCTTCAAAATGATCCCATGCATGCATTATTAAGTAGAATCGCAAGTGTCGAAGCTACTACCATGAGACCTAAGACCACTCTTTCTTACGAAAAAATATGCAACGAACCTATTAGTCCATATGTACCATTCAAAGCCTATCCTCCTCACTAGGAACTACCTAAGTTTATCAAATTTCATAGTAAGGAGGATCCACAAAAACATATTAGGGCCTTTCATCATGCATGTTACCTCATTGCCCACAACCAAGATTTGATGTTAAGGACCTTTCCCATGTTGTTGGCCGGCCCTTCCCTCGAGTGGTACTTCTCATTCTTATAACTAACACAATTGTCTCTAGAACACATCTCTATTAACATAGCCCGTAAGATCTCTATCACGGATCTGTTGCCAGATGACAAGGGATCATCAACCAAATTTCCTTTTCCCTTCCAAATATTGAACTAATCGAGTTATTCAATCGATCATGCGACAAACATATATCATCCACATTATAGATCCAATAATTCCAAACCTTTGATGAAGCCTTCACCATGGCTCGAAAAATTGGAACTCCGAGCCCTTGAGGACAAGGAGGTAAAATTATAATCTAAGAAACCCAAACTTGACCCCTCCTTCAAGGTTTCTTCTAGCGTAGAAAAATCTAAGGGTTCCACAAATGTAGTTGTTTTGAAAACTACATCCAAAAATTTGTTTAGACTCTGACAAATCCTGACCTTAACAAAAATATACACCCCAAGGGGAATCATATAGTTCCATCTTCGAAAAAATTATTTGCCCTTGCATGATTACACTTCTTCCCATCGGAACCGTCGACCTTTCTAGATGCACTAAGTCAACCAAAGTGGAAAAAGGTCATGGATGCCAAGTATGACTACTTGATTCAAAATCATACATGAGAACTTGTTGATTGTCATGCAAGAAATAAACCCATTGGCTGCAAATATATTTTCAAAACATAATATAAGGAAGATGGATCTATCGAAAAGTACAAAGCACAACTTGTTACAAAGGGATATGCTCAGCAAGAAGGTATTGAATCTTGGTTACGAGGATACCTTTGCACCCAATATGAATATCAAGACCATCGGGGTTGTCTGTGCACTGACATCATAAAGAGGATGAAAAATTCAGTAGATGGACGTGAAAAGTGCTTTCTCGAATGGTGACCTAGAAGAAGAAGTGTACATGACCTAGCCAAAAGGATATGTTGATGAGAAGCATCTTGAAAATGGAGCTCAGAAAAATGCCATGAAATATGTAAAGAATGATTTGAAGAAATCATTCAACATGGCAAATATGGGGCTAATTCATTGTGACTTAATTACTAACTTGGATTAGAAATATGGAAAAATAAGAATCACATTTTTATATCATAGACGAAATATGCCAAGACACTCTTGGAAAAGTATGGAATGTTTGATTGTAAACCTATGTCCACTCCAATGGAGAAAGGTTTGCAACTTTCTAGATTCTAGGATTCACCTCCGGTAGATGCTACTGACTACATGAAACTTATTGGGAGTCTTATTTACTTGACTTATACCATAACAGACCTATGGTTTTCTGTCAAATATATTTATCGATTCATGCAAGAATTGAAGAAATATCCTTAGGTAGCAACAAAGCATGTTTTGAGATATGTATGAGGTACAATTGACTATGGTATGGGATATTAGAAAAATTCACAATTCTTCTTACAGGGATATACTGACTCGGACTATGTTGGATCTATTGATGAAAAGATATCAACTTCAGGATATGTTTTTCATCTTGGATTTGGACCCATCTCGTGGATTAACACGAAGCAAACTGTTGTTGCTCTTTCATCCACAGAGGCAGAGTATCATGCCACATGAGGAGCTATGTGCAAAGCAACATGGTTATGTCGCATTTGGGTTGATATGGAAATTCTTAAAGAAAAACCACCTATCCTTCCTTGCAAAAATCAAGGTGTGTTGAAGCTTGTAAAGAATCTAGTTTTCAATGAAAAATAAAGCACATTGAGGTCGAATGTCATTACATTCGAGAACAAGTCTTGAACCACCACATCCAACTCCAATACTTCCCTACAAATTTTCAAGTAGCAGATATGCTCACCAAGTCTCTTGGAAAGGTGAAATTTGAGCTATTTCGGGGGTACATTTGTAAAAATAATGTAATAAGGGGGGGAATGTTGGCATGCTATTACATTGTCCACACATAACGATGTCTCTTCTTCTCCCACATGACCTATGACCTTCTAGGTCCATATGTATCTTTTCACTTCCTCCACACGTTTGTCTCCTATATATGTTCTCGTGTTGTTTGCACATTTGATCATTAAATACAAAATAATCTTCTCCTCTCTTTCATTGGAAAACAAAAAAGACTGATAATTGGAAGTTATTTATATTTTTTAATTTATTTTTGTTGCGTGAAAAAATTAACTAAGTACAAAATTTAAATTTTCTTGTATAACATGCGACTAATAAAAATTATTTTATGTTCACATAGAATCATTCAAAAATCATATTCGACATATTTTTAAGAAGAAAAAATTGGATAGTTTGGGCGATAAGCTTCCATTTCTTCTTCTTCCAGATGTAATTTAGAATAAATAGGTGTTGGTTTTGACTTGTACACTATTGGTGGGTTGGATTGTTTCCCAAGAAAATATTTTGACCTTGATTTCAAGACAAACTCATTAGACAATCTTACAATAGGTATTTTTAGAGGCACAAGGGGTATGACTCATGATGAATTGGAAATCCTTGCAGATAATGTATAAGTAGCGAAGTTTTGTTGAGAACAAGTATTGAAACTTGTGTGAAGGAAATAACTTTAGATGCATTTTCCAAAAGGGTAAATGAGAATAGATCAACAAGAGCAAAATTTATGGCCTATATGCAAACAAGAGTTCTTGAACAAATTACTCTTATGGGATGTAATACATCTAACTTGATTAAAAATGTGATATGCATCATACCCATTTTTCTCAACTTTGTTAAATGTTTGGAGATGAAAAGAAAAAATGAAAAGAAAAGTTGCTCAATCATGGCAAGGGAGTCAAGGAAATGAGTGAAATTATTCAAAGAATTTTGTTGATATCCTTGAATTGTATGTATCCTCTATTAATTTCATACTTAATTACATGTCAATATTATTTTCCATTTTTGTTGAGCTGAACAATGACATGTTTAGAAAACCATCTCTCTACACTAAGTATAAATATGGTAATTGTTAATTTTTGTAGTGTTGTGAGTAATATCTCAATTTTTTTTATAGATCTCCTCTCATGCATCGGGTCTATCAAAATGAATTGTATGTGCATCTTTCTTCTTCCAGTGGTAAAATATTATTTGTTTCATAGTTTTGCAAGCATCTACATGAAGAAACCTAAAAAAATGAATGAAATCATTTCTAAATGGTGTTACAGGATTCTGAATGGGGAAGGTGTGTTTCAGGGGATGTCAATAATTTTTAGCATTTATGGTGTTTATAATTAAAATGATATGGTCAATGAAGATGTGGAAGTGGAACATGATTGGTCTCTTATCAAGCCTTTGGATATTGTCAAACTAATTGATATTGGGGTTTTCATTCCAAAACATCCGTTCAAGCATGAGAGATCTGTGCATTTTTTGGAGCACATGATTGAGAGAAGAAGCATTGATTCATCCCCTATTTTAATACTATATGGTGGTACAAATCCAATAAAAGAAGCAAAAAATTAAAGGATGAATTCACTGATACATGTATAATGGATAATCCAAAGCACGAGTTGATGCTTAAAAAATATTATAAATATCTAACTACACCTCTAGGTGATTAGTTCTAAGATTTTTTTGTTCTCTAGATATTATCCTCTTTTTTGTAATTGAGAATGGGCAACTGTCCATTCTTAACAATTTTGAAACCTCTTTTATGTAATTGAGAATTGACACACGTCCATTCTTAGTAATTTTCAATTTTCAATCTAAGCTTATATATTCCATGGCAGAAATTGTTGAGCCACTACAAACATGTGTGAGTGGAGAACAAAATTTAAGCCACAAAGTAAATCAATTGGAGACAAGTGTCATTCATGAACATAACATTCACAAATCCAACTAATAAGATGTTCCCCAACAGAACATGCAACTAGTGGTGGTTGATACAGAAGCTACATCGAACCCTACACCATCAATTATGACAATTATCTTGCAAATAAGTATCATATACTATTTATCAATTATTAAAAATTTCAATATTTTTCAATGTTGGTTGGAATCAATTTGTTAAAAATTTGTTATTTACAATTCTTATGTATAGATACTACTGAATACAATATACAATCAATGGAAATATGTAAATACATAGGTAAAAATATATAGTGAAATGTTCCTACTATATTATAAATAAATATAATGTAATAATGAGTCTCGATATTATTACTTTTGCAGTGCCTCCAAAGAAATATTTGTTTGTTCTCAATTTATAAGGATTCTTAATTCAAAAACAAACTTCTAAAAAATAAAATACATTCCAATTGAACAACAAACACATTCAACCAAGAGGCTTTATTGCTTAATTTCTAATACTTGCATGTACACAGTTTCAAATAACATTTTGGTCTACATTTGATATAGATGTCAATGTATAAAAAATTGCAATGAAACTACTATTGACAACTAAAGTGGAGGCTCATCCATTGTTTTGTTGGGGTTCTTAGCATTGTGAAAAAAATAGAGAAATATTTATTAAAAATTTGGATGCAATTTGGAAAGAACTAGAAATTCCTTATAATTGTGAAACTACTATTGTAGTCAGTGCAATAAACAAATTTTTGCATGTAGAGAATTTTGTGGTTTCTCTAAAGGTGGTAGGTGGTTTATGCCAATATTGTTTACACAACTAGTTTTAATAGGTGATGCAAATGATGTAAGGAAATTCATAAAACAATGTAGTCTACCTCACACAACTATTGAACAAAGCAATATATGAAATTGTATTTATAATAATTATATAATTTTTTGACCAATTTCTAATTCGGATTACTATCTAATGCTTATAATGTTATTGATAGTTAGATGTTATCATTCATATTAGATTGAATTTATAATTTAAATACACAAAATTGCGACATTCATGCCCTTTATTCATAGATGACTATTGAACAAGGAAATTACATATAAAATTGACTTTATACTAATAATATAAAATCAAAGTGTGTAAATATATCAACAATATTAACTTATTCTTATTAAAAGTTCATTGTTAGAGTTTAACTAAAAAATATCACAACTATGGCAAAAAAATTATATCCAAAAATTCAGAAACTATAAACTATTACGTAATTTATTGAAAAATAATTGTTGTGTATTGGTAGAATTTTAGATCTCATTCCACTTGGAAGGAAGTTATTGGTTTTGAGGGTATAAGGACTGCTATTTGGAGTTCTAGGTATTATTGAATTTAGATCGTTGACCATACAACCAGATTTTGAACATTCATGCTATCGATACTTCAGTCATACATTTAACATTGCATTGTTAAGGATGACATGACAACATTTTGATATTGGATTGTGGTTTACATACCTGCACTCAAGAGAACAAAGTGCCTTCATTAAAAAATTTAACTAACTACTAAATATTGAATTAATTTTTTTTCTTGGGGCATAATGCAGTGTGAAATTAGCAACAATTTTTCAAGATCGAAGAAGGGGAATCTTGTGTCAGTTTACATATAAACATGCAAAATGTTCTAGACAAGTACACTCACATGTATGGAGCAAATATCATATTGTTCATAAGTGAAAAAATTGTTTTATTCATGATAGAAAAGAAGCCATTTTCTTTGGATTGCATGTTAGCTAGAAATTTGATGGCACAATGCATTCTGATAGACAAATATTCACGCACTTATGTACATGGTTAAATCATGTGGGGCCACACCCAAATATGTGTCACTCTTTGAAAACATACAAAAGAAAAATTAGTGACCTTGATTGAGTTTACTTGATACTAGTACGTTGTTTAATAAACACAAACAATTTAGTTAAATTGTATAGTCGGTTGAAATTATATTTAGCTTTCCATTTATAGTGATTATTTTAATAGTCAATTAAATTGTTTTTTCTGTATATATATAGAAATAATTTTGTTAAATTTAATACTCAATTGGAATTATTTTTAAGTGCATAAAATATTATTTGTAAAAAATAAATTTCTTATTTTATATTATAAATTTTATTTAATTTTGTATTAAACTCTTTTATTGCTTGTAGATTGCAAACAACAAAGATTACCATTATTTGTGTTCGAATTAAATATAGTCTATCAATAGAGGTCAATATTTCACATTGTTTAGAATAGGAAATTGTCAATTTTCACATGTCTTGTGAAGATTTTTTTATGCATGAAAGATATCATAGATGTAGGACAACTTGTAAATAAATTACATTAAATAAATGTTCAATAAAACAATAATTATTTGCTATCCTTTTTACACTAAAAATCATAAACCCTAAAATTGAAATCCAAAAAAGATGATATCTAATTCTAAAAATCTTTAATTTGGAACCCAATAATAGTAATATCAAATTCCAATATTTGATACTTATAAAATCAATATTCAGTTTTTAATCTAGACTGGAATATGTCTAAATTTAATGAAATGTTGATTTTAATGACATCATTACATTATAATATAATAAGATAGAAATTTCATGATTAATAAACATTTACACTCTAGGTAGAAATGTACATATCAAGATTGCATTTGTAAATTCATGGAATAAGAAGAGAACATGTGTACACAAATTTACAACAGAAATACTCCAACATTTAGAGAGAAAAGAGAGGACGCTCAACCAGCTAGAAAAACCCCTATTACAATTGCATTTCAACCTTTTAAAGGCACATTCACGCAAAAATAGTTCTAAAACTACTTTATGACTTTACCTACCTTTGATTCAAGTTGATATAACTTGAATTCATTTTATAACCTGCACAATTACAATATTTTAATTAATTCAAAAAGTAGTTCTAAAATTACTTTATGACTTAACCCGCCTTTAAATCAAGTTACATGTATTTGGTAATCAATTACATGTATTTGGTATAAAGGAATTCAAATAGAACTAATTACCTTCTAAAATGACTTGCTCCCCTTGAAACCTATTCCTTCTAAGCTTTGTCTAGAATAATGGCTAGAATTTCCTTGAGTGCATTTGTAAAAGAATCAATTGTGATAGACTTATTTCCTGGTATATAAACCTTGCAAGTTCATCTCCATGGCATAAGTATTTCCAGGCCATCCATCTCCAAAAGCACACTGCAGTCTTGCATAGTATGCGAAAGATCACAGTGCATCATGTAAAGACATGTAATACAGGGAAATTTGCCCCTCATAAGACTATGATACAAGCAGGGGGAATGCTCATAAAATACATAAAAGTTTGGTTTTACACCTGTCAATTGCAAAAGATCCAATTTGGGCATTTTGTTGAATACTTTGTAAGCATCTGTTATTACCACAAGAAAAAAAAAAAAAAAGGGTCTTCACTTCAAATTGTTATTTTGAATTTGAGATCTCAAATTCGCAAAGGTGTCACATTCATTTTTTTGATGTTATTTCTATCATCTATTATGTTGGAATAATCCAAGTACAACTAGAAAGGAGAATCATATCTTCACGGTGATCAAGTTCTTTTCTTATTTTATTCTCTACTGAATTGATGCCCAAACAATGAAACATAAAACCATTATGTCTCTGAATTTTCATTGCCATATTAAAGATTCTAAATTCTAATTGTAATGTAGTTCCGTTTCTTGGGTATCTCTTAGTAAATATACATAGGATCATTCTCCCCACAATACACGTTTCTCTTCTCATTTCTCACAGTTTGTTTCTTATGGCAATGAAAATTCATAGACATATCATTAAGAATCGTGCAATATTCTTATTGCATTTCTCTTCTTGAAGTGAGAAATTCCAAGATGTGCGTGAGTTTATTGCTGCAGAAGTAGTTACTGTCCATGAAAACTCATAAACCTACTGTATGCATGCTTATTGTACATGCATTCTCTTAAAAAAAATTAAATATATTTTCCTTTTATATGTTTCATGCTTTAAGTGTGTCATTTAAGTGGTTGATGCATATGCCTATCCTTGTCCAGTTTATTCTAGTATAAACCTATACACGTGTTTAAGCATTTAGTCATATTTATTAAGTAACAAGTATGTATTGTTGTCACTAGTATAAGGTTTTAGTCTTATTCTTTACAAGCAAAGTGTAGGTATTGTCATTGTGTTAAATTGTGAAATTCAAAAATCTATCGATATTTTTGTAAATGAATTCATTTTCGGTGGAAATCGATGTTCACACTAGGTGTCTATATTGTGGGGGTCATAATGCATAAAGTTGATTCTATATTCTTTTAGTGGTGTATGAGTTTGATATAATTATGTGCATTTTGTTAATCGTAGCATATAATTGTCAAAATTAATGAGTTATTGTTTACTTTTTGAAGAGTCAATTAAGAAGTTTTTAGTTTATAATTTTTTTTTTATATTATAATTGTTGCGTCTTTATTAAAATCTTTTGTAAGTCATTCCTAATATTTTTTATTTTGTGTCCATCAAACAAAGTGTCATTTTAAAAGTAATTGAGTCGATATTAGTTTTAGAATATTTAGTAGTCCATATGTTTAGTGTAGATAAAAAGTAATTAAATATTACTTGTTAATTATCATCTTATCTTGTTGCAGTCTATTCGTTTTAGTTGGCAATCATGTCATTGTAATAGAGTTGAATTTTTTTAAAAGTTGCCTACATTTTAACTAGGCACACTCTCTTCTATGTGACATCCATCATTGTAGCATGAGCCTCAACGGTAAGTTTTCTAAGTAGCATGGAACCTAAATGATGGAGGTATCAGAGGCACGAGGAAAATTAGTGTCCTCTCACAAGCTGCTAGCGATTGGGGCCACACAATAGAGTAGCAATGAATAAATTAAATGGAAATATACAATGTAAAGACTAGAATACAATGGCAAAAGAAACTAGTTATGTTGTGTGCGATCGAATAATAAAGATGAAGTGTAGCGGCTATATGAGGCGATGAGGACTTAGTCCTCATTTTTTTTAGTTTTGTGTGCTATTGAGAATAAGAATAAATGTACATTCATGTTCACATTTTTCATAAGTAGGAATGAGTCATATTTAATCCTCTGATGTAAAATTATAGCAAGAAAGTGGAAGCATAATGTAGTGCAACATCATGATAATTGAAGAGGATGAACATATGTGTGTGTCTCTATTCATACCTAGGTTAGTGGTCATTCTTTGATAACCTTTTTTGAAGGTTGAAAACATGTAGAATTCATTTTTATAATTCCCACATTAATTTGGTTCATGTTCCCATACATGGTTGATGAGTTCCTATGGTGCTCGATGATTTCCCATTTCTTGGTAGACGAGTTCCCAACAATACATGGTTGATGAGTTCCTTCTCTACCTTCACTTAGAGTTATGGACCAAGATCCTGAACAGGTAGATGCAAAACGCTACAAAAGAAGTGTGATTATGTTTATCTGTATGTTGTCACTAGGGGGATGTTATGAAAATATTGTTAATGCTCCAATTGTATAAGTTAGTCCAATTTTATTGTGAGTGTGTGATTATATTATCTAGCATAATATAATATTATACATGTGAGAAAATAAAGTTGTTCCATATGCACCTATTATAGTTTGTAATATTAGTGTATTGTTATAATTCACTATTATAGGAAGTGTAGTGCCCACACTTTTTATAGCTCAGTAGCTTGTTGTTTCTTTGCTCATAGACATGTTTTGACAGTGATTGGTTATATCTTGGACATTATATTTAGATATTTGATCTTATTAGACAGGTGTGGACATTTAGGCGTATAACGCCAATTTAGCTTAATTTCTATATTGTCGCATTTCTTGTTATGTCATGGATACTAATGAATATGATGTTGTGTTTGGAACCTAATTATATTGATGGATAGTTGTTGCATGGTGGGATTATATATCACTTTATCATCTTGCCTAACTTTTGGAATATTGAATATAATTGTGCACGCTATCGCATTTTGATTTCCGTAGGATGTTAGGTTAGTGTAGAACTTATGGATATCTTACTATGTCATGGTTTTATATTTTATCGGATAGGTACGGTTAATGTGTGCAATGAGTGTGCAGGTGACAAGTTTATAGGAGAACGTGGGATTCAGGCCAGCTACTCAATCTTGCACAAGCAGCCCACGGGCTGAGTCCAAGCCATGTTCATTGTGTGAAGCTTTAGTATAGGAGATTATTATTTTGGGCACTTTGAGTGACCCCAATTCATGTAATGTTTTGTGCTTTGAATTATTAATTCTGTTTAAGGTTGCTAGTGAAGTTGTAAACTTGCTTTGGGAGTTAATAATCCCACTTTCTTTTAAATTTTTAGATTTTGTTTAATGAGTCACTTAATCACAAGGGTTTAGGGTCACATGTGAGACTCTTGGGTGGTCCCCACACCCTCTACCCTTGTGCCAAAAATGCAAAACCCGAAATTAGGGTATTTTGGGCATTTTTGGGGACCCCTTTGTAGCTTGGGAGTCCCCCTAACATAAAAATGAGCCCTTGGACCCTACCTAATGGGTAGGGGGCTTATTTTCAAGGCTAGAGGGAGTTTTCCCTCTCTTTTTACCTCTTGTTTAGTCACATCCATGTAAGGGATGTAGATTTGAGTGTTTATCAAAAGTTTCACTAATTTTGTCTTGCTAACATTTAGGGGTTTTTTGGGAGAATAGGGCAAAAAGATAATTTTACCCTTTCTCTTTTTTGTTTTGGCATCTTTGACCTTGATGAGGGAGAGGGGTGACACATGTCACCCCCTCATTTGTGAGGATGCTTACTTGCTCCTCTTCAAATTCCCATTCATGGGAAAAGAGAGGAACTTTTTTTGGAACTTCTTGCTTTGGTTGCTTGTGGATTTTGGAGCTTGGAGATTGGCTTGAGTTAAGGTGTGGAGAAATTTGAAGTGGAGAGCTTTTTGGAAAGCTTTCCTTGAGGTAGGCTCTTATGTCTTTTCCTTGTATTGTTTTGTTTTCATAGTTGTTAGATGAGTTGCATGGTTTTTTTACTTGGTTGTTGTTGTTTGTTTTACTCCCTCCATCATATGGCATGATGGAGTTTTGGAGTGTGGGGGAAGAGAGAGGGAATTTTCCCTCTCAATCCTTAAGGCTTGATAGACAAGCCTTGTAGGGTCTTAGTATTTCCCCTCAATGGTTGAGGTGGGGAAGATGATTCATTTGGCTTGAATCTCCTTCCCCATTCTTGGTAAGGAAACCACTTTGGGGTTTGAAAATCCTTCCAAGAAGGACTTGGAGAAAGGGAGGAGTAATAAGGAGGGTTTTGGATTGAAATTAGGAGCAATAAGGAGGGTATGGATTTTGTTGCTTGTGCAAGAAATTTTTGGAATAAAATTGTTGGAGAACTTTCTCCTCTCTTCCCCATTTTTGAGGATGAACATGGGTTCTCCTCCTTGTAAATTTTGGAGTCTTGTTGTATGTGTCTTATTTTTGTGTGCTTGTATCATTGTTGGTTTACCCTCCATCTTGTGCAAGTTTTGGTTAGTGATCCTCTTTCCCATGGGCTTGGGGGAGGCTAGCATGCATCCCAACCTTGGGATAGGCATGTGATGATGCCTATGGTTGGGTGGAAAACAAGCTCTTTTTCTCCTTGTATGGCTTTTTGGGAAGACATGGAAGTTGGCCCTCAAGTTGGAATCGGTGGCTTTTGGACTCTCATTGTTCTTATCCTTTCTTGTGATACTTTCTTGCATTGTAACCCCCTTTTGAATATAGTATGTAAGAGTTTACATCTCCTTGTAAATCCTCCATTTTGTACATTTTGTATCTCTTGGAAACTTGTCTTAGAAAATTTTGATTTGTTGTCTCTTGGGATTTAACATCTATGTCGCCCAAGCTTGTGGAGGTGAAGTATTAAAGTGAATGATCTATCTACTTGAATCTTGATGTAACTCTTGTACAAAAGAAACAAAGTGTGTTGAAGGTGTTGTTTGCCATAGTCTTTGTTTCCTTGCCAACATTGATAGGATTATGTCAAGAAAAGAAATCTGTTATTTTCTTGCACTTTCTTGTTTTGTGAAAACTTAATGAATACTTGTATTAGAAAATCAATTTCAAAATATGTATTTATTGTAGCATCTTCTTTGATATATTTTCAAGCTTCTCCTCTTAGTTGAGTTATATTGTCACCTGCTTCCTTTTGCAATAAAGAAATAAATTGCTTGAGCTTAGATTTGATAAAATAAAATAAACATATACTTTAAACTCATCATTTTACAACTTACAACAATGGTTTCCTTTTTGTTTTATCATAGCTTGTGAAATGGATATATTATTTTTTTAGTTTTATCTTAAAACATGACTTTTGTAAGATGCACAAAAAATTCTCATTTAATAATCATAGAAATGTAGTAAAAAGTGTTTTATTAATTTTTATTTATTTTTACATATATACTTAGATATACATATATTATATCATTTGTAATAATATATTACGGGTGTACATATATAATAAAACTTTCATATTTGAAGGTATGTTAAATGTATATATATACTATATACATGTATTATTCTGTATTAATTTTAAATAAAATAAATAAATCAAAATTACAGTAAAATAATATATATATATATATATATATATATATATATATATATATATAATTTTACTGTAATTTTGATTTATTTATTTTATTTAAATTTTTTTTTGGAATATATTGGGTAAAGTGAGGGTTTTAGAAGGTCCCACAACCTTGATACAAAAAGCCCATTAGGCCAGATCAAGCAATAGCATTAACAAAACAAAAAAACCCAAGAGGATTCCAAAAAGGAGAACGAAGAAGAGACAAGACGAAAAAGGAACTAGATGAGCTTCTTCAGCTCAGAGACAACATCTTTAGCTCTAGGGGAGCCAGAATCGTTTGCAAGGAGATCCGCCAACTTGAGAAGCTCCGAACAGTCGTTTGCTAAGGCCACTCTGGTAGAATTCGTGAAGTCCTCCCAAGCTTTGAGAGCTTTGAAGGCACGCTGCAGTTTACTCAGAATAGAGGAGATGATATCAGCTCTGCTATGGTCCTTTTTGTCATCAGCATCAATATCAGCAGTGTCACAGTCCATAAACAGGAGTAGAGAGAGGAGTGTCAGCAGTGGAATCTTTAACAGCCGAGGGTTCCTTAGAGCCAGTAGAATGAGAGGGGGGGATCCATCACAAATTGATTGATGTCACCCTGCTCCTCTTCCGAGGCGTCAGGGTACAGTTGAGCAAGTCCCAACAAATCAGCCGCACCAGAGAGACCCGGGCTGGAGACAGGAGAAGGAGCGCGCCCACTGGCATTGGTATCCTCCAAGAAAAAGCATGAGATGGGCGTAGGAAAAGGGGGGATAGCAGCGGGAATGGAGGCATCGCGGGGGGGGGCTCACGATGGCCCACGTCGGAATTCCGAGCCAGAGGAAAGGAGCAGGCGGCGACGGCGCCAAGAGGAAACGGTGGGAAGAGGAAGAGGGGCGAGAAGGAGGGGAGGGGGAGCGGCGGGTGGCGACCCATTTTGGGGTGGGAAACGGAGCAAGTCAGTGTGGGAAGCGGGCGACGGAGAAAAGAAGGTAGAGAAGACCCTGGTGGAGGATGACTCCCTCACCTTCCCGAGCCAGCATAACAGAGTGTTCCAGCGATTGAAAAAGAAAGGCAGCTAAATTGATCTTTCTCCCCCAACGGAGGTGGGAGAGAATAAACAGATGGGGGCCGAAAACCAGATGGTACCTTCCGTCGATGGTGAAGTATCGCATAATTGCTTCCACCACTCTTTCCCATGGCGAGGGCAGAGAGTCGCGGGTATAGCCCGACATATATTTCCTTGGCCTGTCACCCCCGGGGCGTTGAAGTCTTGAATCTCTGCGTTGAAGGGAACGCCTGTAGTAAATATCGCCCGCAGCAGGGAGCCCGGGTGGCATCAGCGATGGCGTTCGTTGAGATGGTGAACCTAGTGCTGCCAATTTGAACACGTCCCTCTCGACCATGAAGCCGTAACAGCATAAGAAACCAAGGCCGAGTAACCAGACATTCTTTCCAGAAAAGTAGAAATCCCATTTTCCACTAAGATATTCCAGACCTCGCCATCATTCCTAAGCGACTCGCAATTGTCGGGCTCAAGGCGCTTCAATTGCCCCCCCCATGAGAAGAATATTAGAACAGTTACAGAGTCGGAGATAGGAGCGGACGAGAGCCAGCCTGAACAGGAAACCAATAATTAAATTAAAACCCTGACGCCACCTCCTCGGATGATTAATGTGCGCATAGAGCTCGTTCGTGCGGGGATTTGCTGCATCATTACTAGGCGCCTTAATCAAGTACCCCCGTGTCAAGAGTCATGTCAATTAAATTTGCCGTATTAACCGCCACCATTTGAAAGGGCCAAGGCGGGCAAGCCGAAACCCAAGTCAGCTTCAGAAACCACCAGTCAGCAGTGGAGGTGTGTCATTTTGGGCAATCTGACAAAGTTCATTCGGGAAATTCACAGTCCAAATTTGCTGATTTTCGATGAGGACACCCATATTAGCAAGAAGATCCGCCGCTCTATTACCTTCCTGGAGGACGTGCTGGAATTGGACTTGAAGAAAAGATCTTTGAATACTTCTAATATCAGCAATGATGTTTTTAATCGACCAATGTCCGGGGTCATTGGAGCAGAGGAGGTTTATGATGTTGAGGGAGTCACTTTCCACTTGAAGGGGATCATTGCCCAACTTGATGGCCATCTCAAGACCCTTGAGGATGGCTAAGGCCTCCGCACGGTTGTTGGAGCCAAAGTTGAAATTATGGGCAGAAGCAGCAACAATTAAACCCGAATAGCAACAGAGAATGGCCCCTCCTCCGGACATACCTGGATTCCCTTTCGAAGCGCCATCCGTGTTGAGTTTTCTCCATCCCCTTGGAGGGGGAAGCCAGCAAATCAAATTCCTGTCAGTATGGGTTTTTTTGCAAGGAATGGATAAATACTGCTGCCACTCCAGGGTGTGACAGAACTGCAGTTTTTGCTGATAATTGGACCAAGTGGACAGGTTGATATTTTCTTGGAGAGCCATGCCAATCTGAGTAGCCACCTGTCCAGGATTGAGACACTTATCTTTGAAGATTCTTCTGTTTCTTTCTTTCCATATGCCCCATAAACCATGCGGGAGGAGGAGTTTTCCAAGCCAATTTTAGAATCGGATGAGAGAAGGGGGGAGTACCATTGAGAAAGGGTGTCCTGAATGGAATCCGGAAAGATCCAGAAGACTCCGAATCTCGATAGGAGCCACTGCCAAATATCATGTGAGAAAGAGCAATGGACCAGGAGATGTGATGAGGATTCCTCTTCATTTGCACATAGAACACATTTGGTGGGAAGGGGAAAAACCCCTTCTCTTCAGGTTCTCCCCAGAAAGGAAGGCATTTTTAGAGGAGAGCCAAGAGAAAAAACCAATTTTAGGGGTGATCTCCTTAGGCCAGAATTTTGTAAGAGGGGGGCCCACGTCAGCACAATGCATCGAGAGGTAAGCAGCCCTAACTGAAAAGGAGCCCGATGCGGAGAGAGTCCAGATAATCTCATCTTCATTATGGGAATACGGGATGTAAATGGTGGAGAGCTGCTCTCTAAGGGAGGACAGCAGGTCTCTTTGCAGGTCGCTAATATCCTCCCAATCCTTGATATCCCATGAGGGGATGGAATTAACCCTCTGCCAATAACCAGAAGCTAATCTACCATGAATATTGATGATACTTCTCTTGATAGGGTCCCAAGAGGGGTTGAGGTCAAGGGGAACATCACCAATCCAAGTGTCCCTCCAGAAATCAATGAGACGCCCATTCCCCGAATCTCCATTTAGTGCCAGCACGAATGATGGGGAGCGAGCTACAAATGGAATTCCATATGGTGGAGCCTCTAGTGGGGATGGATGTGAGAAAGTCTTCATTGTTAGCTAAATACTTAGCACGGAGCAAGTAGGCCCAACAAGAATCACCTTTAGCCACCTCCCAAGCGAGTTTTGCCAGGAGGGCCCCGTTCATCTCCTTTATTTTCCGAAGACCAAGACCACCGTGAGCAGTAGGTTTACAAACCTCTTTCCAGGCCACAAGGTGGATCCTTTTCTTTTCTTCAGTTCCAGACCACAAAAAATTCCTTTGAATTTTTTCCACAGCCTCCCTAACCGAGCTGGGAATCTTGAGCATGGACAGAAAGTAAGAAGGAAGATTCTGAAGAGTGGCTTTTCACCAGCTAGAGAGCTTGCCAGCCTGGCTGAGGAGAGCACCTTTCCAAGCAGCGAGTTTTTTTTGATATCTTTCAATAACTGGATTCCACATAATTTTTGATTGTCTACCATGAAAGAGGGGGATGCCCAGATAAGAGGTTGGGAGATCCACAATCGAGCAACCAAAGATATCAGCAATCTTCCTCTGAACTCTGGGGGGCGTGTTGATAAAGGAGATGCTACTCTTGATGAAGTTAACCGTTTGCTGCGAGGCTGATTGATACAGGAGATAGGATATCCATAATAGCTCTAGCTTCGATAACAGAAGCCAGACTCAGCAATAAAGGTGTCATCAGCGAACTGGCTATGAGTGGCCGAGGGACAGTTAGAGGTGATTTTCATGCCAGAGATGATGGATTGATTTTTTGCCGCATCCAGAGTTCTGCTGAGGGAACCTGCCATAAGAACAAAGAGGAAGGGTGACAGAGGATGGCCTTGCCTGATACCTCTGCTACTTTTGAAGAAACCCGCAGGGATGCCATTGATCAGAATGGAGAAACAAGGGGTCGAAACACATGAATAAATCCAGCTACACCATTTTTTGTCGAACCCAAATTTTTCCAGGGTCTTGATTAAGAAGGGCCAGCTGACTCTGTCAAAAGCTTTTTGCATATCCAATTTTAAGATCATACCAGGAGACTTCGCAAGGAGGGCCGAGTGGATGGCCTCATGGACAGTAATAATACCGCCTTGAATAAGCCGGCCTTTTATGAAACCATTATGATTGTGGGAGATGAGGTTCTGTATAAGAGGTTTTAGCCTGGAAGCCAGCATCTTAGTGATGATCTTGTAAGACGTGTTGCATAAACTTATGGGCCGAAAATTGGACACATCCTTGGAATTATGCACTTTTGGGGCCAGGGCCACGAAAGTGGTGTTCCATTCCTTTAGTAGTTTATCATTCATCTGAAATTCATTGACTGCGAGGAAAAGGTCCTGCTTGATGATTTCCCAAAAAACTTGAAAGAAAAGCAGTCGGAAAGCCATCCGGACCCGGGGCTTTGTCTCGCTTCATAGTAAAGACAGCTTTATGAATTTCCTCCATCGCAAAGGGCTTGGTAAGATTGTTGTTCATCTCAGGTGAGACCAGATGTGGAATGTGCTGAAGCATTTCATTCATAGATTGTTCCGAGGGAGCCAGATCAGCATGGAGAAGATTTGAGTAGAAGGATATAAGCTTATTGGATATATCAGAGTCAGCAGTAAGAAGAGTACCTGAAGGCGACATCAACTCACGAATCTTGTCCCTAGCTTTATGTTTACAGGCAGTAATATGGAAGAATTTGGTATTACGATCACCTTGGTCAAGCCAAAGGGCCCTAGAACGCTGCCTCCAGTAGGTTACTTCTTCTTTGAGAGTGTTGTGATAATCACTGAGGAGGGAGATTTCTTGTTGGTGAAGATTGTCCCAACCTTCCCTCAATCTCGATTTGCTCAGAAATTTTGATCAAGCTCTGAGAAAGCTCCTTCTTGCGAACCTTGATGTTACCGAAGACCTTAGACTTCCATATTTTGAGCTGTTTTTTGATTTCTTTGAGTTTGCTGGAAAATCTGAACATATTGGTTCCCTCAATCTCGATATTCCACCAGCTTGCAACCAGGGGGGTCAGATGGTTATTTTCAAGCCAAGCTAGCTCGAATCTGAAGGGAGGATTCTTGACATTCACCATATGGTTGGCGCACAATAGTAGGGGGCTGTGATCGGAGCCAACCCTTGGGAGGGAGCTGAGATAAAAGTCCGGAAAAAGAGAAATCCAATCTAGCGAGCCAAGAGCTCTATCTAATCTGCATTGAATGTGATTTCTGCCCAATCTACGGTTTGACCAAGTGTAAGAAGAGCCGTGGAGATCCATATCCAGAAGTGAATTTTCTCTAATGAAGTCAGCCAAAGCTTCCCTGCTAGCCAGCATAGCAGGCATTCCCCCTTGTTTATCTGAGGGATAAAGAGGACAATTTAGATCACCCCATTATGAGAATGGGAATTTTACCACAAGTAACGATGAAGTTGGTGATATCCCTCCAAAGTTTTCCTCAATGATTCTCCAAGTTTGGAGCATACACATTGATAGCGATCCAGGAGGAGTCAGCACCAATTTCTTGAAAAAGGATACAAAGAAAATTGGGGTGCTTGAACAGGAAATCCCCTTTGAGAATTATGGGATTCCACAAGGTACAAAGCCCCCCGGAGTTTCCAGTTAAAGGTTGAGATTCAAAAACAGCCGCAGGCCAGAATTTATGAAGCCGAACCTCAGTTTTTAGCTTGGTTTCCTGTAACATGATGATATCAGGTGAGTTCTGAAACTTGATGTCTTTGATGATTCTTTGCTTTTGCAGAGAGTTGAGCCCTCTTATATTCCAAGAAATGATCTTCATTTCTTTTGTTTGGGTTTACTCCCCACCACCATGGGGATAGTACTTTGGGTTCCTTGCGCCACATTTGTAGCTGCTTCAATCTGTAGCTTAACACTGCTTGGAATTCTGCCTCTAACTTTCTCCAAGCCTATATCAGGTTTCTTGTTGCTCGCTTCTAGTGAAACGGTGATTAAAAACAATCATCGGTGGAGAGATCTGAGGGAGAGGGGGGTAGAATCAGAAACAGGCGGGGCAAAGTGGAGGAAGGGTGGGAGGATCGAGGGGAGGAGGGGAACGAGGGAAGGGGGGGGGATGGGAAGGGGAGCAGGAAGCGGCGAAAGGGGGGGGGAGGAGGCAGCCAAAAGGTCCACACCAAGAGATGAAGAGCCTGGAACCGAAGGAGCCAGGGGTGGGGAGAGAGAAAGGGGGATAGAGGAGGGGGGAAGGATCACAGCAACAGGATCAGTGGACGGGTTGATTTCTCCATCCTCCAGGAGAGCAAAGGAATTAGAAGTGGGGATGATCGGGATCTCAATGGAGGACGATTTAGGAACAAATTTTTTCTTGAATTTTGGGGAGAGGGGTTTGGGACAGTGGTTTCGGTTGGGGTTTAGAGGGGCAGCTAGAGGCCCTATGGCCTAGTTTTTTGCAGAAAGAACAGGCTTGAGGAATGTATTCATAGTCAAAAGGCTGTTTCCAGTTCCCAAAGTCCGAGATAAGCTCTATGTCTTTTGGCAAGGGGCAACTAATGTCAGCATTAACACAGAATCGAGCATGAATAAATCTAGTTTTTGCTTTCGTGGCTTGATCTATAGCAATCAAAGAACCTATAGAAAGAGCAATACCTTCTATGACCGCCGGATGCCAAAATTCCAAAGGAAGCCCCGGAAGGCAGACCCAGATTGGGGCTTGGGTCATGGATTCCGTGTGTGGGTTGAAACCAGGAGACCATTTCCTGAGATAAAAACCCCGCCTGCCAAAGAACCACGGACCACCCAGTAGCGCTCTAGTGAAATCTTCTTTCAAGCTGAAAGAGAATAAAATGAATCCATTTGGCATAGCCGCTATTTCAAGTGCTCCACATGGTTGCCATTTTAGACGAGCCCATTTTTTTATATCCTCCAGTGGGGGGCCTCGGGCCCATCAGCGTACCCACCAAGGACAGGTCACGAGAAGCAACAGCAGCCTCCGTGATATGAGAGGGGATGCGCAGGGAAAAGGACCCTTCTGACAGCGAAGGGGAAAGCTTTTCCGTGCTGTGAGCTGATGTGGAAACCTCCACGACTTTTGACCAAGCGAGAGGCTGAGAGGGAGAGAGAGGCCCTGACAGAGGGGCCCCCCGATCCGGACCAGGAGGGTCCGGCATTAGAGAGGGGACCAGAGATCGCAGGCAGAAGCAGCAGGCAGAAGCGGCAGGCGGGAGCTACCGTCAAAAATCTTTCGTTTGGAATTGAATTGTTTTTTTTTTTTTATTTAAAATTAATACAGAATAATACATGTATATAGTATATACATATATACATATATATATATATATATATATATATATGTACATATGTATGTATGTATGTATATATGTACATACATATATGTGTATATGTATATATGTATATATATATATATATATATATATATATATGTATGTATGTATGTATATGTATGTATGTATATATGTACATACATATATGTATGTACATATATGTATGTACATATATACATACATACATATACATACATACATACATATATATACATACATATATATATATATACACATATATACATATACACACACACACACAGATATATATATATATATATATCATACAGTTTAATATACTATAAAATATAGTTAACATATATATATTTTATACAATATATGTAATTTGAATTAGACAAAAAAAAACACAAAAAAAAACACAAAAAAAATTTAAATCGGTGGGTATGGGGGCGAGGGGAGGGGGTGGGGGTGGCGAACC
Source organism: Taxus chinensis (assembly GCA_019776745.2). Lineage (NCBI taxonomy): Eukaryota > Viridiplantae > Streptophyta > Pinopsida > Cupressales > Taxaceae > Taxus > Taxus chinensis. The sequence goes on from CM034150.1 coordinate 74,767,407, forward strand.
CCCCCAACCTGCAAAAAATAAAAAAAAAAAATATAAATATATATATAGATTGGTGGGGGGGCCGAACGCCCCCACCCCTGCGAAATCAAAAGAAAACAAAAAAAGAAAAACAATGGCGGGGGGTGCCGAACCCCCCTGTACCCCTGTAAATGCCCCATGGGGGGGCGCTGCCCCCGCACCCCACAAAACCCTCCCCCCAGCCGCTTGTCCCCATACCGCCCCATCAGCAGCACCTCCTCCGCCCTTTCCTGTCCCTGTCCCACCACCGGTCTGTGCCGCCCCCTCTCCACGCGCCGCCCCTGCCGCATCTTCCCCTCCCAACTGCCACCACGACCCTCCCTTCCACACAGCCTCCTTCACATCTATCCCTGTAACAAAAATAAATCCGCCCCTGTGTGCACATTTTAACAGTTAAGGGAAATATTTGTATTTACACACACACACACACACACACACACATATAAAATTATATAATTACTCCATAACAAAGAATAATACATCAAGAGTATTGCAAAAAAAGAATAATAATAAAAATAGTTTCCATAGTTCTCTCCAAACACCTGCACAAGGGAAGAGATAGAAAATTGAGAGAAAGAAATTCAAATGAAAAGAAATGAAGAGATAAAGAAGATTAGGGCAAACCCTAGGGCTTTTTTTAAACTAAGGGGCAAGATTGATTTAATCCTAGGGTCCATATTCAACCCTACACACATTAAATCATAGACAATTTTGTGGGAAATGAAATCTGTTTAATAATGAGTAGTTATTGTTCTTGGGGCAACCTTTTAACTAAAAGAGAGAGAGACATTAAATGTGTGTAAATTTAAAAGATAGGTAAATAATTAAAGACGGGTTTAGGCTAGTAATTATTTAAACTAGTTAAATTAAATTAGAATAAAATTAGCTGTTATCGAGAATGGGACTAGTGATGGACTAGTATTAATTCAACACTTAAAAAAAATTTACACTGAAATTTTAGTCACCTTTGGTCTAGTTTTTCGGTGTCCCAGCAGGGGCATTACAGGAAGCTTGAGTGTACATGAGCTAGTAACTCACTAGAATAGAGATATCCTAGGATATAGAGTGTGAGATAGAATAGGGTCGTTTGAGATAATATTGGATAGATATGAGGGATTAAAGATAGGTGGAGAAATTTAGGGGATTGAAGTTGACTCCTTGTTATTAGGACATGATTCTCTATATATGCATATAATCTCTCATATGTAAATGTCCCGTATGAATTGAACATAGAAGATTATTATTATGTTGGATTTTTAATTTTTTTGATTTAATTCGAATAAAATCTCACCAAATTTTACATTTAGTATGAAAGCTGGTTTGATATTCAAAATGGAAGAGAAATTTGTTTACATGAGTGGTTTTATAAGGTGGAAAAATTTAGGGGATTAAAGTCGACTCCATGTTATTAGGATACCAATATGAATGCAATCTCTCATATGTAAATGTCACGTATGAATTGAATATAGAAGATTATTATTGTGTTAGAGTTTATTTTTTATATGATTTTATTTGATTAACCTCTAACTAAATTTCACATTTGGTATCAGATCTGGTTTGATATTTGAAACTAAAGGGTAATTCGTTTACATGGGTGGTTTTATTGTTTTCTTTACTTTCCCTGATCCATAAAAATTGGAGAAATATTATGCGAGATTAAAACTTTGTAGAGTATTTATTATTTGTTGTTGGACATTGTTTAAACAATTATGTGTAAAGGATATTTGTACATAGGTATTTATTAAAGGTTTTGATTGTAAAGAAGTTCCATTTTCTGGGTGTCTCTATGTAAATTTGCATAGGATCATTCTCCCTACGATACACATTTCTCTTCTCATGTATCACCGTTTATTTTATGTGGCAATGAAAATTCAGAGACATAACATCAAGACTTGTGCGATATTATTCTTGCGTTTTTCTTCTTGAAGTGATAAATAGGGAATTTCAATATGTATGTGAGTGTATTGCTGCAAAAGCAGTCAAATTATGAGTTTTATTCTTATTTTGTCACAAAGAAACAAAGATGATCTTAATATTGACTCTAGAAGTGGATATTCCTTTGAGATAATAGATAAAAACGTCATTTATGAAGAAAGGGTTGCTTAGATATTTTTTCAGCTACCTGCATTTTAGTTTGGTATGTATTACAAATATTTATTCTCATATCAAATTTCATACAAAATTGTTACAATTATATATTTGTGTTCTTTTTTTGTAAAATAATTTCAGTATCCTTATTTTGATTTACAAACCTATTATTTATTTTGACATTGTTATGACCATAGTAGAAGTTATAAACACAATAGTTGTATTAATATAAAGCCATCAACACAAATTTGATATTTATTATGACATTATTATCAATAATAATAGCACCATAGAAGTTTTGAAAACAATATTTATATTAATATAGCTCCATGGACTATTACATAATAATTTAATACACTTCAAAATATCTCAACTGAGATTTACAACTCAATTTTTTAATGAGGATTACAATATCAGAAAACATAGTCATTCTTGTTGGGACTGAGAAGTGGCTACTGGTTTTTCCAGTATAAAATGTGCTCCCTCTAGTCAGGTATCCTCTTTTAATGCTCCCAATTTTATAAGATCCTCGATTTTTTAATTGATACTAGAAATATTTTCTAGATCTTGATCAACTGCATCACCTACTGAAATCAACTAGTATCTGCATCAAATTTCTTATTGAACAATATTTTTGGATCCATGCAATGCTCCTTAATTATTTTCTTCAATGTGTTGTTATAATTTTTTAGGAGCGTGAGTTTTTCATTCAACAAAATAACAACATTTAAACTTGTACATGCATTTTCTAGGTGAACATCTAAGACCAAAGCTTCATCCCTCAATTTTTCATATTTTGATTGCTTTTGTACAAATAAATATAATTAGCTAAAAATAAAAAAATATATCAAATGTAAATGAAAAATAAAGTACTACTTACCACAACCTTGTCTTTTTCAACATTTGCAATGATAACAAGATCTTTGTCTCTAGCCCATTTTTTATAGTAAAATTGGGCTTCACCATCCAAAACATTATCATTATAGTCATTACTTACAGTAATAGCAGCTAATACATCTTGATTCAATAATACATCAAGATTTTCTAGTTGATTTTGAACAAATGAATATAAAGTGTTTATTTTGGAATGGTTGTGAAAATGAGCATTTATTTCCTTCATCAAAATGTTAGCCTATAATTCCCATATTTTGAAGTTTTTAATATCTTGTAGAAAAAAATAATAAATAGTTACCTAATATTTCTCTACCAATAAATTATGTAATAAGAAAGCAGTCATTTTATCATCAAACTGTGGTATTTGTGGTGTAGTGGGTGCGCTGGATGACGTGCTGGGTGTCTATGACTGCATTTTCCATAAAACATGGTCTAACGGGAGCACTTGTGAACCTTGAATCATATTGTGTGGATTAAAAAACTCGTTGGGGTCTCACTCTCAATTCCCCAAAAATCATCGTCAAGATCATTTTTGTTGTAAATTTTTTGTGCCCGTTGCACTAGGGACACCATCAAGAGAGAGATTGAGAAACATTATTATTGTAAAATGCACAATGCCAACACTTTGGGATGGAAAATATATTTGTTTCCCCCTAGTTAGGTGGTGATAGTTGTGACATTTTTTTTGTGTGAATGGGGAACTACAAAAACAAAATGTCACTAGGAAATGGAAAAAAGAAATTAGAATTCATTAACTTAATACATAACATAATAAATTGATAACTAGTGCTTGCTATGACCATAACACACCCTTACATGAAGAAGGGGTCCCACTTTAAAATTTAGAAAGAGTTTCTTAGGAAATATTGATGTTAAATCAAATGAAATCTAAAATAAAAAATTAGAAGTTATCCTTGAAAAAAAAATTGAGAGTAGATTATGAGACACAATAAGATTATTCTTTAGAGATAACATCTTCATCTTCATCTTCATCTTCATCATTGGTGAAACAAAGTGGTCACAAATTTCAAGTAGATGGGAAAAGAACTATTCCTTACTTTTGAACTAATTGTTAAGCTATCTAACCTTTGATATATGATTTGTGGATGAACAATTTTTATTTACTTAGCTAATGTAGAATTGTGATTCCTTTTGTGTTCTACTTCCTTAGAATTACTACTAGAGTTTACAAAGAGTTGGGTTGATACTAATTCTATTTTACTTTGGATTTTTGTGTGTTTGACTGGAATAAAAGGTGTTTATAATATTTATAAGTTAAAGTAGAGTCTAGTATTCTTTTCTTCCCTACCCTTCCTTCCTTTTGAGTTTTTTATGAAGACCCACATCCTCTAGGACCATTGTAATTACTAATAGGTCAAGCCTCATTACAAATCAAAAGTTTTAGGTATAGAATATAATAAGTTGAATGACCACCTAGATAAACAAGATCCTAAATCATAATCATAACAGGTGGTCTACCAAGACACACATGTCCCTCCATAGGTTAACACTAGGTCATATGCATCCCAACTGAATTTAGGTTTCCTAAAGTAATTTGCACGTTTAATCCACACATCTAGCTATGGTTCTAAAATGTTTGGGAGAGATAATTATACCCCTTTCTCCCTATTTGAGAATTAAATTTGTTGGTTTGTACAAAACACCAATCAACAGTTTAAATGGTGCTTTAAGGAGGGTACATTGAATTGAGATAGTTTTGATGACATTTGTGTACAACTTATATTCATTATAAGTCCATTATGTGTCTGTTGTGTGTTCTTAATGATTATATTATTAAGGCATTAGGTTTCTCCACTATTTTAAAAGGGTCATTCCTACACCATTCACATCCTTTCCATGGTTTTCATGAAGTTAGGAAATCATGGTTTATTCCCATATTCGTTGGATTCCTTCCCCTCATGTTCATACAAAACAATCATATCATCCCCATCCTCCATTCAATCAAAACTTATTTGGAAATCATGGATATGAATCTTATCATGATATATCTGATACATATTGGTTTTCTATTAAAAATGATGGTTTTCAAGAATAGGAATATATGTTTGGTACAAACATTTCCATCAATTATTCTGATCCACATTTCAAGATGCAAGATATAGAAGACACCATAAAGAAATCTCAAGAGATGATTGAACAAATGAGGGATAGACATATTGGTTTTTGAGTACCATGTTCATGGGAAGATCCTTGACCAAGTAGGTACACCCCTCAATAAAAGGTTCAAATCATGGAAATAAATTTAAAGAAGGTGTAGGAGATGGTTGAAGAGATAGAGATTAACGAATCTGATCCAATACAACCTTGTCTATGGGGTATTATTTTTCCACAATCATATAATCTCTCAACCCAACCACCCCAATAACTCCCACAATATCTAAATACTCAACATTTCCCACCTTCTTTAAATCCAAATCTATATCACTATGCCATAAATTCATTTTCTCATTCATCTACATGAAAATATTCAATCTTTTTACCAAGATCATACCTAGATATGAACATATGGCATCAAACCAACGTATTCACCATCCAAAATATGAAGAAGTCATTGTAACTATGGAAAGATGATTTAGAGAGTTGAAAAATAGACAAGAATTCTTTCAAAATCTAAAGGAGTGTGCTAGAATCTTTGAAATCCTTGTAGTTGCTAAAGAGTAATCCTTAAGAAAAAAAAGTATTAGATGCTCAAGAGGATGACTATTTAGATCCCAAATATGAAGAGAAATAATTATTTTCTTACTTAAAGATATGGATGAAGAAGGATCAGTAGAAGTCACAAGTCTTCAATTTAATTTCAACATAACAAATTCTTGCTAATAGGATTTCATATAATGAGTAGGAAAAGTTAAAGGAATATGAAAAATAAGCAAAAATTATAGCTCCTTCATATTCACAACCAAGAGATCATCCTCCCCCCACACTTATAAAATTTGAGAGCCCCACACTGTCGATTAAAGATGTAAATGGTGGCCAAGCTTTATCTACACCTACATGGGAAGTAATTATAGGAGATGCATTTGCAAAATCTGACAGTCAAGTTGAACTCCAAAAGGTATAAATTATGTAATGTATAGGAGTAGATTGTGAATTGATTTTGGAAGCACACTCACTAATAAGACCTTCTAATTTCATATAAGAAATCATGTTGATAATGCTGATTATTTGAATGTAGATCTATTTATAGATTTAGAGGAGTCTTTGGAGACCAAACAATTATAGGATAAGATGGAATTTTCCTTGGTAGATTTAAAACATCCCCATGGTGTAATTATCATAGATAAACTATTCATCCAAGAAACAATAATGTCAAATGAGATGAAACAAGGTGAATAAAATTTAGATTTGATGACACAAATTCTAGAATTTGAGAAATAAAGGATGGAGATACTCCAAAAAAAAAAGAAAATAGAGGAATTGTAGGTCGAAGCGGTCATTCAAACCAAATTTGATGAGAAAAAATACCTATAAAAATTCAATTCAATAGAACTTACCCACCCACAATTCATCACAGTTGAAGTAAAATAGTTCCATGAGTTTTAGTGGTTACATTTTGAGGTAACCCATTTTGAACCTTATGTTGTTTTTGGGAAGGAATCATTAGTTTTTTGTGCAATCTTTGTTTTGATGGATTTTTAGAGGGAATACAAGGATGTCAATGCCTTTTTGAGGACCTCTAAAAGTGAAAAATTGTTATTACCATGTAATGGGAGGTATTTATTTCTAAAATTTCAAGTTCATCTATCATATTTTAATTGAACATTGTTAGTTTAGGAGTAGGAATTTTTTTAAATATTTCATATATAGTTTCATGGTTCATAAGCTTTCTTGCATAATAAAATGAGGGATATATTTGGCATCTCACCCTTGAAACTTACATACGTCTTTTTGCAAAAGGAAAGGATTACTACATTACTGAATGAAAATTTCAAACCATGTCTAAGATGGAAAGACACCAATATCAACACGATGACAAATAACCCCAAAAGATAAGTACATTAGGAAAGATTGATCTTTAATAATGAGCACAAAGACCATGGAATAGTGTACTAGTTATATCAACCTATTCTTTTACATGGCCTTCCTCCTATTGAATGAAAAACACAATTGGAGAACCAAAGATACAAAGTATCTTATCCTTTCTCTCATAAAACTCCTGATAATAATCCATGACTCCAAAAACATATAGAATTTAACTAATGCAAGATGCATACATTCCCCTCTCAATCAAACTCCTACAAGAGGGATGACAACCACTTATAACCTACAAAATTTTAGTTTTCCCTTCATGGGTGGCCAACCACTCTCTCATCATTCTTCCACCATAAAGGAAGGTTCATTTACCATTTCTCCAAGTCACACATGATTTAGACTTCTTCTTAGGAAAGGCCATAGTTACAGTAATATGTATTCAAGACTTATCTAATTTTTGTTCTAGTATTTCCACCTTCTTTGTTAAACAAAAAATGGCTTGGTTTGTGAATCTTCATTAGGAATTCTATTTCCTGCTCTTGAAATTTCAAGGTGATAGTTGTTCCAAATAGGTTTTAGGCCACCTATAAAGGTAAAGTATCCTTCAAACAAAAAATTGAAACAAATCAAAGATAGAGGAAATACTAACTTATCTAACTAGAAAACAAAATCAAATATTGTCAAAAGATGAGAATTCCTCAACCAACTCCATGAAATTGGCAAAGCTAGAACATAGCAAACCAATTGCAATTCATATTCACTATCATATAATATATTTTGTAACAAACTTCCTACAATATTAACCATAATGGGTAATCAGAAACAACATACCTTGATAGAACTTTGGGAATACTACAAAACAAGAAAATAAAGTGAGAGCTCAAAATTTGCATGGAGCTACAAGTTATACTTGTAACCAACTCTCTCTATATAGGTAAGTTGTCATGACTCGATGATCAAAGTAGCTAGTGAACTTAATTTTAACTCGTGTGAGCTATGAATTAAGGACACAATTACGGACTATCTTGGTTTTGGTCATAAATATTTACAAAAATGGACTTTGAATTATCATTGGATAAACATAGAAAATATTTATGTAAATCTATCTTTCAAATGCCACCTTAGAAGGATGAAATTATACATTTGTGGAAAATAAAGGATTGACCCATCATGACTTCTTTAGATTGATCACTCACTCTCCATGAATTGAAAATAAAAGAAAGGCTCAACTTCACTATGTGTATCCAAATAAGTGAGCACTAATTGTAGTTAAACATCTTAAAAGAGGGAATATTGCATAGAATTCAGTAGTGATTTTGTTTCTCTTGGATTTTGGGACAAACAAAAGAAATGTTTTATGAATGATTAATTTTTTAAATAGATTAATGATATCACTAATGAAATACAAAATTTTCATGCTTAGAAAATCATGATACATGCTTAAATTTTTACACCTTCACAAAATGAACAAAAGAGTTATCGTCATATTTTCATGTCATGTAGCATTATCATTCTGAAAGGTAAAACTGGTTCTCAACCCCTAAATATTGTGTCAAAATAGTAGAGTTCTAAAAAATGGGAAAACAAAAATAAATCTTATTTTCAAAATAGAAGTTACTCAAATAAAAAACAATCAATAAAACCAAGGGGTGATTTGAGAGAATCTCCATTGAGGATATGAATGCTTGGATGGTAGCAGAGTAATGCCTTAAAAAATTTCACATGATATGGTTACATGACTTGGTAAGTTATTCGAAGAAGTCTGTTTTATTTGAAGTTTTAAAGAAGATTAAATTAACTGCTCAGGTTATCAAACACAACAAAAAATTGACCTTTTTGGAGTATGATTAACTGAGTAAATCTGAAAGTGAGAAACAAAAATAGTTTTAACAAATTATTTTAATTCAAAAATCATTTATTTCTTGTTATTATCATTCTACCTTGAAAAACACTGTACCAAAAATTTTAACATCTAAAAAATCCTTGAAGATTTTTTCTCCGTAGAATTCACCACTTTTTTATAACCATAACACACCCCTACACATTAAAATATTGGGATTCCCACTTTAAACTTTAGAAAATATATCTTAGGAAAGATGGATATTAAATCAAATGAAATGTAAAATAGAAAAATTGAAGTTATCCTTGAAAGACTTTTTGAGAGTAGATTATGAGACACATTGCGAGTATTCTCTTAAGATCAAACATGTTTACCTAAAAGTGTAATATAATTATACCATGACTTTGTCTAAGTTTCCTTGAATTATCAGTAAAAATGTGCTTTCACATGTATATTTTAGTGTCTTGTGCAATTCATGAACTCATAATGAATGATGACATTAGTCAAACATTTTGAAGACAAAATAATTGTGAGACGTTTAAATGAAATATTGTTTTCAAATTAAGGACTGAACATGCCAAATTACTATAATCTGCCCTGTGAAAACTACAGTTAATCAATTTTTACGATCTATAAGTCTATAGGAGGACTTAGAATATGTATTTATATCAAAGGTGTAAGAAAAACTGAAGTCTGTATTGTATGTTCAATGAGGGTACAAAGTTGATGAGATATTTGGCAAAAGTAGCATGTAATAAGGTCGGTAGGATCCATCAAATGCCATCCATTGGTAAGGCTCTATGGACAATGGTATCTCAAATAGACAAGAAGGCAAATTGTTTGACACAACTAGAGATCGGTGGATATAAGAGCACAGTGATACTAAGAAGCTCACGAGTTTTTTGTAACAAGAAGACACTAATATCTGCCACGTGTTGATCATCATAAGGGAATCAAATTATGCATGAAGATTAAAATATTAAATATGTCTAGAAAGCACCGATCTTTTCCACATATCTATTATTGGTGAAATATCTGACACTTGAAGCATATGGCGATGTTGAGTCTATTGCATCCATATGTTAATCCATGATGATGTATAAATCCTAGTTGCACAAAGGATGAGACTTTTCTAGTTGGCAGACAATACATATGTTACAAGTTATGAAGAGAGTTGTTGACTCTATAAATTTATGTATATATAGATATAAACAAAATTGTACAAGAGCCATAATTCAATACAAAAAATAAATTATGCTCCTCAGCATCCCATCGGTTAGGTCAAGAGAGCTTTTGTAATTAGCAACTTAAGTCAAGTTATTTAATGTCAGAGAGAAGAGAGACAGATAATCTCTTTTGAATTATTGAGTAGAGAGAGCACTTCAATCTTAAGGAACATTTTATTAGTCCATGATTAGCTTGAACTAACTTAGGTATGAGGTATAACTTATCTCCCCACTTATCCCATCCTTTGATACATGCTTTGGGGATGAATATTTTTATTGAGTTAGTAATGCAACATTAGTGGTTTTTTTTGTTATACTTATCCATAGATTTATTTTCTAGATCTTACAAAGATGTTGGGATGAGAAGGATAATGGCTATTTTTCAACATAAGGTATTTGTGTGTAAGTTTGCATGAGATAAAAGGTGTTTGCAAATTTAAAGAAGACAAAGAGTCTATATTATTTTTTAAGCAAAATCCTTCCTTTTGAGTTTAATTATGAAGACCCACGTCCTTTAGAACGCATTGTAAATACTCTAGGTTCAGCCTCATTCGCAAACCAAAACATGTACATGGGCTATAATACCATGTGTGAATGCCCATGTAGATTGTGGGAGCTTTTTATTTCAAAAATAATAGGTGATATACCAAGATATTTATTTTTGTCCCTATAAGTTAAATTAAGGTCACTATGCATCCCAATGGAAGTTAGATGTCTAAAAGATCCATACCATGAATCCACATTTAGGAGATAGGGTTTCATAAATCTGAATGGGAGAGAGTATTATGTTATGTTGTGGAGCCTATTTTCATGGGTGGAAGTTTTGAAGACCATACACTAAAATTATTGTACACTTTCCACAATTTTCACCGGGGTTTGGGACCAGGTCGTACACTGAGCGGGGGTCCAAGGGCGCAGGCCCCGAGAAATTTTTTTGGCCTCGAAAAACATGTCTGATATATCAAGAAACGTGCTCTTCTCATATGGGTGGGATTTTTGACCCATAGGTTTATGGGATGGTTTTGGCCCATGGTTTTGATACCCACGGTATTGTAAAACTGCTTAAGTAGTTGTCTACTTATATGGTTTTGTGCATATGGTAGGGTTGATGTAACATTGCAGATGTGTGTGAATTTGGGTGTGAATTCTGTAGAGTTTGTTGAGCATAGCTCCAAATAGATCTGGGTATTGTATTGAGAGAGAGGTGGCTTGTAATAAAATCTGAGAAAGTGATTCTTGGTGGACGTAGCCCAAATTGGGTGAACCACGTTAAATATTGTCTCTTTATGTTGTGTTCCTTTTATTCTGCACTTTTATTTCAGATCTGTAATATTTTCTGCATATTAGTTTCTACTGTTGCGATTCTGTGAGGGATTGTTCCACATATTTTATCCCTTATTTCCTAACAATTGGTATCAGAGTTTGGTTTGGTTTTCTGAAGTGTTGAATCGCAAGGAAAGTTTTAGCTTGAGTGGGAGCTATGACAGATGATGGAAGATCAAGGGTTGATAAATTCAACGGGAAAAATTTCAGTCTTTGGAAGATGCAGATGGAAGATTACCTTTATCAGAAGGATCTTTATATTTTGTTGTCTGAGAAAGTAAACAAACCCTCGAGCATGACAGATGCAGAATGAGATTTGCTGGATAGGAAGGCACTTGGGACAATCCGGCTATGTCTTGCATCTTCGGTATTATTTAATGTTTCGAAGGAAAAGACTACAAAAGAACTGATGGATGCATTAGGGAAGTTGTATGAAAAACCCTCTGCCTCTAACAAGATATTTTTAATGAAAAATTTGTTTAATATGAAGATGTCTGAGAATGGTTCAATAATAGATCATTTAAATGATTTAAATACGGTTGTAAATATGCTAGCTTTGGTTACAATAGAATTTGATGTTCAGAAGTTAGGGATTTATTAATTCTGTGCTCTTTACCTGAGAGTTGGAATAGCCTAGTAATGGTGGTAAGCAACTCGGTTCCAGCTAACTCAAATTTGAAGTTTGAGGATGTTGTAGGGGTGATTCTAAGTGAGGAAATGTGAAGAAAAATTTATGGGGAATCTTCTACTTCAGGGAATGATTTGATAGTGGAAACTAGAGGGAGACAGAATAATAGAGGAAGCCGCATAGAAAATCAAAAGATCAAGAAAGGTCAAAATACAAAAGCAAGATAGTATGTTGGCACTATGGAAAGTCTGGGCATGCAAAGAAGGACTATTGGGAGCTTCAGGACAAGAAGAAACAACATGAAGAAAATAAGGAGGAAAATGTGGCAACGAGTAATGTATGTCAGGATGCTTTGATTCTTTCTTTACACAATATTGTTGAATCTTGGGTTTTAGATTCAGGGGCTTCTTTCCATGCTACTCCACATAGGCATTATTTTGTTGATTATGTTCAAGGGGATTTTGGGCATGTTTTTCTTGGTGATGATGAGCCTTGCAGCATAGTTGGAAAATGTTATGTTCAGGTTAAGATGCAGAATGGGAATACATGGCTATTGAAGGATGTCAGACATGTGCCTACATTAAGATGAAATTTGATATCGACGGGGCAGTTGGGAAGTGATGGTTGTACTATGATATTTACAATGGACTCTTGGAAGGTTACCAAGGGTTCTCTTGTGGTGGCAAGAGGTAAGAAGGTTGGAACCTTGTATTTAACCACTGATAACACTAATGTTTGTAATCTTGTGGCTTCAGAAGCTGATACAACATTGTGGCACTATAGGATCGGTCATATGAGCCATAAGGGCATGGAGATCATAAAGAAGGATTTTCCTAGATATACAGAAACAAGTTTGGAGTTCTGTGAGGACTGCATATATGGGAAATAGAAGCGAGTAAGGTTTCTCAAGGTTGGACCTACAAAGAAAGAGAGTGAGTTGGGGCTAGTACATTCTGATGTGTGGTGGTCAGCTCAGGTATCATCTCTTAGGGGTTCAAGTCATTATGTTACTTTTATTGATGATGCAACAAGGAAAGTTTGGGTATATTGTATTAGAAACAAATCTAATGTATTTGACACTTTTGTTAAATGGAAAGCCTTGGTAGAGAATGAAATAGGTCTTAAGTTAAAATGTCTCAGGTTAAATGATGGAGGGGAGTATTGCAACAATGATTTTAATGATTATTGTTCTAAGAATGGAATCCGTAGGCAAAAGATGGTTCTAGGAACTCCGCAATAGAATGAGGTGTCAGAAAGGATGAACAAAACAATAATGGAACGTGCTAGGAGCATGAGGTTACATGCAGGACTGCCTCTTTCTTTTTGGGTAGAAGCGATGAGCACAATTGTGTACTTGATAAATAGAGGACCCTCAAGTGCCTTGGATGGAGGCATACCTGAGGAGGCTTGGTATGGTAAGAAAGTTGATTACTCATTTCTTAGAGTCTTTGGATGTGAGGTATTTGTTCATATTGACAAGGATGATAGGACCAAGCTAGAGGCTAAATCAGAAAAATACACTTTCATTGGTTATGGTGGTGATGACTTTGGATATAAATGTTAGAGTATTAAGGACAAGAAAATCATTTGATCTAGGGATGTGGTCTTTAATGAGAAAGTCATGTATAAGCAATAGTTGCAGGAAAATAAGGAAGAATCCAAGAAAGAATATGTAGTGGTAGAGGATCTTCTGGATGGGAAAGTGACACATGAATCAGTTTAGGAACCTACTCAATAGGAACCCCAAACTCCTATATTGAGGAGGTCTTCTAGGGTAAGAAGAGAACCTAAACATTTTTCTCCTTCTCTTTATTATTTATTACTCACTGACAGTGGAGATCCATAGAGCTTTGATGAAGCAATGCAGGTAGATGTCAGGAAGAAGTGGGAGCAAGCCATGGATGAGGAACATCAAGCTCTTATGGAGAACCAGACTTGGGATTTAGTGAAGCTACCCAAAGGAAAAAGAGCATTGCAGAACAAGTGGGTGTACATAGTTAAAGAGGAAGGAAACAAGAAAAGATACAAAGTCCGGTTGGTGGTCAAGGGGTTTACACAGAAAAAAGGTATAGATTTTGATGAGATTTTTTCTCCTGTAGTAAAAATGACTTCTATTAGAACTGTTCTTGGAATAGTGGCAGCAAAATACTTTCACTTAGAGAAACTAGACGTAAAGATTGCATTTCTCCATGGTGATTTGGAGGAGGATCTATAAATGTAACAACCAGAGGGCTATGAGGTCAAAGGTAAAGAGGAGATGGTGTGCAAACTGAAGAAGAACTTGTATGACTTGAAACAAGCTCCATGTCAATGGTATAAGAAATTTGATGGCTTTATGATGGAGCAAGGTTATATTAGATACCATTCTGACCATTGCGTATATACAAAGAAATTTGAAGATGGCAGTAATATTATCCTATATTTGTATGTGGATGACATGTTGGTTGTAGGTAAAAACATGTAGGAAATAAAAGTACCCAAGAAGTAGCTAAGTGAATCATTTGCTATAAAGTTTTTAGGGGCAGCCAAACAAATCCTTGCTATGAGGATATCTTGTGATAGGAAGCTGACTTTATCTCAGGAAGAGTACATTAAGAATATATTGGAGAGGTTTAATATGAAGGATTCTAAACCGGTTGGGACTCCTTTGGCAGACCATTTCAAGTTATCAAAGGAGATGTGTCCCAAGACAGAGCATGAGAGAATCTAGATGTCCAAGGTACCTTACTCATTAGTGGTTGGTAGTTTGATGTATGTCATGGTGTACACTAGGCCTGATATTGCCCATGGAGTAGGAGTTATGAGTAGATTTATGAGTGATCTAGGTAAAGATCACTGACAGGCAATAAAGTAGATCCTTCGGTACTTGAGAGGGACCATAAGGACAATTTTGTGCTATAATGGATAAGATATCACTTTACATGGCTATGTAGATTTATATATGGCTAGAGATGTAGACAACATGAGGAGCACGACATGTTATATTTTCACTGTATGTGAGACAACAATGAGCTGGATTTCACGACTACAGAAGCTTATGGCTTTGTTAATCATAGAGGTTGAATATGTTGCTACCAAATATGCAAGTAAAGAGATGATTTGGTTATAACAATTTCTTGAGGAGTTGGGGCATAAATAGGAGGAAGGGAAGTTGCATAGTGATAGTCAGAGTGTTATACACCTAGCTAAGAACTCTGCTTTCCACTCTAGGACAAAGTATATACAACTTAGGTACCATTTCATTAGGACAACTTTGGAGGAAGAGAAGTTGAAGATGGAGAAGATTCATACTAGTCAAAATTCTGCAGAGATGATGACCAAGGTGGTCACAAGGGAGAAACTGAATCCGTGTTCAACTTTGGTTGGTCTTCACGGACGACAGTGAAGGGTTAAGAAGCTTGCTTAGAGGAAAACTAGTCTCCAAGTTGGATATTGTTATGTTGTGGAGCCTATTTTCATGTGTGGAAATGTTGAAGACTATACACTAAGAGTATTGTACACTTTTCACAATTTTCTTACCGGGGTTTTGAATTTGGGTGTGAATTTTGTAGAGTTTGTTGAGCATAACTCCAAAAAGATTTGGGTATTGTATTGAGAGCAGAGGTGAAATGTAATAGAATCTGAGCAAGTGATTCTTGGTGGATGTAGCCCAAATTGCGTGAACCACATTAAATATTGTCTCTTTGTTTTGTGTTCTTTTTATTCTGCACTTTTATTTTAGATCCGTAATATTTTCTGCATATTAGTTTCTACTATTGTGATTCTGTGAGGGACAATTCCGTATATTCTATCCTTTATTTCCTAACAAATTAAACCCCTTTTTCATTATTTGATAAATATTTTTTGGTGTATATAAAACACCAATCAACAATACCTTCCTGTTGAACAGGACTATATTTTTCCTTGGTCGTTGTTTGTTGAAATGTTATGGTTTGTTGATGTGGGGAAGCTTGATGAAAAGTGTTTGAGGACGTTGTAACGATTAAATGTGTATTGATTTTAAAATAAATAAAGTACCAATTACAATTTGAAATAATGCACCAATTAAAGCTTAACAATAGGTGTATCGGTAACTAGTGAGGAAGTTTGGTGAATGTCTAATGGAGGAGGCACAACAAAGCTAATCATATGTTTTTGTCTCAAAAATGTAACAAGAGATGATTTTGCATCCATGCTTGAATACGCAAACCACTCAAGAGGTTGATGACATCTTACAACAACTTGTCTTATTGTATAGGATGCAATGGCTCTCTTATGAAAGAAGCAAAGAGAATATTAGTTTTAATAATGTCAAATAAATACATTTAATCATTTTGGAATGATTTAATTTAAAATTACCTCTTGATCCCCAATTGAAAGACAATTCACTTTCAACTTTTCATTCAGTGCAATTGGAATAATAATGTTCTACAACTTGTAAAAGGCCTCATAATATAGTGAAAGCATATAATTGCAAGATGAAAATGTTGCGTTGGCATTGCAAATAATATATGACAAATCACTTCTAGTCCTATTGGAAAAATATGTACACCAATCATATTTTTGGCCACTAAGAGAAGAGAGGATGTAGGAAACAACCCAATATAGAATGTCAGTTGGTCTTCCGTACATGACTATTCTAGCCTAAAAAAAATTAATCATAGCTTGTAGAAATGTATGTGTTACAACTTGCATAAATAGTCCCCTTTTTTATTGATTTTGGTCAGTTGTAAAAAAGAAAACACATGTTATTGACATTAAAAAAGTTAAAAAAAACATGAAAAATATAAAGAAAATATTACCTTCAATTCGTAAGCCATATTGGGACTCTAGATATTTTTTGTCTTGGTTAGAGAGCAAAGCTTTTGTTGTGATAAGGTTCACATTCAGATGTGGCATCCCTGATACAAACCCCTGAAAGGGGATTTATGTTAGACATCATAGTTGCAAATGCCTTGATACATATGTATGCAAACTGTATGGAGTGGGCACTTTAGATGTTATTTGAATGATTTGTTTTGTTTTTTTTTCTTTTAAGAAAATTGTGGAAGTATTTACAAGGCATGTGAAATAATTGGCAAAATGCCTTAGAGAAATGTCATATCATGGGATGCAATGATTTCCATACACAAGGCACGAGAATCATTTGACAAAATGCCTCAAATAAATGTGGTCTCATGGAATACTATGATGGCAGAGTATGCACAAAATGGGTTTGTTGGAAAGGCCTTCGAAACTTTGAAGTAAATGCAATTGGAAGGTCATGTAAATTCAAACTCCACAACCTTTACCAGCATACTCTCATCTTATGCCAAAATGAGAGTTTTAAAGCAGGGTGTGGACATACAACAAATTATAATGGAAAGGAGATTTTTGTTTGACCTATCGTAGTTGTGAATGCCTTGATATATATGTATGTGAAATGTATGGAGGAAGCACTTTAGATGTTATTTGAATGATTGGTTTTATTTGTTATTCTTTTATTATATATGGGTTTTTTACTTGCCAAAACCTTTGTGAGTTCTACTATAAAAGTTTGATAGCTCTTTTTCTTCCCGAGAGTGTTGACATAGATAACACACATTCTTAAACGTAAATGTGGTTAGAGGTTTGAGTCTTAATTCCATCACTCTCAAAACTATCACTTTCTCTACAACTTCTTAGTAGAGACCATAAAAGGGATGAAAACTCCTTATTCAGAAGTAATTCACGCATACTCAAAATAAAAGAGTAGGAGTGGGAGCTTTGTCAAGCTTTTTTATTGTTATTAAATGCTTACTATATATATAACACTCAAAGTACTCGTATAGATGCATACACAATGTGTATGGTTGTATTCCCAATGGTGGGCACACTTCTTCAAAGCTGCAGAACAACTCCAAACCTGAAATAACACTCCACCTCTTCCTTGTCTTTTTGGTGGGGGATGGGGGGCGACGAGTGTGCTATCTTCTATTAAATCAATCAATTTCTCATAAATAAGATAAAGAAAAAATTGTTGTAGGCTAAGTATGTATGTTTGCTCAATTTTCCCCTCTTCTATAATTTCAAAAAATTCAAAACCGATCTATTAAATTACCTCCAAATACACGACTTACTACCAAAAACATATATACCAATCAAATACCCCTTCAAATTACTTATACGGCTCTTAAAATCTCCCCCTAATCTACTAGTAGCGTAACCATTGCATTTGCACCTCCTCTCGATGCTAAGTGCTACTTTAATATTAAATGTGACCGTTGTGCGTGTGGGCCTTGCCAATGCCAACCACTACTGAATTTTCTTTGGCTTACTTAGGTTGGTGGACTACCTAATGATTCCTTGTCACGTTAGCTTCATAGACTATTCATGATATGCCCAGTCCACGTGCACCTCGTCTTTTCTGTTACAAAATAGGAGTGAAAGACGTGGAATCGATTAATATAATCATGTTTGATTCTTTTATGCGTAGACCACCAAAATTTCTATAGTCCTATAGGATGGTGTTGACTCTTTACAATAATACCTTTCCCATGCTAAAAACAAATATCTTTTCTAAAGATAAAGATATGACTTGTCAACCTACCTACCTTCCTATATCTTAACACATCATTCCCATTTTTTCCATATATGGCACATACCATTTCCATGACTTATCAATTGGCTAAAAAAACTTGAAAGTGTCTATAATGTCCATAGTTTTTCTTTGATTAAAAAAATATGTTTCTACTATTACTATATAGAAATATGTTGTCAATTGTATTAAAGATGGGTGGAATGAGATGTATTAAAAAATCCAGTTTAACTATCAAAATAACTGTGTCCCACTTTTTTGTAGTTTTTGTACTTTCAGCAAACTATGTCTAACAACCAAAACATGACCAAACACATATAAAATGACCAAACATGCATTTTTAAGAGGCTATAAATACCAAGGTGCAGGGCATCCAGAATTTACCTGATTTTTTTAATTTTTATAGTATTTTTTAATTATTTATTTACTAGTCAGATTTTAAAATATTTATGGCCACAAAGTGGGACACACTTGTATGCTTTGACAATTAATAAAAATAAAATTTTAACAAAAAAAATGAATAAAATATATTTGAAAAAAGTAAGGAAAAACCATCTACACCCAATAATAAACATGGTGTCCGGAAAAAGAGGCAAACTATATATCATATTTGTCCCATCACCAAGCAGACATCATGTGTTACATATATGATCTCACCCATCATTGTTTTATTTGTCTTCTTCTTCATTATGCTTGGCATGAGAAATTGTAAGAACAATGCAAGGGAAATTGTTTAGAGGTTCCTAGAACCCTCTTCACCCCCTCTGTGACCAATAAAATATCATCTATGAGAGTTAGATGAAACACTCCTCCAAGTATACAAGTGACGCCTTCCTCTCACTCCAAAGCCACAACCCTGGGAAGGAGACCAACGAAAGGAAAAGTAGGTGGAAGCGATTGACAGTGTAAAAGGAGCTTCCCCAATGCCCAAAAAGAGAGGGGTTTCAATTAAGAGATGCCTTATACGACATGACCTTTAGAATTACATTGTAGAATATGCAATAAAAGGTAACAACTCAAATTTTTATTGATTCAATCTAGGAAATACAATGTAAACAAAAGACACACACAATAATCTCATGAACAAGATGTGTTGCTTGATGTTAGATCCTTAGATCTTACTAATTCATTTTCTTTGCAAGTATAACTTCCTCAAGCATAAGATTCCTAGTCACGACCTCTTGAATTGATTAATCCAAAAAGCAATCGTTGATCTCTAATCATCCCATTCACTAACTTTGGAAGAAGTATAAGGGCATGCTTATATAAAAGGAAGACCTTACAATATTTCCTCAAAGATCCAAGTTATTGGGCATGATATTGCATATGTCCCAATTCTTGTAAGATAATCCCAAATCATTAAATAAAACTCAATGCAATTGATCTGGCTTAGTAACTTCAATTATGGGCTAGGTGAATCTTGTTGGCTCCTTATTATATGCATTGAAAAGTAATGTTGTAATTGAAACTCTTGTTGTCCCAAAGATAATACACATACTATGCCTTAGGGCATAAGATAACAAACTAGTCTCCTAAATGAATCCTTGTGCCTTCTCTCCAATCAACTTATATGGCTTTGTGGTTTCAAAGGTAAGTGTGTACAGTCAAGATAAACCTCTCCTCATGATGAGAACATATAAAAATGCGTTATGTCATACCACACATGAAAGAAGTGATTCTTTGTGCATATACTTGATGTTTCTGATTTTTACATCAAGTGATAAAACCCTACACTTTTCATTTGAAGCATTGTGTCAACCATTTTAAGATGTACAATACAGAGAAATCGTAATACATTTGGATCCCTCATTTCCTACACATGGCCTTTTCTACTACTAAACAATATTTTTTGTTACACCACTGAAATATTTTGAAGGATGTTCTAAACTCAAGAAGATATTGCAAACCTAATGAAATAATTTGGATATTCCATAAGACATAAATGACCATGAATCAAAGAGATAATTGTGTGCATATAATGTTTTTTTATAACATTACAACATGGACACACTAACAAGTAGAAACAAAAGAATAATACGAAAAAATGTACACTAACAGTTTGTGTAAAACTACAAAAAGAATATTGTGCACAAGAAGACTTACAAAAAGTGTACAAACAAAACCTACATGTAAGAATAAACTTTCACACTACTCGACTATATACAATTAAAAATTTGCACACTATGAGACTATACGCATATATAAACTTACGCACAATCTACTAGACTTGGCTTATTTTAATCTAAAATATTTTTTCAGTTGATGTAAGATTGCAAGTGAACTTGCATGCTCTTACATCATACATCTTAGGTAACAAATAAGACATAAGCTTCTAATAACGAAATTTCCTTGAATTATGTGGATGATATCCATGTTTTAACTTCTAATAAATGTATTTGTGTTCCATTTTAAATTTCTTGGCCCTTACATTTGACGTATGTTTGACTAGACATTCTTTATATTCATTCTCATGTATCCACTTGTTGAATATTGGTTTATTCACTCTTTCCACATTTTCACATTCCCTTTTTTGCATCTTCACTCTCCAATCCATCTCTCTAGAATTTGAATTTGAAGATACAATTGCACTTCCTTATTAACCCTGCTTTCTAGGATAAGGATAAAAATCTTCCACCTTGAAAATAGGTGAAATACCTATTCCTTTAGGTAACTCAATCTCATATGCATTCTTCACAAAATTTCACAACAATCTACACAGTATCATTTTCTTCCATTTTTTACTTATTTTAGTTTCCCTTTGAAAATATCTCCTTCCTCGAATACGTTAAGACAATATCTACAATATCACACTCTACTTCCCTTTTCTTTATGTTTATGTGATTCTAATACTATATTGTATTCTTATGTAGTTGTTTGTGTGCTTTTTCATGTACATTTATTATATTGTCTACAAAATCTTATGATCGACACTGTTCCTTTACCAAACATTGATGTTACACATTTCAACAACTCCTCTTAGATGATAAATTATTACAATAAAAATCAGGTTATGCTATAATATTATCCCATGTTTCTTTCTTACCTTCAATCAAACATCAAAAAATTACCTAAACTTATATTGGATACCTCTTTCCATCCATCTATTTGAGGAAACTATTTTAAACAACATTGAAACTTGGTGTTTAGTTTCTTCCATAACATCCTCTAGAAATGTTTTACAAATTTCACATATTTGTTTCATACAATGCTATAATGCAACTCATATGGCTATATAATCCCTCTGAAATATGGATTTTTAATGTTTGTTGCATTATTACTCTTCTTCAAATCCACAAAATATAATGTGTTCAAATATATATAAACTAACACAAATATTGAATCATTTCCTTTTTTTGTTCTACAGTGGTTCTAGGTAGTCCTAAAATGAAATCTATATTAATACCCTACCATTATCTATTTAGAATAGGAAATGGTTGATACAACCTTGTATTCATACTTCTCCCTTTCGCTAGTTGACAAACTCTACACTTGTAAACATATTTGCATATGTTAATGTTCACACACAACCAGAATTAATTTTCTATCAATAATACATATGATTTTGCATAACAAAATTACCTATGAATTCTCCATTAAGTTTCTCCTTGATCAAATTATTATGCATTAAACATTTATGTGCACACAATTACAAGCCTTAGAACAAAAATCCTGCTTGCACAAAATAATCTAACCATAATGTCATGTCTCCACTTATTGGTTATGTGGATACTTTCCATGCTTAACTAAAATATTCATCTTTCATATATTGATTCCTTCAAATAATTGAATCCTATGAATTTCACTCTCATTTTACTTAGTAATAAAACTCTACGACTTGACTTATTTGGAATGTTTTTGATTTACCACACCTATGCTAGAAAATAGAAGAATAATTTTGTAGGAATTCAACCCACTTCACATGATGGTGATTAAATTTACTTTGACTAGTAATGAACTATAGTTCTTGACGATCAATTTACAAAAAAAAACTCTTTTTGCGACAAATAACACCTTTGCTTATTGAGTTCTTTCACAATTGCATATAACTCCTTATCATGTACTAAATAATTACATTTTCATCATTTGAATTTTCACTAAAATATTTGATAGGAATTCCTTCTTGACTCAATAATACACCTATTATGGTGCCACTAACATCAAAATGTACTTAAAATAGATCACCAAAATTTGGTAATGTTAGGATTGTCTTCTTACTAACCTTCATCAATTGTTGGAAACCATGTTCTACTTATAAGATATATAAAATTTATTTTCTATATTTATGTATTACATAGGTAATCATTACACAATTCCATTTGATTGTTTTGATGATATTCTTACAAAAACACGCCAATCCATTAAAACTTCAATTAAGGGTTTCTAATGATTTTCCACAAGTGAGGATTGTTGAGTTAGGGACCTTTTTATTATTGGTCACAGTGTTCCTTATGATATTCTAATAACATATCTAGTACTGTACGCCGGAAAAGTGACAGGCGAGCACGAGAATCTACAAGTAACTCTTCCACATACCTGACCTCTCGAGGTCATGCCAAGATAGCTGGTGGGGGTAGAATATGTGTGGGATGCAGACAAACTAGTTAGACAGTCTAATGTCTTCGACACGCACTAGTGGAATTTGTGAATCTAAGGCAAAGAAGGCCCTTCTAACTTGGACTGGTGTGATAGATCAATCGGCAAGGATGACTGCTCGAAGGCTCTAATCAATATCGAGCTCTAGTGTGATTTGATCTATGGGTTGTGGAATACATGGAAAATGACCTGGGATAGTTTCATGTATATTTCCTGATAAGATCATATAGTGGATGGTGAATACAATTTACTCTACGGACGATTCTCTAGCCTAGTCTAGAATTCTCTAGCTTCGTTAGCCGCTATATCTAATAAGCAAAATTGTTCGATGATGATGGGTGGAAGTGGAGTGGACTGAAATACTATTGTGCGTAGGCCAGTGTCTATATCTGATTGACTTGTGGACTCGTTGGGCTATGGGATCTTTGGATCGCAACCATAGACTCTTGGTTGTTGCGGTCCTGTTATGGTCATGTGCGAAATCAAGTTCTAATCCCTAGTATCCAGTAATCATATGCTTTCCCATCTTCTATGTTTAGGACTAACAACTGTGTGATCTTCTCAGAATATCTCACCGGCATTCGTGCAACCTGGATCCTTAGACTGGTATCTATATTTGTGAGAGTATCTCCTGCACCTGGCTGTGGGACCAAAGGATCACAACCAAAGGTTTGTTTTCTTTCGAACCCTTCTACAGTCATGTGAGTGTTTACCTAGGGTAATATGTAATTTGGTTGGTTTGACCAAAATGTGTGTGCTTGGTCGTCCTCTATGTTTAAAACCCTCTCAACTGAGAACTGATCAGTTGTAAATCTGTTGTTGGTTCGGAATACTTGTATTCTGAGATTTTGGTCTATGTCAACTATTACTGTAATGAGATTTGGTTGAGGCATGATTGGCTCAAATATATATTCTCTGGGCTCCTGAGGTCCCATGATTGTCATACGAAACAAAATGCAAATCTAACTGTAACGAAGAAAATTCTAACTACATGAAATAAATCTAACATATATAACTTTTATTCTTCTAAGAAATCTTTTAACAATTTTAAGGAAAGAAAACTATTTTAAACGTATCTAGGAATAATAAACAATATTTTAAAATAGACAAGATAACCGAGTATAGTTATTTGCCTATGCGATTTGTAGAATTATTCTAAATAACTCGTCTAATCTATCTGAAAGATTCTCGATCCTACCTCGGAAGTGAGGAGTGAATCATAGTTTCTCAAAAACTATCAATCCTCATAGCTTCCCTAGCAATATCGAGAATAGAATTCACTGAAATGAAGCAATTATCTACTCTATTTGATATGATTCTAACTAGAACTTTGAAAGTTAAAACCTGGATTCCACAGAACAGTGGCGAATCCGATGGTGTGTGTCATCTTGTCCCCTCAGTATGATCTCCTCGTTCTTTCATGTTCATGTGGATCCAGAAAAGCGTGTAATGCTAGCACTGATAAGAGTAGATTTTAGGACAAGGACAGCTCAGAATGCAGACCGAAAATGCGAGTAGGAGAGGGACAGCACAAGAGTACAGAGCTTGGTTTATGTAATTCCTAGCGGGATTTTACTGCGAGTCATGCAACGTGAAGCGACCAGAACCTATAACTATCTTATTCAAAGAGAAAAACCTGCAACTTTAATGGCTTCCTAAGCTATTCCGTTCCAATGGATTGGATAAAATAACAACACTGTTTGCACAAGCTGGATATGTGGCTTACCAACAGCTGAATAAAGCTAACCAAACATATAATGGACTGAACTAAGAACTCTAAGCAACAATAAAATTAAATCTACAGCAAAGAGAAATTCAGAGGCAAGCTTCAAGGCCGATTGGATGAAATGACAGCACTGCCTGCACAAGATGGGTATGTGGCTTACCAACAGCTGAGCAATCTAACTAAAGATGCAAGTGAATTCAAGCTATGGCTTCTAAACAAGATAACAAGCTAAAATACTAAAATGAGGAGAGAAAAGATCAGTCTTCCAAATCCAGCCAAACTTCAGACCATTTTCTTGTGCACAAAACCATGCATTTATAGGAATTCAATCATCCAAAAACCAAAACCAAATGGAACTCCTAAACAATAAACAAAGGAAAAAACACTATTCCAGGGGACCAAAAACATAAATGCATGCTCAAGTCAGCAAAGAAAGCTAGTGAAATCGTGATATTTCACATGAGTCACATCAAAAGAACATTCTGGAAAACGCGCGCAGGACCGCCGCTCTGAGTAGGGTGGTGGTTACAGGACCGCCACCCTGATCAGGGCGGCGGTTTCGTCACTGAAGATCAAGAGGCCAAGGAAAGAGGGAAAAAGGGGAAAACAAAGGGCGCGGGGGCTAAGCGGGGCATGCGGGATGTTAACGCATACTCCGAGGGCTTTTCCGGATCCCGAACACCTTGCGAGGAGACCTGTATCATCATTGGGGAACTTATTACGCTGTTCCGCAGTAAAGTACCTTACAATTTTGGGTACGTACATATTGCCCCCTCGGAGAAGCGTTTTAGCCATGAAGAGGCATAAAACGGTGGGTCCGAGTATGGCAGTCCCGAAATGGGGAGTTAGAAGCTATACCTTACTCATCCGTGTGTTGAAACGACGCCATCCGAAATTCCCGCTATCTGAAAAATGAAAAGAGAACTCAAGTGCAGATAGATACAAAAATTGAAAAATAAACGCTAAATTAATAGGGAATGAGAACGTACCATTCGTGCGGGGATAGGAACTTACCTCCATCAGCGCTCCAAACCTGCGAAAAAATTCTTTTAAAATGAAATAGGGTGCTATATATATGAAAGTGGGCCCATTTTCCTATTCATTTGTACGCGTTGATTTGATTGATTTTGAGCTCTGGGACCCACGGTGACGGTTTCATGCGTGAGTAGAGTCAAAAAGTCCGTAGTGAGATCGTGATCATGCCTCCACGTGCAGAACACCACCCTGCCAGATCACAGGTTGGTTTTCTTCAATTTTACATTTTTCCCCCTTTAAATTTTTAATGTTAAATTTGTCGTAATGGGGGGGTTATTTTTGAAAATGTTAGGTTCAAAAGGTCCACCTAGGGGGGCGCCTACTGGGTAGGCTCCATTTTTAGTTTAAATGGTCTTTTTTTACTCATTTTGGGATTTTTGGGGTTAGCAACCCGCGCGGGTTTTCGGACTGCGACCGCCGCCCTGGCCAGGGCGGCGGTTACATGACCGCCGCCCTGTTCAGGGCGGCGGTTACATGACCGCCGCCCTTAAGGCGGTGGTTACAAAACCGCCTCCCTGCTCAGGGCGGCGGTTCTAACCAAAATGCAAAAGAACTTAATTTTTGAGATTGCACTTGTATTTTCCTGTATTTCTATACGTTTTTATGACCTTCTTGGTATTGTTCAGATATTAACTTGCTCTGTTTTGTGTGTTTTTGGGTGTATGCAGGTGAGGGAGGAATACATCAGATGGAGCCGAGAGAGAGAGAGAGTGTGACTGGCTATCAGGGGTACTGGATGCCCTCTCACCAGACGAGGAGGACACACTACAGAGGGCCGGTATACTGCGCATATCGCGCGTTCCCACATGTCACACCATCTAGTCACATCCTTTGTGACTTATTTTCATATTGGGATGCAGATCGGAACACTTTATGATTGCCAGGGGTCCGCGATGAGTGGACTATCATGTTAGAGGATGTTTACCATATTTTGGGGGTCCCGATCATCGGGAGGAGACTCACATTAGAGACGGCAGGCTCACAGGCACAGATTGCACAGTGGGCAGGCTATATGGGAGATGCAGCTATCTCCACGGGGTCGAAGAAGGGAGTGAGAGTTCGATCCATCCCTTCTTTGCCTATCCCCATATTTCGACAGGCCATCATGGGGATCCTTGCCTCGAGATTGATCGGGGACAAGGGAGGGGACACTTTGTTATACTGTTGGGCCCCCATCATTACACAGATAGAGGGGCATGGCCGGATATACGCCTGGGGTGCAGACATTCTGGGGACCACCTACCATGATTTATATAGGGTGGTCCGTTTACAGGGACAGTCATTGAGCCACCCAACTCTAGTCATGAGTTGGGTGTATGAGCATTTTATTCCCCTATGGCAGAGGCGTAGAGGTGGCAGATCCTGGGGCTGTGAGGGCAGCCAGATGGTCAGATATGTCGGTACTTAGAGCACCTCACCAGCCAGTTGCCTCCCTTACCATAGCAGATATGGAGGCGACACCGTACCGGCTTATGGCCGGCATATGGGGCGAGGAGACCCTTACATTGATCTCTTGCTCCACCATAGGGCAGCTCATCGACCACGTGGGATGGGTGGAGGTACATCCTTTTGGCAGAGTTCCTCAGTAGTTTGGCCTTCCATATGCGGGCATGCTTCCCCCAGTGGCACCAGTTTACAGATCAGTTCGCGAGGCCAGAGGGGGGCCTAGAGGCCAAGGTTGGACAGTGGTCACTCCTGGCACTCCCATTGCAGCCAGGAGGATAGTTCGGGCCAGAGGGAGAGCCGGTGCACCTCGGGCACCTTTGCTTCAGATTGCTGCGGGTCCTGCTCACAGCAGCGATGACCCTATAGACATTGACTCTGATTCTGAGGAGCTTACAGAGGGAGGGTCAGAGGAGCAGACTGATGATAGCGATCCTGAGTGGCATGACACTCAGGATATTATGCAGGTGGAGAGGGCCGAGGAGAGCGCAGAGAGGGACACTCTAGTCTCAGAGGAGCCACTCTCCCAGAGCCATGGTGGAGAGGATGAGTCCGTTGTGGGGCGTCATGTTGCTCCTACTACAGGAGCAGCCCCTCAGTCGGCAGTGGCATCCACGGCGGGTGCTGGCCCTAGTGACCCATCTTGGAGGCCCGGTGATCTGAGTAAGTTATCCTTTCTTCCTTTCAATGTTTGTTTAATTTAGGATTTGTTATCTCTCCTTGTGTTTTTATCTTGTATATTTCAGCCTCTTGCTTGGTTTCTAATTTGTTTTTCTCCTTTGTTTGCAGAGACTGTCGACGAGTGGCGGGATCTGATCCGCAGGGTATGCACTGATTCCCTGATGATCCCCATGGATAGGACCCGTGTGGAGCTATCCGTAGATGCCGGGGAGCCCTCAGCAGCCGGCAGGCATACCGACGTCTTCACTCCCATTTGGCACGTGGCCAAGATGGTGTCGACCCTACGTACAGAGTTGGCGGGCTATAGGATAGCTGAGCACCTTATGAGGAGCCAATCTCATGGTGAGACCACGGCTACTCCTCGGGACCCTAAGCCCTCTGTTCATTCAGAGTGTCGGCGTAGCCAAAGTCCTAGGCGAGGGCGCGCACCTTCGGAGGGGTCGCGTAGGGGTTGAGAGACCACTTGGCTCCTATGTATTTTGTACTATAGATTTTTTTGTATATTACGGGCTCTTTGAGCGTTTTGACCATGCCTAGTGCATGATGGCATTGTATATAAACATTGATTATTTATATATATGCATTCGTTTTTGGATCAAAAGCTTGTCACCCATGTTTTCCTTTCTATTTCCAGCTTCCTTGTGTATATTACGATGTATGGTTTATATGCCTTCTAGAATGTATGCAATGGAAAACAAATGATGCAAATGTTTGCTTTCTTTTTGTGTTTCATGATGCTGATACATGATATTGTAGATATATTGTGATCTTGAATCTTAGCTTCTGTGAGCAATTTGGATACCTCATGTTTGTTTTGGCAAAGTGATGAAAATAACCAGTATGATGAACAGATTAACTTGCCCCACTCCTAACTCCACGCAACTAGTAAGATGCGAGGGCTTATCACCAAGAGCCAAGAAGGGCACAAGTTATGAAATATGGTGAAATGATAGTGATGAAAGACAGACAAAGCTTTGGCGGAACCAAATTGGAAGCTACAAGCCTACTCTACCTGAATGACTTCATAGTTTTGGATGCAACTTGCTTTGCGGTTTATCTAGACTTAGACCCGTAGATGGCCACATAGTAGACAAAATTTGGATTTTTTAGGATTTTAACTCTCTTGGGATTTTGAACATCTGATTCATTCGTTTTTGACTCAAAGTTTGAATTGTTTGTTTATGACTTTTTAACATTTGCTTTGTCAAGAGAACCCCCTACACCTTGCCCCATGCTACTAGTAAGAAAGCATGGGTTTATCACCGTGGGCAAGGCATAGGCGAGTAAGGGCATTTCCATCCTTTCCCAACCCTACGTCACTAGTAAGAGACGCAAGCTCATCACCGAAGGTTGGTGGGGCAAGGAAATGTGTAAAAATAAAATTTTCTGTTTAATCACTTTTTGACTTGTCTTATTTGAGTAAAATGTTCAGTATATGCTTATTTCCAAAGAGATGTATATATGGGATAGATGTGACACCATGAAGCTTCTAGAACAGACCATAGGCAAGACACCTATCCTAAGAAGAAATCAAAGTGAGAACAAACTTGCAGATCTTGGTATGGTTACCGTTAGGACTTTGTCATGTCTGATTTTATTTGATAAAAGATTCTGAGATGATTGAAGATATATGAAGATGGAGAGGTATGATTAGAAAGAACTTTATGCCAAAAACATCACGAGTTTGTAATGAATTGCTTTGAGAATAGATTCCTTGATCACAATTTATGTAAGAAACAAGTGGACAAAATGATCTTAATCTTATATGAAGATGTAATGTAGATAGTTATATAAGTAGCGTTAGCTGCTTATGCGTAGAAACGTTTGAGGTGCAGGGAATTGACTGTTTCACCAAACTCCTCACCTTCTAACGTACATAAGAGGTATGCACCATTTCCATAGTCCTTCATGACTCGGTATGGGCCCAACCATTTGGGCCGGAATTTTCTTCCTTCGCCGGTCTTCTTATCGATCCGGCTGTCCAGTCTTAGAACTAGATCACCTTCGTATATATCGCGTTCATAGACCTTCTTGTTATACTACCGGCACATTCGGTCAGCATAAGCTCTATGCCGTTGCTCAGCATCTAACCTAGTTTCATCTAGGCTTTCTAGTTGGGAAAGACGTGCTTCTCTGTAAGCGTCTTCATCCAGAATCCCTTGTAGTGAAATGCGGAGACTGGGTATTTCGACTTCAAGCGGGGAGAACAGCTTCTGCCCCAAATACCAGCGAGAAAGGAGTTTCTCCCGTTGGTGTTCTTATTGAGGTTCGGTGGGCCCACAAGGCCGGATATAACTTCAAATGCCAATCTCATTTGTTTTCTTTCACCGTTTTAAGGAGAATGGCTTTCAGTGTTTTGTTTGTTGCTTCAGCCTGCCCGTTGGCTTGGGGATAATACAAGGAAGCCGTATGATGGCTTATTTTAAATTTATTGCATAGTTCACGAACCTCTTCATTCTTAAAAGAAGTTCCATTATCGGAGATAATGATTTGCGGGATACCGTATCTGCAAATGATTTGGTTCAAAATGAACTTGGCAATCACAGAACCAGGTACAGTAGTAAGAGGCATGGCCTCCACCCATTTGGTAAAATATTCAGTAGCCGTGATTATAAAATTATGGCCGTCTGTAGATGAGGGAGAAAATTTCCCTATTAAGTCCAGACCCCATGTAGAAAAGGGCCATGGAGTTGCGATTGGTTGTAGAGCTTGTGCTGGCATGTGGATCTCGTGGGAGAATTCTTGGCACTTATGACACCTGCGTGCAAACTCTATTGCGTCATGTTCTAGAGTGGGCCAGAAATAGCCCATTCGATGTATTTTTCGAGCGGTGGCATGGCCACCGAAGTGGCCTCCACATATACCACTGTGGGATTCATGGAGAATCCTCTTGGACTCTTCTGTGTCAACACACCTTAAGAGCATTCCATCGAATGCTTTCCAATAGAGCACCTGCTCTATAATGACATATTTAGCTACGATTATGCGTAACCACCTTCTTTGTTGCGGTGTAACTGCCTCCAGGTACGTATGGTCTATGATATAATTAATGATATCAGTGTACTAAGGACACTCAGAGATAGCGGGTCGAGTTTTGATGTAGTATACGCATTCATCTGGAAAGTCTAAATCTACTAAATCACCTCCGTCTAATGGGTTGTCAGCTAACCAATCCGCGATGATTTGTCCTTTAACCGACTTCTGATTTACAAATGTTAATTCGAACTCTCCCATTAAGGTTATAAAACGTCCAGCCTTTTTAGACAAGGACCCTTGTGTGAGAAAAGTCCGTAAATGGTCCGTTTTTACCATGACCTTCGTTTCTTGATTCAGCATATAATGTCTTAGGTGTTTAGTAGCAAAGACTATGGCAAGGCATTCTCGTTCTGCCTGTGTATAGCGTGTTTCATAGTCGAGCAGCGTTCGACTAATGAAATAAATCACACGTTCTCTCTTTTTATCGTCTTCTTGGGCCAACATACAGGCCAGCGAGACATTGGTAGCTCATGAATATAGAATTAATGGGTGATCTAGCTTAGGTGGCATTAGCGTAGGTGGTGATAAAAGGAAACACTTAACTGCATCAAAAGCTTCATTGCAATCTTCAGTCCAATCAAGGCTATAGTCTTTCTTGAGTAAATTGTTGATTGGATGAACGGCGAAGCTTAAGTCCAGGATAAATCTCTGGATTGCACCCAGCTTTCCGAGAAATGATCTGATTCCAGATTCACTCGAAGGTGGGACCATTTCGAGGACAGCCCGAATTTTGGTTGGATCAACATCGATTCCTCGTGACGATATGATGTAACCTAGGAGCTTTCCTCCTGTTACACCAAAGACGCATTTCTCTGGATTTAGTGTGACTCCGTATTCTATTAGACGTGAAAGAATGACGCGGAGTACTTCGGGATGGTCACAACGCTTCTTGGCTTTAGCCAATAAGTCATCTACGTAAGATTCCATGATTTTATGAATTAGATCATGAAATATGTATGTCATGGCCCGCTGGTACGTAGCACCGGCGTTCTTGAGACCGAATGGCATAACAGCATAGCAATAGGTTCCCCAAGGAGTTATAAACGTGGTTTTAGCTTGATCTTGCTCAGATATTCTGATTTGATTGTATCCCGAGAATCCATCCATGAGAGACAAGAGTTCAAAACCAGCTGTTGCATCAACAATAACATCTATGGATGGTAATGGGAAAGTCGTCCTTAGGACACGCTTTGTTGATATCTCGAAAATCTATGCAGA
The DNA here is from genome assembly GCA_019776745.2 of Taxus chinensis. NCBI lineage: Eukaryota > Viridiplantae > Streptophyta > Pinopsida > Cupressales > Taxaceae > Taxus > Taxus chinensis. The sequence goes on from CM034150.1 coordinate 74,799,684, forward strand.
TGCGTATCTTTCCATTCTTCTTGAGAATGGGAACGATGTTAGATACCCATTGGGAGTAGTCAACTGGCTTGATGAATCCTACCTGAAGGAGTTTTATTACCTCCTCTTTTACCATGAGAGCTACTTTGGGCTTCATGGGTCTTGATTTTTGTTTAATTGGCTTTGCATCTGATCTAGTGACGAGGTTGTGCACCGCAATGTGGGGTGCGACTCCTGTCATCTCCTTGTAATTAAATGCAAACACCTTTTGATGTTCTTTGAGAATCTGAGTATGTATTTCCACCTCTTCTGGGGTTAACGAAGAGCCTAGTTTCAATATTCTTGGTTCATCTTCTGTCCCGATGTTGACATCGATTGTTTTCTTCGATCAAAGAGGCGTTACCCTCTTCGAACTCAAGTGGTGCTGGAGGTAAATCTAAATCATCCCCATTTTCTACTACGTATATGTTAGGTTCCATTTGTGAGGGAAGATCCGTTACGGGATTTCCGAAGTAGGAAGACGAATGTGGAATCAAGGATAAATCTAGCATGTGATAGGATAGATGTAGTGCTGCATCGGCATTTAAGTAATCCAAAGTACCAGCATCACTATCAACATGGTCTAGGATGGTATATTCACTTCTGCTTGAAAGAGAATTTGTCATTATTTTTATCAATGGTTCATCATGAATGGATACCATGAACCGGGTATCTTCTAACTCATTTCTTGGAGTAAAATGTGATGCTGAGGTTGCTATTGAATCAGCGAGAAGATTTTTCTCTTGTGGGATTGCTTCAATGGATATGAAGTTGAACGCCTTGCTTAAATCTAATACAGCGTTTTTGTAGAGCTGCAAGTGTTCGGATTTAGTTTCATATACTTCAAAAACTTGATTTGTCACTAATTGTGAGTCTCCCAGGACTTTGATGTTATCAATACCAATTCTTTTGGCTAAGGTGAGGCCAAGAAGGAGGGCTTCATACTGAGTGCTGTTGTTTGTGCATTCAAAGATTAATTTAAAGGCAAATGGGAGGAATTTCTCCTCGGGCGAAGTAGGAATTATCCCTTCCTCCGCTCCGTAACGACATTTAGCTCCATCAAAATGGAGAGTCCAATACTTAGCCGGGAGTATAGATGTTGGGGCATCTGCTACATTTGCGCAATCTACTTCTACCATACAGAGGTCCTCTGCTAGAAAGGAACCAACACCTAGGAAAAATCCTATGCCTATTGAATCAAACGGTAAGAACATTGGTGAATCTTTTTCTATCAATTCAATGATTTTCGCAGTAGTTCCCTAATGATATTATTTCTTTAGTTTTATCTTTAGGGGTTGGAATTGTTTTGGCTATGCTGGTAGTTTCAAGATCTGTCGTAGGTACCAAATTTTTCTTTGGTTTTGGGTCAGTGGGTTTATTAAGTTGGTTTGTTGGCAATTCAAATTCTGACTGCACCCCTTGTCTTTTCTTTAAATCAGCTAGGTGCAAATCAAAAGGTTTTGGATCACCTTTGGCTACAAATACCTTTCCTAGATGCAAGAATCTTACTTCCTGAAATAAAGTAGAAGGGGATTGCCTTCATTCGGTGTATCCATGGTCGGCCCGAGGATCATTTTATAATTTGTTTCCCGATCTATAATATAAAATTCAGTTAGGATTGTTTTGGGTCCTAGGGTGACCGAGCAATATTATAGTCCCTATAGAAGTGGCTTTAAGGCTATCATAGCCTCTCAATGTATTTCAAGTAGTGGAATAGTTTATTTCCCCATATCCAATTTTTTGGAGGAAAGAGAAAGGGACTATGTTAATTGTGGCCCCATCGTAAAACCATTGCCCGTTTTACATAGTTATTATAAACCCATACTTGTAAGTGTAAGGCTGGATCACCTCAGTGTACGATCTCAGCAATCTTTGGGCATTTTACTTATTTCGAATATGAATTTGATATCCTTGTCCGGCTGCCCTAGAGGGTGGATATCAAAATCTACTTGATTTACTTGTGTTTCAGGAGGTGGAGTGATGTTAATTAGATGGGCATAGACCTAATGCTTCTAAAAGAGTATCTCTGTGAGGGGGAGAGTTCTTTAGTAAGTCCAACAATGAAATGTGTGAGAAGGTCTTTGTTAGGTATTGCTAATTAAATCATAGGCACCTACAGGTTTTTCCACTATTTGTTGACTCTTATCTGTTTCTAGCAGATGACTTGGGCTTGGTTGAGAGTAATACTCTCGTGTTCTTGTTATAGCTTCGATAGGTAGTTCAGATTCTAATTCTACTAAACTAACTATCTTGGGTCTCGGTTGAGCTCCTAACTGTAGTGTAACTAATGGATTTAATGAAGTTGAGGCTTCATGATCATTGTTTCCCGTCGTTGCATCTTTTTTTGTTCTAGTTGGATTTATCTTATTGCTATCATGATTTGGGAGCGGATCGTTAAAGATCTTGAGGGGATCATTCTGAGGGGAAATTGCCCCTACGAGTGTATTTGGTGATGATGAGACGGGATCTGCCAAAAACAAATCTATGAAGAACTGTCTTTGTTCTTCTGGCAAGCGTTGCATAAATTTATTGTAGTCACGACACATTTTAGTATCGTGACCTCGAATTTTGTGGAAACCACAATAAGAATTGGGATTATAATTCCTATTTTGTTGGTTAGGCATGTATTGTGGCCTAAAATTCTGATCAAATTGTTGCCTATTAGGATTAAAGTTTTGGAATTGTTGTTTCTAGTTTTGACTTTGGTTTTGATAACCAAATGAGTTTTGGCTTGGCCCTTGAATGGGATTTTGCCATTGTTGTTTTTGTTGTTGTGGATGGTTAAAATCCATTGTATTGATCGTCGGGGTAAAGTTGTTGTTTCGTTGGTTATTTGTTTGTGACGAAGTATTAACAACATTTACCCTCTTGGGCTGGTTGGTTACCCCATCCATTGTTACCCCACGATTTTTGTTAAGGATTTTAGGTCCTTAATTGATACTTTTTATAGTTGTAGTGTTTTGAGTGGAGGTGATTAACCTCCCGTTTGTTCCATATGTCTTACGACCACTATCTATCGCTGCTTGGTCTATTCGAAGAGCGCTCTCAAGTACTTCATCGTAAGTTCTTAGCGGGAACTTCTGGACTTCTTCCTTCACCTCATTGTTGAAAGAATAAAGGAATAAATCGCATAGTTCCATCTAATCCATGTTTGGAGCACTTGCTGAGGAATAAAGAACTGTACTCCACCTTTGGATGAAATGGGCAACAGATTCGTTGTGTTCTTGTTTGATGTGCAATAATTCCCTGATTCCTGTTCTCAACAAGTTTGTTCATGTCGAAGGCTTTGATGAACTCTGACATGAGTTGTTTAAATGAATGTATGGAAGCCCTCAGGTATTCTATAATACCAATCAAGAGCGATGCCTTCCAAAGTTTTGGGAAATATTATAGCAACAACCCCCATCCCAAGGGAGTAATTCTCGTATGGCTGTAGCGTAAGCTTTGATATGTGCATTTGGATCTCCCTCACCCTTGAACTTGGGTAAATCAGGAAGAGGCCTTGGAAGCATGACGCTTCGTATGGTGAAGTCTAAGGGTTCCTTTAGATATTCTGAATAAGTCCCTATCACATAGCTTTCGACCATTGATTTTGGTTAATGAGGGAGTGATGGTGGGATAGGTTGTTGATACGGTGTAGCGTATGCATTGACAGGGGCATAAGGAGGTCCCTGTGTTTGAGAAAACATGCCAGGAGAGGAGAAAATATATCCTTGTGGTGATTTGGAGTACATGTTTAAGTATGATGGGGTATTGTCAAGGAATGGATTGTTTGACACTAGACCGAGAGGAATAGTGTTAGAGATGATGGGCCTTGTTGGCGTTTGTTGTGGATAGTGAGGTGGCATACCTAATGTGCCTACCCCTGTGAGGAGATCTACTTGGCCAGGGTGGTATGGAGGATTAGAACTCCTTATTTGTAGGAACGAAGAATTTTGAATTGCTTGAGCCAGTTCTAACCCTCTCACTTTTTCTACTAACGTTGAAATGACTTCATTTGGTGAAGTCACGGTGTTTTGTCTAAACGGCGTTTGTTGTACACCCTGATGTTGTATAGGCATGTGATATCCTGTCATGAACTGATCGCTATCTTGCCAAGTTTCTCCGAGCGTATTTCCTATATGTAGTGGCATAGGGGTATTTTCTTGAAAAGAGATCTCGGGTTGTATTTGTAAACCTCCTACAGGTGGGTACATACCCCGAGAATGTTGTTCACTCCTAGGATAACGTATTGACTGTCCATCATCTACGACCAGGTATGGATCTGATTGTCTACTAATTTTTGGTCTAAGTAGCATTTGAGGAGACGAACCAGATTCTCAGGTAAATGTCATATTGTTTGAGCCTGAAGGCTCTGTTTGTTGCGTTCGAGGGGGTTGATCTAACTCCTCAGTTTGAAAAGATGAACTATATCTGATTCTTGGGGTTTGTGTTGCCAACTGATTAGTTGAATAGTTGTCGCCCCATACTGAGAGCGAGGGTGATGATTACCTATTCTGTTGGGCGTAGTATGCCTCAAGACCCAAGAGGGGTCTACCATTTGCATCGAATCCCGACATATTCGGGGGGTATATGAATACCCATAGAATAATGGGAAGGAGCGAAGGTGATTTGTGAAAGAACACGTGATACTATGACTCCAAATGAGAAAGTAGGAAGTTTTACGTCAGCTTCACTAATTTCGTTTGTTTCACGTTGGGTTCACCAATTTTGTACGCCGGAAAAGTGACAGGCGAGCATGAGAATCTACAAGTAACTCTTCCGTGTACCCGACCTCTCGAGGTCGTGCTGAGACAGTCGGTGGGGGGTAGAATATGCGTGGTATGCAGACAAACTAGTTAGGCAGTCTAATGTCCTTGACACACACTAATGGAATTTGTGAATCTAAGGCAAAGAAGGCCCTTCTAACTTGGACTGGTGTGATAGATCGATCGGCAAGGATGACTGCTCGAAGGCTCCAATAAATATCGAGCTCTGGCGTGATTCGATCTATAGGTTGTGGAATACGTGGAAAATGACCTGGGATAGTTTCGTGTATGTCTCCTGATAAGGTCATATAATGGATGGTGAATATAATTGACTCTACAGACGATTCTCTGGCCTAGTCCAGAATTCTCTAGCTTCGTTAGCCACTATATCTAATAAGGACAATTGTTCGATGATGATGGGTGGAAGTGGAGTGGACTGAAATACTAGTGTGCATAGGCCAGTGTCTATATCAGATTGACTTGTGGACTCGTTGGGCTGTGGGATCTATGGATCGCAACCATAGACTCTTGGTTGTTGCGCTCCTGTTATGGTCATGCGCAAAATCAAGTTCTAATCCCTAGTATCCAGTAATCATATGCTTTCTCAGCTTCTATGTTTAGAACCAACAACTGTGTGATCTTCTCAGAATATCTCACAGGTGTTCGTGCAACCTGGATCCTTAGACTGGTATCTATATCTGTGAGAGTATCTCCTACACATGGTTGTGGGACCAAAGGATCACAACCAAAGGTTTGTTCTCTTTCAAACCCTTCTACAGTCATGTGAGTGTTTACCTAGGGCAATCTGTAATTTGGTTGGTTTGACCAAAACGTGTGTGCTTGGTCGTCCTCTATGTTTAATCCTCTCAACTGAGAACTGATCAGTTGTAAATCTGTTGTTGTTCGGAATACTTGTATTATGAGATTTTGGTCTATGTCAACTATTGCTGTAACGAGATTTGGTTGAGGTACGATTGGCTCAAATATATATTCCCTGGGCTCCTGAGGTCCCGTGATTTTCATACGAAACAAAATGCAAATCTAACTGTAACGAAGAAAATTCTAACTACATGAAATAAATCTAACATATATAACTTTTATTCTTCTAAGAAATATTTTAACAATTTTAAGGAAAGCAAACTATTTTAAACATATCTAGGAATAATAAACAATATTTTAAAACAGACAAGATAATCGAGTATAGTTATTTGCCTGTGCGATTTGTAGAATTATTCTAAATGGCTCATCTAATCTATCTGCAAGATTCTCGATCCTACCTCAGAAGTGAGGAGTGAATCATAGTTTCTCAGAAACTATCAATCCTCACAGCTTCCTTGGCAAAATCGAGAATAGAATTCACTGAAATGAAGCAATTATCTACTCTATTTGATATGATTCTAACTAGAACTTTGAAAGTTAAAACATGGATTCCGCAGAACAGTGGCGAATCCGATGGTGTGTGTGATCTTGTCCCCTCAGTATGATCTCCTCGTTCTTTCGTGTTCACGTGGATCCAAAAAAGCGTGTAATGCTAGCACTGATAAGAGTAGATTTTAGGACAAGGACAGCTCAGAATGCAGACCGAAAATGCGAGTAGGAGAGGGAAAACACAAGAGTACAGAGCTTGGCTTATGCGATTCCTAGCTGGATTTTACTGCGAGTCATGCAACGTGAAGCGACCAGAACCTATAACTATCTTATTCAAAGAGAAAAACCTGCAACTTTAATAGCCTCCTAAGCTATTCCGTTCCAATAGATTGGATAAAATAACAACACTGTTTGCACAAGCTGGATATGTGGCTTACCAACAGCTGAATAAAGCTAACCAAGCATATAATGGACTGAACTAAGAACTCTAAACAACAATAAAATTAAATCTACAACAAAGAGAAATTCAGAGGCAAGCTTCAAGGCCGATTGGATGAAATGACACAACTTCCTGCACAAGATGGGTATGTGGCTTACCAACAGCTGAGCAATCTAACTGAAGATGCAAGTGAATTCAAGCTATGGCTTCTAAACAAGATAACAAGCTAAAATACTAAAATGAGGAGAGCAAAGATTAGTCTTCCAAATCCAGCCAAACTTCAGACCATTTGCTTGTGCACAAAACCATGCATTTATAGGAATTCAATCACCCAAAAACCAAAACCAAATGGAACTCCTAAACAATAAACAAAGGAAAAACACTATTCTAGGGGACCAAAATGGTCAAAATGAAAATAGTATCTATTTCAGAAAGGTACTTGAAAAAATTTGACGTTAAAAAAATTGTAATCTAGTACAACGACTTGTATACAAAGAAACAAATAAATAACTGGTAGAGAATTTATTAGTTTTATCATAATATTTATATTTTCATCTTACACTAGGAAATTTTATGTGTTATGGTATTTTTCTAAGTCAAGAGTGATTTTTAGCTTTGGATTTAATTTGTGAAAATAGATTAATTTTTTTTATTAAAGGTAGGTTTTGGAGGGACCTTACCCAAAAGTACAACCAAAGGCTCAGGAGCCAAGAAAAACGGAGTATAGCAATGTGGTTTTTTGATCCGTGGGGGCCACACCCCAACCAAAACACAAGAAACATGAGAAAGCTAAGGCAAGGGCCATCTACCTATAAAGAGCCCTACTACGAACCAACATTAGAAAAACCGCAGCTAAACAACAACAACAAGACAACTACACCAAGAACAAGGAGACTACAACACTAACCAACATATTTGTTAAAAAAATTTAAAGCAAATTTGAGGGCCTAATGGAGTTTCTAAGGAATAACAATAGTGGGGTCCTAGTTTGAAGCTTTAAAATTTTTGGTAATCTTGTCGTTTTTCCATGCAGAGGTCGGAATGCCGATGGAGTCACAAATATGGCGTATGTGGACTTGCACATGAGATCCAGAATAGCACTGTGCATGGCTAGATAGTTGTTGTGTTTTTCCTCAAGGTCCTTAAGCTTAGAGTCCAAAGTGGAAATTTCCTCTTTGAGGCCAAGGATAGGATCATGATTGTGTTCCTTAACAACAAAATTAAGAAGAAAGTTCACATTTTCCTCGAGGGTTTTCACAGTATTAGCTTGCATGATGAATTTATTTTCCAAAACAGAGGTGTCTTGTTCCATGGTAGGAAGAACAGTGGGGGGGCTATCCTCCACAAAAATTTCTTTAACCTTCTAGCCAATGTCAAGAATTTCCTTATCTTTCTTGTTACTACGAAGGATCCTTTTGGGAGGTGGCTCAGAGGTAGAGTCACGATACATGGGGTTTTTGGAGTGAATGTGGGGTTGTTGGGGAAGATGAGAGACTAAAGTGGGACAAGGGTCGTGGGCCACAAAATTTGAAAAGTATTGATTAATGAGGTAAATGTGAAGACGAATAGTCCTCTTGTGACTTTGAACTTCCAAAATAGACTTTTCCATAGAGTGCATAATATAGTGGGATAAACTCACCTTCACCTCATGCCTGAAATGATTTAGCAGGACCAAGTGATGTAGTGGAATGGTGGAGAGTCTGCCCTCAAGTGTGACATAATGAACCATCATTCGGGTGACCTCATCAAATGGTTGCAGGATAGAGGAAACTAAAATGCCTTCCTTATTGATATCAATCCTTTCTCCTTCTTCTAGAAAGACCTTTTCCTCTGCTTCCTTATTGAATTTATTCCTGAAGAATTTGTTTCCATCCATGCTTAAGCCAGTGATAAACGAGATGAAATCCTCAGTGATATTAAAATCTCTGCCTTTGAAAGTGATGGTTCGGTCTTTCCAATTCTCCATGAATTGTAGTGAGATGTATTGGTTATGCCCTTTAATTCATTGAATGAAATCTGTGAATCCCCCAATGTTAAGGGTTTCACATAGTCAATTTGATCATGACAATGTGGGTCAAAGATGGGTTGTACTTTGCATGGGGCTCCTCCCATTGTGATTACCACCTGTGATTACAAAGGGTTGATCTAAAAGCAACAATCTGAAGTCCTTTCAACAGCCCTATGACAACTTGTATTCCTGTGAGTTACAAAGATAAAACCTGTTTCCTTCTCCTAGACTTGTTCAGTATATAAATAGATAATACTATTACTGTTGGAATGACACCTTATTCCATGTAGTTCCCATGTTGGGTGTTGATATATTTTTGAGGTGTTTTGATTAAAGTAATAAGAAAACCACAAATTTAGTGGAGGGTAATTATAGGTGTAAATTTTAGTTTAGCTTTGTGGATTGAGTTCATTGTCAAAGCAGTGGTTTTATGTTAAACTCTATTTTTAGGCTTTAATTTCTTTCTAAGTAATGTTAATTATGACAAGAGGCATTCTGAAATGGAAGCATGTAGTTGAGGACTATAATGTTGTGTTGTGAATGAAAAACTAAGGCTGAAATTATTTTATTTATAATATAATTTGTCAAATTTATAGATTTGGTTTATCCCACTCAACATTCTTATAATTAAAATAAAATGTATTTATATATTTTAAAAATAACAAATAAATTGTGTTTAAAATAACAAAAAAATACAAGCACACAAAAGGGTAAAGATTATTGAATAAACATTAACACAAATACATTTGACATCTTCTTCCTTAGTGCACTTTTAAATATTTAAATAACATTTATTATTTTAGGGTTTCATGAATTGTGAATACTTAAATTTGACCATGACATTTAAATAGGGCACCTTCTTTCTTCCTGCACTTTAATCAAATGATTACATATGGTTTATTGTTTTAGGGTTTCAATGATTGTGAATTTAATATGACTATGACATTTATATTTTTTCCCTTTTCATTACTTTATGAAGTTAATGCTAAGATTTGGTATTTTTATATAGTATTTACTATGAATTTATAAGAAATATATCATTATATAAAGAACTTAATCTTTATTTATTATTTATGAGGACCCAATATAGATATAGATAAATTGTAGGTAAATTTAGATATCTAAAATATTGTGCATTGTGTCTAGTGTTGTCATGATGTCAAGTGGCATATTGATGTCAAAGGGTGTGTAGGTGATATAGGTACCTCCATGAGGTTTCATTCATGTTTGAGCTTGAAGGTTGATTGGTAGTGTCCAATCTTGTTGTTCAGTCATGTGGTCTTAGTGTGCAGTTGCATGGTTTTAGGCTTGGTTAGGATAATATGAGTACTCACAAGGTTTTTGAAGGATGGTATGAGGTAAAAATGGTTAGAGTGATGTCTAAGAGGTGTTAATGAATATTTAAAAGATATTCATGGTCAATTCATGTGAATTATGTTATGAGTCAGGTCATTATAGGCCTACTCCTAGACCTAGTCCAAGAAACATGAGTGAGTGGCATGAGATATGGAGTAGGGAAGTATTATTTAAGCATGGTAGGAGTGTTTTGATATTGCATATGAACTGTGGAAGGAATCTTGGGTTAGGTTTTATAGGTTTGATGTTGTTTCAAGGTCTGTTGAAGAAAGTTTCTTGAGAACAAAGCATGTAGACTGTAATGTCCCCTTTCCTACGCCAAAGGCCTAAGGGCCAAGTCGAGTCCAAGCCTTGTTCATACCCAAGGGGCTGTGGATGCTGGGAGCTATTGGGAAGGGCACACATGGTAATAATATTCAATTTTTGCATTTGGGGGTCACTTTTGGACCATAACTACTTAAAAAGTAAAAAGTAACTTTAGTTACTTTTATTTTATTGGCCCTTCCATAGAAAGAAATGTGTCTAGGGTTTATTGGGGCTCTATTTCCTTGGAGAAGTATATAAGGAGCTGGGGGAGAAAGAAAAAGGAACTTTTGCATACATTTTATTTTCCCTTCATGTGAAACTACTGGTTGTAAATCTACAGCTTGTGGAGTAAAATCCAACAGGGACCCTAGCTTTGGTGGTGAGAGATCCATCCCTAGCTAGTAGGGCATTCTTCGGTAGTGAGAGATATACCCTAGCTGTCATTTTGGAGCCACCTTCTGGGCTGTGTTATAGAGATATTATCAGAGGTTTCAGAGGAAGGATTTTGAGGGTTTTGGGGGCATTTGGGGAAGATAACTAAAGGGCTTTCAGATCAGATTCATGGCAGCCGTTTGGGCAGGGCTCAACATCACTTTGAAGGCATCTTAATCAATTTCCAACCATTTTCCAAGCTAGGTGATTTGCAGCCTTTATTTAGAGGGTTTCCAGTTGGCCCCTTTTAGATCTAAAGGTTGAAATATCATTTCCTATATTTTTTAATGTTATTTCCAAATACTCATAATTTTTGCTCTTGTATTTGGTGAGTTACGAATTTTAGAAGTTTTCCAGCTATCTAGGGCACACTGTAATTTTCTGGCAGCATTTTAATTTTTGTAAAATTCCAACAACATTTTTCTTAGGTCCTTTATAATAATATCAAGCTCTCTTTAAATTTTCAAGTAATTCAGGTGGATATTTCGGGAGATATTAAGTTTCTTTAGTTTGCTGCCCTAACTGTAAAAATTAGTATTTTAGGTGGCTGCAAATTTTCAATATTTGGTGCATTTTTAAGTGGTATCCCACAAGGGATATTTTAGTGGTATTAGAGAAGTTGTTTCTCCAGCTTGTTGGGATTGAAATATGGGGGACAAAGACAATGAGAATATAGGTGTAGATCTAATGAAACAATTGTTCACCAACATGGTAAAGCAACAAGAGACTACCAATCTCTATTTGAGCCAACTCATTGAGAGATTAGCACAGGATAGGATCGATACTCATGCGGAAAGAGGAGAAAATAGCAATAGGGGAAAACATGGTCAAAGAGGTGAGGGCAGACATTCAGGGCAGTGGTCTCCCCATTCTTTTACCAGGCCTTTGGGGTTTCACGAACCTTCTTTCTTGAAGGATCCGTAAGTTTCACAGGTATGAAAACCAGTGGATATTGTAGATGAGGAGTCTTGTTGGGAAAGGTACCAGACCTTAATTAATGGCTTTTGTGACAACATGCCATTCCAAGAATATTGCAAAATGAATATTGGCAGCAGACCTAGGAGAGATTACCAGGTACAGGTACCAGTAATGCAAAGGAGGTTGGGACAGATTTCTGTTCCACACTTCGATGGTTCTAAGAAGTGTACTGCATAGTCTTGGGTCCAAAAGTTGAAAACATACTTCAACTTGAATCCTATGTGTGAGGAAGATGCAATTAAGTTTACAATCTTACATCTAAAGGGATACGCTCATGATTGGTGGCATCATGGGTTGATTACACAGGGACACATATCCATCACGACTTATGCAAAGTTCACAAAGTGGCCAGTGAGTAGATTTGATAGGAGGGACCCCGATAGGTATTTTAGAGAGTTAACTCATTTGAGGCAGACTGGTTCCTTAGACCAGTATATCATAGATTTTTTAGAGACTATCGGTCATGGTACCTAATGTTACAGAGATGAGGTTGATTTCCCTATTCACAACAGGTTTGATAGATGTTATTGCTAGATTTGTGAAGGCATTTGAGCCTTCTTCTTTGCATGAGGCTATTAGGAGAGCTCGTGACTTGGAGTTATCCACTCCTAAGTCGAGGTTTCCACCTCAAGTGCATCCTAAGGGTTTCCCTTCCAGAACTGATGGTTTGTAGCCGAAGGTACCTCCACCTAGGAAATATATAGCCTGGAGACCATTCAAATCTAGAGAGGATAGAGAGGAATTGAGGTGAAAGAAACTATGTTTTGATTTCCCTACACCTTGGGTTCCAGGACATGATTGCAAGGGTAGAGGGAGGGCCCAATTCATAGATGTATTTGAGGAGAGTGATGGTGACGAGGAGTTGGACACACAGGGATTAAAAGATGATGATGATGATGATGGATTAGATAGTGTGGGTGTTGAGTAGGATAGTGAGACTTTTCCCCAGGAGACTATCGCCTCTTTGTCTAGTACCTTGAGGTACAAGGAATTCAGAGTTAGGGGAGTTTTATAGGGACAACGAGTAGTGGTACTCATTGATAGTGGGGCAACCCACAACTTGATTGATGCCTCATTGGTTGAGAGGTGAGGATTATAGACAGAGGAATTTGAGGGCTTCAACGTGGTTGTAGACAATGGAGATTCTATGAGATGCACACGATAGGTTCCCCAATTGAGCATCACGATGGGTAATTATACAGTTACCAATGATTTATATATTGTTGGTATTAGAGAGATCAACATAGGACTTGGAGTATAGTGGCTTCATTCCCTTGGCGAGTTTCAGACTAACTTCCAGACGATGGAGCTAAAGTTTAAGTCCGAAAGGAGGAATGTGATCTTGAGGGGCTTATCTTCAGAGGCACCCTGAGTTGTTATGGCCAAGAGGATCGAGAGGATCTATAGGAACAACAGGGTCGATTAGGCAGTACATTGTTTGGTTTCGACCAAGAAATTAGAGGATGGATAGCAGAAGTATCATGTGGATATACAGTTGTGGCTTATTGGACAGATATAGTGAAGTTTTTGGTGACATACCTCTAGGCATACCTCTAGATAGGGTATTTGAGCATGTGATTGAGCTCAAGGATGCTAGAATGGTGGTTACTTCTCCTTACCATCACCCCAAACGGTTTAAGGATGAGATTAAGAAGACTATACATGAGCTCATTGATATGGGGTGTATTAGACTGAGTTCCAGCCCTTTTTCTTCTTTGTTGGTATTGATGAAGAAGAAGGATGGGACCCTGTGGATGTGTATGGACTAATGTGCCTTGAATAAGAAGACAATAAATAACAAGTATCCCGTACCACACATTGATGAGTTACTGGATGAGCTACATGGGGATATCTATTTTTTGAAAATAGATTTGTGTTCTAGATATCATCAGATCAAAGTCAGGGAGAAGGATGTGCATAAGACAACTTTTAGATGCCATTACGTTCACTTTGAATTTTTGGTGATGCCTTTCAGATTGTCTAATGCTCCAACTACATTCTAGTCTTGCATGAATCATGTGTTCAACCGCCACTTGCAGAAGTTTGTATTGGTTTTCTTTGATGATATTTTAGTCTACAACAGGACTTGGGAGGACCATATCAGGCACCTGGGTGAGATATTGGGGATATTAGAAGCTAATTCATTATATGCGAAAGCCTCTAAGTGTGAGTTCGGCTTGACCAAACTTATATAATTGGGATATGTGATTAGTGGGGGTATAGTGAAGGTGGATAGAGAGAATATACACGCAATTCTGGATTGGCTGCCACCTAGGACATTGACACATTTGAGAGGATTCGTGGGGTTGTGCACATACTACTGGACGTTCGTGAAGAATTTCTCTTGGTTGATTACTCCATTGACCGATTTGACCAAGAAGGGGGATTTTTCTTGGTTAGACGCAGCACAACAGGTTTTTTATCACCTCAAGGAGGTGATGAGTTTGTGTCCCATCCTCAAATTACCAGACTTCTCCTGCCCATTCATTCTAGAGTGTGATGCATCAGGAGAGGGTGTTGGGGAAGTTCTCATCCAAGATAAGCATCCCATCACCTATGAGAGTCAGAAATTGAAACCCATGGAGAGAGGGTATTCAATTTACGACAAGGAGATGTTAGCCATTATGCATGCTTTGGCCAAATTCAAACAGTACCTTGTGGGTAGCAAATTCGTGTTTCGTACGGATCAAAATAGTTTGAGGTTTGTCTTGGGATAGAAGGAACTCAACGATCACCAAAAAAGATGGGTGAACAAGGTAAAAACATATCACTTTGACATAGAGTACACTAGAGGCAAGAATAACATTATTGTTGATGCTTTATTTAGGAGGCCTTACCTCACTTCTATGCTTAGTTCTATGTTTGAGATTTCAGCGGATTGGAAGGCTCATATACTTGTTGAGTATTCCAAAAATCAGTTTGCATGTGAGATCATGGATGGTATTATATAGGATGAACAATACAGAGTAGTGGATGATCTCATTTTCTACAAGAATAGGATTTTACTTGTACCAGGGTCCAAAATGAAGGAGAAGATCCTTTGAGCAGTACATGATACACCACTAGCTAGACATCCTAGGTATTTCAAAACATACAGGTTTATCAGGGAGAGATTTTCATGGAAGGGGATGAAGGAAGATGTCCTTAATCATGTCAGAGAGTGTATGGTTTTCTAGTAAACCAAATCTGAGCAGTATTTTCCAGCAAGGTTACTTCAGCCTCTCCCCATTTGTGAACAAAAATGGGAAAGCATGTCTATGGATTTTATCACAGGGCTTACCTTGGTGCATGGGCATAGCTGCATTTATGTTGTAATTGATTAGTTAACTAAGTATGCTCATTTATTTTCCCTACCCAAGGGGCACGAGGCAATGGATGTTGCCCAAATATTCTATACCGATATTTTTAGGCTACATGGTTTGCCTAAAAATATTGTTAGTGACAGGGACAAGATCTTCATGAGCACGTTTTGGCAGGAGATATTCAAACTAGTAAGTACGGAGTTGACTCCTAGCACTAGCTACCACCGATAGACAGATGGTTAGATAGAGGTAGTTAATAAGTGGATAGAGGGATACTTGCGGAGTCATGTGATAGGACATCAATGGGCATGGATTAAATGGTTACACATGGGTGAGTATTGCTACAATACCACCTACCAGATGGGCATAGGTATGACTCCTTTCTGAGCCTTGTATGGGTATGACACTATGTTATTTGTGGATTTGATATTACCAGATAGCCAAGCCCCCAAAGCTCGAAATTGGTTATAGGAGAACCAAGATATTTTGAAGGCTCTAAGAGAGAACCTTCAAAAGGCACAAAATCAACAGAAGGTATATGCAGACCAGCACAGGATAGAGAGGTCTTTTAAGGTTGGGGATCTAGTATTCCTACGTTTACAACCATATAGGTAGTCCTCACTATAGCAGAAGGGTGCAGAGAAATTGAAACCATGGTTTTATGGTTTGTACCAAGTAGTTTGTCGAGTTGAGGTAGCTGCATATGAGCTAGAGCTACCAGAGCACAATAAGATACATAATTTCTTCCATGTTTCATACTTTAATAAGGCACTCGGACAACGTATTGTACCATCTAAAAAGTTACCGTCACTAGATGAGGAGGGGAAGTTGGTGTTGGAACTAACTCCATTATTGAAGAGAGATATAGGGGGCTCAGGAGAAGAGTAATCACCAAGTATTTGGAGTGATGGAAGGGACTGCCACTTGCAGATGCTACTTGGGAGGGAGAGTAGATTTTGCAGCATCCTAATTTGCATTTTCTTGAGGACAAGAAAAATTTCAGAAGGGAGGACTGTAATGTCCCCTTTCCTACACCAAAGGCCTAAGGGCCAAGTTAAGTCCAAGCCTTGGTCATACCCAAGGGGCTGTGGACGTTGGGAGATATTGGGAAGGGGCCACATGGTACTAATATTCAAGTTTTGTGTTTGGGGGTCAATTTTAGACCATGGCTACTTAAAAAGGAAAAATTAACTTTAGTTACTTTTATTTTATTGGCCCTTCCATATAAAAAAATGTGTCTAGGGTTTATTGGGGTTCTTTTGCCTTGGAGAAGTATATAAGTAGCTGGGGGAGAAATAAAAAGGAACTTTTGCATACATTTTATTTTCCCTTCACGTGAAACTTCTGGTTGCAAATCTACAACTTGTGGAGTGAAATCCCATAGGGACCCTAGCTTCAGTGGTAAGAGATCCGTCCCTAGCTAGCAAGGCATTCTTCGGTAGTGAGAGATCTACCCTAGCTGTCATTTTGGAGCCGCCTTCTGGGATGTGTTATAGAGATATTATCAGAGGTTTCAGAGGAAGGATTTTGAGGGTTTTAGGGGAATTTGGGGAAGATAACTAGAGGGCTTTCAGATCAGATTCACGACAGCTGTTTGGGCAGGGCTCAACATCACTTTGAAGGCATCTTCATCAATTTACAACCCTTTTCCAAGCTAGGAGAATTGCAGCCTTTATTTGGAGGGTTTCCAATTGGCCCCTTTCAGATCTAAAGGTTGAAGTATCATTTCCTATATTTGTTAATGTTATTTCCAAAGACTCATAATTTTTTCTCTTGTATTTGGTGAGTTACGAATTTTAGAAGTTTTCCAACTGTCTAGGGCACGCTGTAATTTTCTGGCAGCATTTTAATTTCTGTAAAATTCCAACAACAATTTTCTTAGGTACTTTATAATAATATCAAGCTCTCTTTAAATTTTCAAGTAATTCAGGTGGATATTTTGGGAGATATTAAGTTTCTTTAGTTCACCGCCCTAACTGTAAAATTAGTATTTTAGGTGGTTGCAAATTTTCAATATTTTGTGCATTTTTAAGTGGTATCCCACAAGGGATATTTCATAGACACATGTAAGTCTTAGTGGTTGGAGAGATACATATATGTGCAAGTCAAAATGAGATGTGGGACAATTGGAAAATGTTTTCATAATACTCTGGGTCAAATTTTAGATCAAGGCAGAAGAAAATTGATTTTAAGCAAATTTGAGCTCTTCAGAAGGAAAAACCAGCTCGATAGGTCATCTTATTTTTCTCACCCACACATGTGGGTTCTACATGGGAGAATGAGGATTTGGGGGATGTTTTTTCACTGAGATAATATATTTTTTCAAAAGGAATGGATTGATTTAGTTGTCATACATTTATGAACAATCATTAACAACACAAACAAGTTTGAAACCCTAGTTAAACCCTTCCTCTAGAGTAACATGAAATATTTGGAGTTTATGGTATCAAATTGGTATGGGAAAGAAAATTTTATGCATTAGGTTTGTAGTGTATTATCTAGGGCTCATTTGGTGGTGATTCCATATTTTAGTTGTTTTAGGAAAATGGAGAAAAACCCTTATTTTGTGGAGTTTTGAAGTTTCAGGGCTGAGATGGAGGTTCCATGAAGAAAAGTGAATTGTTCCAATTTTTTTGGGATATTATATAAATGACCATGAATTTTTTTAGGAAGGTACAATGAATAATTTATGAGGTAGAAGTATCTAAATTTTCCCTACCGCTTTTGGCTTAGAAGGGCTAAAACCTAGTCTTGTGGCTTGAGATAAGTTTGATGGACTGATATGTTTTAGCTGAGTTATTTGGTCATTGAGAGTTGCTTGAAACCTAAAATTATGTGTTGGATAATTTTTCTTTATCAAATGAGGTGGTTTCATGTTAAAACCCTAGTGGCCTAATTATCCCTATTAGGTTTCTCAAGAAGCCTTGTGGATCAAATGTGTAAGTATGATTTTATCCATATGACACATCCATTTTAGTGATTGAGAAAGTGTACTAGGGTTCCATTGATGTGTTTAAATATTATGTTATGCTTGGAAGTGAAGATTGAGGTGATGGATCATGCTTCTCTTAAGACAAATTCTTGAGTCCTAATTCCCAATTTGACCTGTTTCATATATTGAAGTGGTTGAGTGTCTTAAGCCCTATTTTAGAGGCTAAAGTGAGTTGTTTCAGAAAGTATATTAAGAGAAATTTCCAATGGTGTACTTCATGAGCCATGATGAAGAGTTTTGATAGGTGAAGTTGCTTTTTTTATGGGTTCTTGAAGACCTTGATGGTGTTGCTTTCCTCTTATTGTGCTTCTTGATGATGGTAGATAATGTAAATGTTCCTAATCTAGTCGGTGATGATGATAGGTTTTCCCTAGGATGTGTGGATATTTTTTAGCATTGAAAAATATGGAGTGTTCCCTTGAAGGTCCTTGTCCATTCGTTGGAGCAATAAGACCTTATTTTGATCCTAGAAGAGATGTATGTGTTTGTTCTTGATGATGTGACCCTTTCCTACCTACTTCAGTCTCTTAAAGTGTTTTCTATGATTTTTTAGGTGTTTTTTCAAGTTGGTATGATAGATCTCTATGGTATGGCCGAACTATAGGTATTATGAGATAGTGTTATGTATATAAGTGAGTTGTAATCACTCTTTTGTACTATTTGTGATGATGAGGGTTTGCGTGAGCCATAGAAGGAATAAGAAGAGTATAGAGGGGTCAAGGAAAGAGTAAAGAAGTAGTATGAAGGGATGTGAAAGATATAATAATAGGTGTGCAAGGTCATATGACCTAATCATAAAATTAAGGAACATATTTGAGCGAGTAAGAAGAGAGGGTAGTTTGAGAAGTTTTTAAGAGAGAGGAGATGAATTTGAGATCACAATCATCTTTAGTGATCATCCATTTTAGGTGGCGGATTTGGTTCTTGGTCATCTTAGGGGGGTGTAGATTACCTTCTTGTAGGATTGGTGTCTTACTAAACTAGGGGTTGGTGCCTCACTAAAAAAATCTTGTGTGATGTATAATATTCATGCAATTCCTTTGTTATGAGTAATATTAGCAAAGGTTTTGATGGGTTTTCTTCCCCTCTGAGGCTTTCCCACTTTACATCTGGTGTTTATGTGTTCTCCCTCTTGTCTCATGTTATTTTGAATGAATTTTGCACACTTAATAAGATCATATTGAATGTATATGGTTAATGGTTGTTTTGGATGATGTTTTTAGTTATGGTAAATAAAGTACAAGATTTGTAAGATTGATTCACCACCCTCTCAGTCTTTTTTCT
The DNA here is from genome assembly GCA_019776745.2 of Taxus chinensis. NCBI lineage: Eukaryota > Viridiplantae > Streptophyta > Pinopsida > Cupressales > Taxaceae > Taxus > Taxus chinensis. The sequence continues at coordinate 74,818,915 of CM034150.1, forward strand.
TCTAAAAATTGATATCATAGAAAGGTCCTTCTAAAGAAATTTTAATAGTTTGAAGGATATCCTCGAAGCACAATAGGCAAAACAACTAATATTTTAAGAAGGAAGTATGAACTTGCAAAGTCCTTGGTTTTTGGAATATGGAGGTAGAGCATGATCAAGCCATAAAATATTTGAAATCACAAATTAGGTGCGTGAAAAAATCTCTAAAGGAAAAATAAGAAGAATGTTGCAAGCTTAAATATGAAGTAGAAACCCTAAGAGTTAGAAAAGGAGAATGTATTAGATATGAAGATGAAGTAAAGTCCTTGAAATCAGATTTGAGGCTGAAATTCAGTAGGTTGCAGACATATGAAAGGATGGAGAAGAGTTGTGTTGACGATATGATAGGTCATAGTGTTTGTGAAGACATGAAGGATACCAAGAAGGTTGGTTCAAAGAGATCTAACCCTATTAGAAAAGAAAATGCAATGAGGTATGCTTATTTCAATGGTTATTGTTATGTTTGTCATGATTTTAGTCATATAGATTGAGATTACGAGAGAATTCCCTTTAGAAATGGTGTAATATTCTTCAAAGGTCAATGCTCCTCATGTCATGAATATGGTTATAAGGTTGTGGATTGTGGTTGGAAACTAAGTGCATATCAACCCATGAGTAGGAATGGTTTTTTGTGTTATAACTATCATGAACTGGGCCATATAGCAAGATTCTGTCAAGGAAAAGGTTTGATGCATATGAAAAAGGTAAAAATCTTCAAGAAAGAAGACAATTCAAAAGGGTGTATACCAAAATATCTGAATCTGTGAATGAAGTTAAGGAACCAGTGACATCTAATGAAGATCAAGCTAATAAGGATGATTCAAAGGAAAAATTATACGGCATGAAAGTTGATCCAATAAAGTTTTTAAAGAAGGGTAAAGCTCAATCAAGAAGACATACTTTTCTAACAAGGGTGAGGAGGGAGCAAAGATAATCAAGATCAAATTAGATCAAGGAGGATTGAAGTTGATGATTCAGGGGCATATGTAATAAATATGCTTATCAAGATAAGTACGGTTTCAGATTAAGAAACAAGGTATGGAATATTGTTCATGTGATCATTTTCTTTATATGGTATGAGTTAATTTTATCAAGAGGATTGAGTAATCTTGTAAGACAGATCTAGGTTTGTTAAAAATATACAAGTAATGTATTGAATTGTAAGTCTTATACATTAAGTAAGAAGAGTCTCTACATAGAGAGGGTTTGTGTTTTGAAAACCTAACTTGTATCTCTAAGAATCATGTGGTATAATGACATGAAAGAGGTCTTGGTCTGTGTCAGTGGGGCTAAGAATGGTAAGTTGCTGATGTCAAAGTATGCTCTATTATCTGGTGTTGTTGTGATACACAAAAGGGTACATAGGTTGATAATGTGTGAAGTGTGTACTAGTATGGTCATGAATTCAAGGTTTGTAGCATGTGCTTATGTGACAGTGTTGCACCAAGAAGATATATTTTTATCTATGAGACAAGGAATTAAACATGAACACATAGTTGAAGGAATGATTTTTAAGGTTTGATAGAAAATATCTTTCATCTGAGATAGGTGTGATAGTATTTGCAAGGTAGAGTTCCATTACTTTATCCATGAATACGAGGTATTAAGTATGTCCATGCATCATGGATGTAGTGTGAAGAAGTGTAAATCAAGGTCAGGAAGGTGTGCATTCTTGATGAAGGAAACTATGCAAGTGCATCAAATATAAGGTATGTCTCTAAGTTTTATCTCTTGAAGAGTTAGTAGAAGAGTAAGGTGAATCATGTTTGGTTGGTGGCTATGCATGAAGGTTGATGTTGTATGATTACACTAATCGAGGGGGATTTTGAATTATCATTATCCTTGAGAAGTTTAGCTAGAAGTGGTGACAGTCAGGTATGGTTGAAAAATGCATTATAACAAGGTTTAATATGTTTTTGGATATTGTAATGATGTGTGATAGGTGTATGGAGATATTATGTGTCTAGAAGAGCTATTAATGATCTTCAAACAGGTTTCGAAAGTGTCAAGAATAATTTTTAGGAAAATTTATTTACTGTTGTGAGTATAGCTTTAGGGAAGTAAATCATGAACTCAATCAGCTGTGATAGCATGAAAAGAAGACATAGCACATTGAAAAGTTGTTTTAGAACTAAGGAATCTAATATGACCTTTCTCCATGGTTTTTGCTCAAGGTATGTGACCACATATTTTCTTTGAAAGTTATTAAATGATGATCTATTGTCAGCGATCATTTAATTTGTCTTTCATATGCTTGGTATGCTTATATTGCAATGAGAAAGTTGGACAATTTGGTTTGAAGGAGTCTTTTAGGGATATGGTCCTAAATTATAATGTGATAGAGACTAAAGGTAGAAATTATGGATTTAGCATGGTACATGCCTAAAAGATGGTGTATAACAGGTATAAATCCAACATTTGGATAGTATACTCTCAAGGGGAGATATGTGCATAATCATATCAGGTCTATGGATCCTTTATTGTTGTTGTTGAAGTCAAGAAAAGAAAGTGAAGTCCAAGGGGGAGCTTGTGAGAAATTATGTCAGTTTTATATTGTTGTCTTTGTGTATTGTCATTGTTTTTCATGTTGAGTTGGCATAGTGCCTTTGTCATAGATGTCAAAGGGGGAGAGTAGGCTTATAAACATGAAAAAAAGGTTTTGTAGGTGTTTGCATTCATGGTTGCCATCAATGACAAAATGGGGATATTGTTGGGCATTGTGTCTAGTGGTTTTATTGATTTTAAGTGGCACATTGATGTCAAAGGGTTTCTAGGTGATTAAGGTGTCTCCATGAGGTGTCATTCATGTTTGATATTGAAGGTTGATTGGTAGTGTCCAATCTTGTTTTCTAGTCATGTGGTCTTGGTGTGCATTTTCATGGTTTTAGGCTTGGTAAAGCTAGTATGAGTACTCTAAAGGTTTTTGAAGGATGATATGAGGTAAAACATAGTTATAATTATGTATAAGAGGTGCTAATGAGTTTGTAAAAGGTATTCATGGTAATTTCATGAAGTATATGATGAGTCAGGTCGCTCTATGCCTAGTCCTAGACTTAGTACAAGAAATATGAGTGAGTGGCATGAGATATAGAGTAGGGAAGTATTATTTAAGCATGTAGGAGTTTTGTGACATTTCATATGAAGTGTGGAAGGCATGTCAGGTCAATTTTCATGAGTTTGATGTTGTTTCAAGGTATATTGAAGACAGTTTCTTGAGAATGACGCATGTAGACACATGTAAGTCTTAGTGGTTGGAGAGATACACAAGTGTGCAGGTTAGAATGAGACATGGGATAGTTAGAAAAGGTTTTCATGATGCTCTGGGTCAAATTTCAGGTCAAAGCAATGAAAGAGTTGTAAGAAAACTGATTTTAAGAAAAACCAAGCTCTTAAGAAGGAAAAACCAGCTCGATAGGTCATCTTATTTTCCTCACCGACACGTGTTGTTTATACATGGGATATTGAGGCTTTAGGGGATTTTTTTACACTTAGATAAGATAATTTTTCAAAATGAATGGATTGATTTGGTCGTCAGACATTTATGAACAATAGTTAACAAGACAGACATGTTTGAAACCCTAGCTAAACCCTTCCTCTAGAGTGATATGAAAGATTTGAAGTGTATGGTATCTAAGTGGTATGGGAAATAAAATTTGATGTATTAGAGTTGTAGAAAATTATCTAGGGCTCATTTTGGTGGTGTTTTCATATTCTAAATGTTTCAGGAAGATGGGGAAAATCTCTTGTTTTGTGGAGTTTTTAAGTTTTAGGGTTGAGATAGAGGTTCCATGAAGAAAAGTGAATTGTTCCAAATTATTTGGGAGATTATATAAGTTACCATAAATTTTTTTAGGTAGGTACAATGAAAAATTTATGAGGTAGAAGTATCTAAATTTTCCCTACCGTTTTTGGCCTAGAAGGGCTAAAACCTAGTCTTGTGGCTTGAGATAAGTTTGATGGACTGACATATTGTAGCTGAGTTATTTGGTCATCGAGAGTTGTTTGAAACCTAAAATTATGTGTTGGATCATTTTTCTTAATCATATGAGGTGGATTCATGTTGAAACCCTAGTGGCCTAATTATGCCTATTAGGTCTCTCAAGAAACCTTGTGGATCAGATGTGTAAGGATGATTTTATCCACATGACACATCCATTTTAGTGATTGAAAAAGTGTACCTGGGTGCCATTGATGTGTCTAAATATTTGGTTATGCTTGGAAGTGAAGATTGAGGTGATGGAGCATGTTTATATCAAGACTAGTTCTTGAGTCCTAATTCCTAGTTTGACATGTTTCAGTGATTGAAGTGGTTGAGTTCTTTAAGCCCTATTTTGGATTTTGAAGTGAGTTATTTTACAAAGTTTATTTAGAGACATTTTAAATGGTATGTTGCATGAGTCATGATGAAGAGTTTTAATAGGTGAAGTTACTTGTTTTATGGGTGCTTGAAGACCTTAATGGTGTTGCTTACTTCTTTGCGTGCTTCTTGATGATTGTAGTTGATGAAGATGTTTTTGAGATAGTGGTGATGCTGAGAGTTTTTCTATGGGTTTTGTAGAGATTTTGGAGCCTTGATAAAGTTGGAGTGTGTCCTTAAAGGTCCTTGTGCATTCGTTGGATCTAGAAGACCTTGTTTTGATCCTAAAAGAGATGTATGTGTTTTTTCTTGATGATGTGACCCTTTTTGGCCTACTTGGGTCTCTTGGAGTGTTTTATATGATGTTGTAGGTGTTTTTTCAATTTGGTATGACTGATATATATGTTCATGGGTGACCTAGAGGTAGTGAGCTAGTGTTATGTATATAAGTGAGTTGTAATTACTCATTTGTACTAGTTGTGATAATGAGGGTTTGAACGAGCTAGATGTTGATCGTGTTTCCTCACTACCTGTTTCAGATTAGTGAAATATTAACAAGAAGACAAACAACTTTAATTTTGTGAGGGTTTAAGGTAGATCTATATGGGATGATGATGTGTACGGGTGAAAATGAGAGATCCCCTCGTAGAAATCTAGATTAGCTGCAAATCAAGAGAGATCAACCCAAAAAATGGATTAGTAGATAGATGGTTGGGTTTCCTAATGATGTCATTCCTGAGAAGTGAAAACTTCCTAGGATGTATGTCAACCCATGTTTTTGATAAAAATATGATAGGATATTGATAAATTGGATGTAGAATAATCCGAACTGTAACAAAAACTTAAATGTAATAAAAGTGATAATATGCAGATATGATCTAAAAAAATCAAACCAAACCTATGCAGGTCGATAGAGACCCGAGAATGCAGATCCTACTCGACAGATACTGGAGTAGATTAACTAAAACAATGGTAGAAAATGTAGATCTAAAGACTTTGGAGACAGATCTAGAGCTGGTGATATGCTGAGACAAAAAAATCGAACATGTAAGAGATATGAAACAAAATTTGATTGAAAGGATACAAGAAAAATATGAAATATGAAGGTGAATGCAATGAAGACTGGTCTTATCAACAATGACTTGGCTGAGTTGGCAATGAATATGGTTGGAATAAAATACCTGAGGTGATAGAAAGGGAAAAACAATAAGATCTAAGGGTCTGAGTGATTATAAGATCAGATAGAGGATGACTGGGGATTTGAATGATAGAGAGGATAATAAAATGCTAGCTGGGTTGATGACGATTGGGGATGAGCTAGTGATTGATGGAAGAGGATGGGAAAGAAAAAAGGTCTATAGATGGAAAATGAAGAGATGAGAAGACATAGATAGGGATCCTGGATGATAGCTAAACCTGCATAAGATCTGATGAATAATGTGATGATAAATTGCAATAATAGGTCCAAATATGCAAGAGAGAAAAATTTCTCCAAATCTACTAAATTGAAGCACAAGATCTCTAAGATGATGATGGTAGATTCAAGAGATCAACAAATGAAGGAAATATCACAAGAAAATATGAAGTCTTTAAAATTGCATCCTAAGAAACGAAGGGGTAAGGGCGACTTTATAGGGTTGACAATGACCCGGTTGGGTCACCGCCGATTGTGGGGATCCGTCCATTTTGGTGGTGGAAAGGTGACGAGGTCAAGGAAATGAGCCCATATGAGGCAGAATTAGGGTTTTGAGTGATAAGGATGAGTTATGATTGCTTAGGATGGATACATGGGTAGGTGGGAAGAGAAAAAAATTAAATAAAGGAAAATGAAAAGTGAATTTATTAAATGAGGGCCTAAGAAGGATAAAATGGAGGATTTAGGGAGTATAAATAAATTAATGAAGGGATTATACTTAATTAAAGATGATTGGGGAAGGTTAATGGATGATTAAGATGGGAAATAATGATAAGTGGGATAAATTGAATTTAAGAGGGAAGAAGGGAATTAGAATGGGAAGAGAGTTATGTATGTAGAAAAGATGACAAAGAGAGAATACGGGGTGAGGGTTAGCAATACCAAGAATTAGTGTCTACATTTACCCCTTTTTGTCAAGTATTTAGTGTTGGGAAAGCCATAAGACAAAAATAAGAAGAGATGAAAATATGATTGATGATGAGGTCCTCCCCCTCTAACTAGGGGTCGATGACACGAAGGGAAGTCAATAACGAGTTTGAAAGAGATAGATGAAGAAAGAAAGGGTGGAAAGGATGAGAAAAATAATATAATTAGATAAGATATCCTAAATGGGGATAAACAAAAACTAACAAAACTAAACAAAATTATGGCAGTGATTTTAGAATCACTTTAGTAGGGAAAATAATACGACCTCAATAGAGATGAAGACAATGTCCTATAGACCTATGAGTTGGAAAAAAACATTGCAAGATGGAGGGAATCTAATGGGAATCTACTCAAATGGACGTGTAAGCCATGAGACCAATGGGTCAAAGGAAGCCATCAACTATGCACAAAAAAAAATGTGAAAATGGTCGAGACAAGGGTCGTGACAAGAATGGGGAAAGTGGGGGGTTAAAAGCAAATGTGATATCCTTCATATACGAGGAATAAAAAATATGCATCTAGGTGGAACAATGATAAACAGAGGAAAGTAATGGTTCCCCAATAGGGAACACAAATATGGCCATAAAGGCGAGATGTTGGATGAAAAATGAAAGATTAGATAAATAATGAAGCCTAATGGGACAAATAAAGGTGTGGCATAAGTAACACACAAGACAATAGTGGAAGAAAAGATAATTTGAAAGGAAGGATTGATCGAACGGAGACAAGGAGTAACAATGTTGATTGAAAAAGGTATGGCTTAGTCAACGGGGACCAAGCAAGATCAATGGCAATGAGGGTTGAAGCGGCGACAACCTAAGGGGGTTAGCAACAACCAATGTCGGTGGGCTATATAAGCCCCTGGGTCAGCCAATTAGGCTCATTTACACTGTGCAAGTGGATGATCAAGAGCTCTAAGTAGATAAGGAACTTGAGAATTTTAATGAGATAGAGGTTGGTGGAGCAGTACAGAAATGATAGAGGACTCGTAGGATGGTAAGTGCCTAAACCCTAGGTTTGTTTTAAGTTTTTTTTTTGTTTTTTATTTATTTTTTCTGAATTTTGGGGTCAGTGCAAAGGGTGGTCACTGATGACTATGTACAGTTGTCATTGACTGGGCCTAGTAAGGCATCGACCTAACACTGAAGGCTTCAACCCAACATGGGTCAACGTCGACCACAACTACTATGCGCAATTTTTTGGTTTTTGATGATGAGTGACTAATGATTACTTGTTTACTAGATTTTATAGGCCATGGACACTTTATATCTCAGAGACAAAGTACCCACTTGGTATGACAGGATTATAGGAGACATTACCGATGTAGAGTGGATCCATTTGGTTGTGGTAGGGTTAGGTGGATTTTGATATTAGAAAAGGATGATACGAGATGTGGGATTGATTATTTCTTTGGTGGATAGATGAGATATGCGTAAGGACACATTTTAGTTTGGGACTGGTAAGATAAAAATCATACTTGAGGATGTATACCACATTCTAAGGATGGCGATACAGGGGGAGCCCATATATTCTATCACATCTAACAATAGATTGGGGGTATTGACAGATATTTGGAGTTGATATCCCATAGATTACCTTCACATCCGGGGAATTTCAGTATGAGATGAGATATGAGCCTAGAGTGGCATGAAGTAGACTGATATGTGTAGTGATGATGGAGATATCATGCTACACACTTCTAGATTCTGGTGGTGCGATATTTCCATGGATGTTAGCAGGAGTGCTAGTAGATATTGTAGAGCATCGAAGGGTGTTTGTATTTGGGTCTGCTTTGCTAGTGCAGGTCCATTATGAGCTATGGATTTACGTAATCGAGAGGAGGTCGAGATCGTATGTAGGATTCTTATTACATTTTTAGGCATATGATTATATTGTTGTGATTAGGACATCAGGGCTCCTATGGGTCATAGGGGATATTATCGAGTTAGTAGTTGTATTTTTGAGATGGTGAGTCGATCAGGCTCATGGAGATAAGATGGAGAGAGGGGAGGAGTGTTACATAGAGAGGTTGACAGAGTTAGAGAGTGGAGAACCAACAAAATCATAGGGAGCTAGGTAGATAGCACCATTGGGTAATATTCTCGTAGATCAATACATGGCATTAATTGTAGAGGCATGATATTATGAGCACATAGTGACTTCAAGGCTACCACATACACAAAGATACACAACGTACCTAACTAAGAAACATGGAGCAAGAGGTGCAACATGACCAATAATCTCTGGGAGCATGGAAAACATGGCCCAGCTGAGTCAAGATCGAGGCCATGATGGAGGATATGAGGCCCAGAGAGATGCTCATGAACTTGTCTTAAGGGGACAAGATATGAGGTTATTTAATGTGAAGTTTACAAATTTTGATGATGTATTAGTTTTGAGGTAAGACCCTTAGTGTCATGTTGTGGATGTTGATGTGCCTTCTTAGCTTAGTACTCCTTATCTTGACTGATCAAGTTACTTTATATGACTTATACTTACTTGGACATGTAATCACCACCAAATGGTGTACCACCCAATCCTTATCACCTCTTACTTCATATCAATGGCCCTCCTTTGATGACTATCAATTTATCGTCAAAGTTTCTCAATTCATATATACCAAAGCATGGACTCATACATCATAGATGTATACATGTTTCAAATGAGAAAACATACCCACACTTGAAGAAATTATTGATTCTCCATTCACTCATAATCTAATGGTCATATAAGGTTAAAACAATAAGATTTATTGATTAGACTCAAAGTCACCTCTAGAAAAGACTAATGTTTATAGCCCTTAAAACCCTTATTTATGGGGATAAATTTCTTCTATCTCATTATATGACAAAAACAAGAATAGATTTGGATACCCATCAGAGGGCTACACAACATATCAAGAGTGTAGGTGTGAATGTTTTAGTGACTATATCATACCTAATTTGGTCTCCTAGAAGACTATGAGAGTCGCCAAAGAGATTTCAGAGATAAGTTTAACTATCAAGCACATATATAAGGCTTCTATAGACCCTTCTAAGTCATCTCAATCAATATCTAACCTTAGTCATTCCCAAAACATCAATAGATCACTACTATAGCAGTGATCCTGAAGATCACAAGTCTATAACATAGAATTTCATGAAAAGTATACTCACTAATGGAATCAAGCTCTGCAGCCTAGGAAATGTTAGATGACATCCCAAATATGGAGATTAATTTTTTTTAGAATTTTCCACCATACAATTTGTGAGATCAAGCCATCGCTAGTTTTAGGGAAGAGATGACAAATTTGACTCCACAGAATTGTTCCTGGGGTGTCAAGACTCCAAATAAATTTTATTAGGCTTATAATGATGCCATCTAGTTATGCCATTGATCATAGTGATCTTTCTGACTCAAGAACCCTGACTGCCATCTTCTTGGTCTTGGTTTGTGCAGGTTTGTTAATGCATACATGGAATAAAATAGAGGAAACTTGTAAAATACATCATAAAACACCTCTCTATCTTCACCATCAATTTATTTATGACTAATTATGCCTCATAAATCTTCTTACACAAGTGAATTACATATTAAGACCAAAAAATTCTACTTTCGGTGCTTCATCTCATATCCCTACTATCACTCAACTATACCTTAGAAAGGCTCAATAACTATCTAAACATAGAAAAATGAAAAATATTACTTTATCCTACCTATTAGCTCGTACATTGACACTTCCACATGGTGACATGGTTTTGAGGGCCCTTATTTAGCATATAAGATTTCTTTACCAAGTCCAAAATCACTCCTACAACTCTCTTACAAGCACACATTCACCTTTGATAACATACAAAGGTAATTTTACAATATGAAAGAGCATAAATAGGTTGTATGAGACCTTCAATGTCGTATCTACCTTTTAAAAACTTCCCAATATATGGTTGAGGCCTCCAAAGGCACTTGTGTAGTTCAAATTTTCAAATGATTCATTTTGGAGGGAAAATGAAAAATTCTCATCAAAACACTTGAATTTAAATTTTTGGCCTGCAAGACCACTTAGAAGCATAAAAATATCCTCCTTTCCACCTCTTAAGGTTACTTTCTTGTCTTGACCCCATGCTCCTAGCGTAGAGGCTTAAGATATTGATATTACACGCAATATTGATCGAAAAGTGTTCTAGGAATAGTTGCACAAGTTGAGTGAAGCAAAGAAGTGAATGTTGTGAGATGCCATTGTACCAATCCAACGCGGGACCGGAAAAAAACATGGGGAATTTTTGAAGCATAAGGTCCTAATCATGGGCGATGAGGTAAAATCAATGTATAAATGCGTGAAGGTGTTGTTGTGGATCCTCTTTGCTATTAAACTTGGAAAATTTTGGTAACTATTAGTGAGGAGGATAAGGCTTTATGGGGATTTATGGATTGATAGGTTCGTTACATATTTTTTCATATGCGAAAGTGGTTTTTGATCCCAAGGTAGATGCTTCAAGATTAGCCATTCTACTCAATAATGCTTGAATGGGATCATTATATGGATGGGGTTGTGAAGTTGAAGGATGATATTGTGATGCATATGAAGTAGATGGATTATGTTGATATGTTTGAGGATGGGTAGGTGTTGGTGGAAGTGGTTGATAAGGGGGAATGCAATTGAAGGGTTGCTAGATGGGTTGAGATAAGGGTTGTTCTTGGGAAATGGGGATGTGATAAGATTTATGGGATTGAGTTGGTTGTTGAGAGATCGGGACATTTGATTAGTTTGATATAGAGTGAGTTTGGATGTAAGTAACAAATGGTTGAGATACTTGAGTTTATTAATTGGGAACTATGTAACAATAAGCACTTCGAGGAGGAGGTTGATGGGTTTGATTTGATTCAAACGGATGGGGCTATGAAGTGATCACTATTGCATGGAAATGGGAAGTGGAAATAAGAGGTAAAGCTGAATTATGTTGTTCAGGTGGAGGGGGAAGTATGTGAGATTCTTGAGATGAGTAGATAAGGGCATAAGTGAATGTAGTGGATGAAGAGGCGATGGGGATAGAAGAGGTGATAGTAGTGTTAACACGAAGAAAATTAGAGGGAATGGGGAACACTAATTGGGTGGTTTTGTGATTATGAGGGATTTTGGAGGAAGATTGATGATTATCAATCTCACGTTGTGCTATGGAAAGTTCATTCATAGCTCTAGGGAAGAATACAAAAAGTTGCGATGTGAGGACTTACATGGATTTGGGATTGGAATGGTAAGCATAAATTTGTTGCAAAGGGGGTCCATCAAAGGAGAGGTTGGTATTTGTACAAAGGAGATAGTCATGGAGAACAACCAGATTAACATCAAGGATATCTTGGAATTATGCACACCCACGAGGGATGATAGGAGGACCAAAAGCTTTGATAGAGGTGGTAGAAGGGGGTGTTGCTGGTCTAGATGGGACAGAATGATGATAAAGGGAGGGATTAAATTTGACATGATTGTTAGTTTGGACCAATTGAGATTATTGAAGAGAGGAAATGGGAGCCATTGGTTGAGTAACAACATAATAGGTTATCAAAGGGGTGGAGGTAATGATAGAAAGTGCAGAAGTTTGTTGGGAGGAAGAAGTGGAAATAGGAATGTTGTTGGATGACATGTTTTGTTCCATTTGTATTGCTTGGGATCATGTAATAACTCGCATGAAACAAACAATAAAACAAAACTATGTTGATTTTTAATTAACTCAAACAAATCACTTAGCAAAATTTTTATTTATCTTGATTATTAAATATGTGATAAGAAATAGAAAATTGGCTTAAAGGGAACCTAGGAAATGGCCATTCTATGGATGGTTTCATGTAGTTTTGGCTAGAGTCCTCGATATACCTGAAGGTACGTGACATAAAAATTTGTGATGATTATAGGTATGGGGCTTGGTATTGGGTCCTACCCCCTCACTTCATGGTCTTGTAATAATAAGGGAGTCAGGTGCTTAGCCAATATACTGATAGCCAAAAAAATTGTAACGCGAAGATAAAACCATGACAAATTTCCTATTGGGTGACGAAATACCAATAGTTCCACCTGGGAGGAAATGTTTTAGATGTGTAGTTTTGATGCATGTTTTTGGATGTCTGTAATGAAAGTGTATGTAAAGGATTAAACCCCTAATCATACTAGATTACCAAGCATAAATGAAGGTTCTTTTTAGATTAAAAAATGAAATGTTGTATTTGATGAGGAAAATCAAGCAAGAAAGGAAAGTACGATGAAAAAGGAACAACTAAGAAAAAGAGGAATAACTGGATAGTGCTTTTTCCTTTTTATTATTTTTAATTTTAATTAAGCAAGAAAATAAAATCACAATAACCCACACACACAAACAAAAAAGCAACACTACTTCCTGTGAGGTTAATAGAAGATGGATATAATAAAAAGGAAGTGAAAGACAAATAACAAGACTCACTAAAGAAGGGTGAGTCCCACCGAGCGTTCCAGAATGTTGATCAAGTTTCCCCGCTACTTATTTTAGATTAATGAAATCGTAACAAGAAGAAAATAAAATCCAAGTATTAGAGGGTTTAAGGTACCTCTAGATGGGATGACGATGTATACGAGCGCAAATGAGAGATCCCCTCCTCGCAGCAAGCTAGATGACCTACAAATCAAGAAAGATCAACATGAAAAATGGATTAGTAGATAGATGGGTGGGTGTCCTAATGATGTCAGTCCTGAGAAGTGAAAAATTCCTAGGATGGATGTCAACCCATGTTTTTGATAAAAAAACAAGATAAGATATTGATAAATTGGATGTAGCAAAATCTGAACTGTAGCAGAAATTGAAATGTAATAAAAGTGATAAGATGCAGATATGATCTAAACAAAATCAAACCAAACCTATGCAGGTTGACGATGACCTGAGACTACAAATCCTAATTGAAAATGACTTGAGCAGATCAATTGAAACAATGGTAGAAAATTCATATATGAAGACTTTGAAGGTAGATCTAGAGCTGAGATAAAAAATAGAACCTACAAGATATCTTAAACCAGATTATACAGAAAGGATGCAAGAAAATTATGAAATATGAAGGTGAATGCAATGAGGACTAGTCTAGTTTATGGCAACTATACGTACCCAAAATTGTAAGGTACTGTACTACCAGAACAACGTGACACATGCCCCAATGATGATACAGGTCTCCTCGCAAGGTGTTCAGGATCCAAAAAATCTCTCTGAGTGTGCGTTAACATCCCGCATGCCCCGCTTAGCCCCGCGTGCTTTGTTTTTCACCTTTTCCCCTCTTTTCTTGGCCTTTTTCTCTTCAGTGACGAAACCACCACCTTGACTGGGTGGCGGTCTCGTGACCGCCACCCTGCTCAGGGTGGCGGTCCTTTACACGTTTTCCATAAAGCTCTTTTAACACGACTCAATTAAATTCAACATTTTACCAACTTTATTTCACCGCCATAAGCTTGCATTTATGATTCTGGTTCCCCGGAATAGTGTTTTGCCATTGTTTATAGTTTAAGAGTTCTATTTGGCTTTTACCTTGGGTAAATGCAAATGCTATAAATAGTTGGCTTGTGCTCAAGCAAATGGCCCCTCATTCACTTCTCATCTTCTCATTTCAGTAATTCAGTCTTTTATTTGGCTTAGGATTCATAGTTTAGTTCATTGCATGCTTTGTTAGCATTGTTTTACTATTGGTAAGCCACAAATCCATCTTGTGCAGGAAGTGTTGTTATTTCATCCAATCCATTGGAGTAGAATAGCTTAGGAAGCCATTAAAGTTGCAGGTTTTGCTCCTCAAATAGGATAGTTTCAGGTTCTGGACGCTTCATGTTGCATGACTTGCAATAGATCCCGTTAGGAATTGCATAAGCCAAGCCCTGTACTCTTGCACTATCCCTCTCCTACTCGCATTGTATTCAGTCTGTATTCTGAGCTGTATTTGTCCCAATATCTACTTCTGTTGATGCTAGCATTACATGCTTTTCTGGATCCATGTGAACACGAAGGAACGAGGAGATCACACTGAGGGGACAAGATCACACACACCATCGGATTTGACACTGTTATGTAGAATTTAGGTTCTAGCTTTCAAAGTTCTAGTTAAAATCATATCATAAAGAGTAGTTAATTGTTTTATTTCAGTAAATTCTATTCTCGATGTTTCCAGGGAAGCTGTGGGGATTGATATTTTCTGAGAAACTATGATTCACTCCTCACTTCTGAGGTAGGATCGAGAATCTTGCAAATAGATTAGATAAGCTATTTTATTGTTTAGAATAGATCTACAAAATTGCACAGACAAATAGCTACACTCGGTTATTTTGTTTGTTTTAAATTGATTATTTTAGTTGTCATTTCTAGATATTTTAAATAGCTGCTTTCTTAAATTCGTGAAGTTCATCAGAAAACACAAAAAATAGAGAAATCACATATAAGTATATTCGACATAGTTAAGTTTCATTTTATTGTAGTTCGTTTTACTCTGTTGTTTTGTATGACAATCACGGGACCTAGAGAGCCCAGAGAATACGTATTCGAGCAAATTGTGCCTCAACCCAATCTCATCACAACAATAACTGATATAGATCAAAATCTCAGGATTCAAGTCTTCCGAACAATGGTAAGCTTGCAAGAAATCAATTCCCAATTGAGTGGGTTAAACGTAGAAGAAAACCAAGCACACATGTTTTGGTCAAATCAACCAAACTACAGATTACACTAGACAACATTCATATGATTGTAGAAGGGTTCGAAAGAGAAAAAACCTTTGGTTGTGATCCTTTGGTTCCACAACCAAGTGAAGGAGACACTCTTACAGATATAGATACCAGCCTAAGAATCCAGGATGCAAGAACGCCTATAAGATATTATGAGAAAATCACACAGTTATTGATCCTAAATATAGAAGTTGAGAAAGCATACGATTATTGGATACTAGGGATTAGGACTTGATTCCACGCATGACCATAACAGGACCACAACAACTAAGAGTCTATGGTTGTGATCCACAAATCCCACAGCCTAACGAATCCATAGGAGAATTAGACATAGACACTGGCCTATGCACACTAGTATTCCAGTCTACTCCACTTCCACCTATCATCATCGAACAATTATCCTTGCTAGACACAGCAGCTAACAGAGCTAGGGAATTCTGGACTAGGCCAGAGAATCGTCCATAGAATTGGCTATATTTACCATCCACCATATGACCCTGTCCGGAGAAATACACGAAACTATCCTAGGTCATTTTCCACGTACTCTACAACCTATAGATAGAATCATTCCAGAGCTCGATATTGATTGGAGCCTTCGAGCAGTCATCCTTGCTAACCGATCTATCACACCAGTTCAAGTTAGGAGGGCCTTCTTTTCCTTAGATTCGCAAATTCCACTAGTGTGTATTGAAGACATTAGATTGCCTAATTAGTTTGTCTGCATCCCATACATATTCCATACCCACCGGCTGTCTCGACACGACCTCGGGAGGTCAGGTGCGAGGAAGAGTTGCTTGTAGATTCCCATGCTCGCATGTCACTTTTCCGTCGTACAACAACCTAGATGAGTCAGTGGCAAATGGGGATGGAAGAACAAACCTGAGGTGATAGAAAGGATAGAACAATGATATATGAGGGTTTGAGTGACTGTAAGATCAAAGAGGGGATGACTACGGATCTGAATGATAGAGAGGATAATAAAATGGGAGTTGGGTCGATGATGACCATGCAGGGTTGAAATTGATATGGGATGATCTAGGGTTTGATGGAAGAGGATGGACAAGCAAAAAGGTCTGCAAATGGAAAATTAAGATATGAGAGACATAGACAAGGCTCTTGGATGATAGTTAAATCTACACAAGATCTAATGAAGAATGTGATGATAAATTGCAATAGTAGGTCCAAGCATGAAACAAAGAAAAATTTCTCTAAATCTCCCAAAGTGAAGCACAAGATCTCCAAGATGATGGAAGCTGCAAGAGAGATCAAAAAATGAAGGAAAGATCACAAGAAAACTTGAAGTGTCCAAAATTACATCCTGAGAAAAGGAGTAATGGTGGCTTTATAGGGTCGATGGTGACCTGGATGGGTCACTGCTGATTATGGGGATCCATCCATTTGGGAAGTGGAAAGGTAACGAGATTGAGGCAGTGAGCCCATATGAGGTGGGATTAGGGTTTTGAGTGATAAGGACGAGTTATGGTTGCTTAAGGTGGATAAATGGGTGGGTGGGAGGTGAAAAAAATTAAATAGTTGAAAAGGGTATGTGAATTTATTAAATGAGGGCCTATGAAGGATATAATGGAGGATTTAGGGAGAAAAAATAAATTAAAGAAGGGTTTAGAATTAATTAAATATGATTAGGAAAGGTTGATAGATGATTAAGACAAGAAATAATGATAAGTAAGATAAATTGAATTTAAGAGGGAAGAAGAGAATTCATATGGGAAGAGAGGTATGTATGTAGAAAAGATGGAAAAGAGCGAACGTGGGGTGAGGGGTAGCGATACCAAAAAATTAGTGTCTACACTAGAGAAGGAACAAGAAGAGTATAGAGGGGTCAAGGATAAAGCAAAGAAGAGGTATGAAGGGCTGAGAAAGATAGAAGATAATGTAATTAGAAAATGGAGGACCAGGTTTGAGTGAGTAAGAAGAGAGGGTAGTTTGCGAAGTTTTTTAGAGAGAGGAGCTAAATTTGAGATCGCAATCAGTTGTGGAAGTAACATATCTTCAGTGATCATCCATTTTAGAAGGATGCATTGGTGCTTGGTCATGTTGTGGGGCAGTGGCCTCCTTGTAGGATTGGTGTCCTACTAAATAAGGGGTGGTGCTCCTTGTTGGGTTGGTGCCTCACTAAACAAATCTTGTGTGATGTGTAATATTCATGCAAGTCCTTTGTTATGATTAATATTAGCAAAGGTTTCAATGCATTTTATTCCCCTTGAGAGTTTCCCACTTTACATTTGGCGTTCATGTGTTCTCTCTCTTGTCTCATGTTCTTGTGAATGAATGGTGCATACTTAATAATCTCATATTGAATTTATATGGTTAATGGTTGTTTTCAATGATGTTTTAAGTTATGGTAAATAAAGTAAAAGATTTGTAAGAATGATTAACCCCTATTTCAGTATCTA
Source organism: Taxus chinensis (assembly GCA_019776745.2). Lineage (NCBI taxonomy): Eukaryota > Viridiplantae > Streptophyta > Pinopsida > Cupressales > Taxaceae > Taxus > Taxus chinensis. The sequence goes on from CM034150.1 coordinate 74,836,542, forward strand.
TGCTTCTAACATAAAATTTGTGATTAAAATATAAGAAAATATAATATATTAGAATTAAGAAATTATATTTATAACTAATTTAAGATAATTTAGGTACATGTACATATTTAACATAACTTATAAATAATACAATAGATCTATTATACCTAAATTATTTATACCAACTTAAACATGTGGTAGATCATTATAATCTAAGGTACCTATTTACTTTACATTTTTATACCTGTATTATATCTATTTACATATTTATCTATCTTCACCTATTAAATAACATGCTACACATATTTACCTTAATTTTTTTTATAATTCTATTATTTCTATTAATTAATCTATTTACCTATTAAATAGTATAGTATACCTTATATTTAAGTTATAAAGGTACATATTAGGTAAAATCTAGTTTAATATATGATAAAATCTAAGATTTAACTTACCTATTTGATGACACAATAATGTTAAATTTATACATCTCAAGTATGTTATATTAAGTCGTATCTTTTGTTCTTATTACAAATGTATTTAAATATTTAATTTACAATATAAGTTAATTTAGATATGTTAAACTTATCATGCTTGTGGAAATTTCCTTGGATGATATTATACTTCTATTGTCTAATCAAACTACTATATGTGATAATGAAAATGAATAATACAATCTATATTGAGGTTTTATATATAAGTATATATAATATGGACTAGTGTTTCAATGTGAACTTACATCTAAATTGAAATCTCTTTTTAATATATTATATATGTGTGCTAACATTTTTATATGGTGTTTTATTAATTCAAATAAAAATATATGCACTTGGGAAAATGAAAAGGATTCATATTAAGTAAGTATAAAATGTAATGTTATAAACATGTGTTTGAATAGGTTAGTAAAAAATATAGTTAATAGAAGCATATTGACAAAACCATATGTTAAGGTAATAGTTATCAAATATGCCAAGTATGTAATAAAAATAGAGAATAGTTCTGAAACGTAGGGTTGATAACATTGGAAACCCTAACAAATTAGGAACAAGAGCATATATGAGAATTATAATTGACATAATTTTTGAAAGACACATTAGATATATATCACATGTTGTTGGAGCTTATGTTGGTGGAATGCAGACTTGTATTAAATGTTAGGTAAAACCTTTGTATATAGTAAATTTTCATTGTAATTACCTTTTACGTTAGGTAATAGATTGTTAGTGGGGTATTTATATAGTTATTGTGGTAACTTAGGTAACTCGCATTAATTTTTTTTATATGGCTAACATATTGTTAAAATAATATATTTATTTTATTGTATTCATGTAGGAATATTGTTGCACTTATGCAACAAGTTATTGTTTGTATTCTATTTTCCAAAATGTATAAATGTTGCAATACTCCATTTGTTCTGTAATATGGTTTTATTATATTAATAAAATCTACACATGATGCCTCCCTGTTTCCTTGGAATTTGGTATCAAAGCAGGAACCTGAACAAGTAGCATAAGTTTTAGGAAATATTTTAGCAGAGCATAAAAGGTTGAGGAGAATTGTTCTACCCACTTGGAGAGATTATGTTGCTTCCTGCAGCTTCCTAAGCCCATTCTCCATCCCCACAATCTATAATTACATTTCAAGACAAAGAAAAACACATTTTTTAGCACCGAGAAAGGAGGAGCCACCCAAATGTTGCCTCTTGCACTAGGATTTCTTACTGGAGAATTTGGTTCAAAACAAAAATCAAAGAAAAAATCTTCTTCACTAATTGAGGTTTTCCATTGTATTTAGTGGTGAGTTTATCTGTAGCTAAGTTAGAAGTGTTGCTATATTTAGCAGCATGTAAATTACATTGGTAGGTTTATATTAAGTCTCCAAGGAAAGGGTGAGTTTGGGATTGAGTTGGAGGATTGAGCCAAGAAGGCATATCACCGAGCTAGAAACCAAACTAGGCTATTAAACAGAGCCACTTAATACATTGGATGAGTTGTTTTGACTCTTGCATCGAGCAAAGTTGTGTCCAAAGTAGCCACGTGGATCACTATTCAAATGGTCCAAGCCACACCGAAGTGCCGATCTGGATCCCTTGAACCCTCATTAAGTTGCATCTCGACCGAGTAAATAACCAGTGACAAATTTGGGTTAGCCCCCATATCGGTGAGCTGGGAAGATTCTCAGGCACACACCAAACTGCATTGCAACATATCTTCACTTTTCTATCACACCTATTTCATTGTATCATGCATTGTAAAATCTAGAGAGTTACATAACCATCACCATTGAGCCAATCACCATGGGGAGTAATATTGAAAATCTTGTTGAGGCCGAGCCTATACTCAATCGAGCTAAACGAGCAGATGACACCCCAGTGTCGATGTAGTGAACTAACTAACTTGAGGCTAAATAAAAAAATCAAAATGACACATGTGGTTTTAGCATAATACCTCAACTGCCATCCTTGTACGCATGCCACGTGGCCCACCTAACCATCAACAACGTCACTAATTTTCAAAGGTTAACTTTTTTTAATATTCTTTATAATTAAAATCCTCTAATTCATATGTTATAAACATTGTGTACTTTTTTGGCTAGTGGAGAGTTTTTTAAGGTCGTGGGTGAAGGAGGTTAGGAATTAGACCCCCCAAAACATCCTCTTTTTAATTTTTAATTTTTAGAGTATTTTTAGTGGTACAATCAAGAGATAGCAGCAAAAAACACCGCTAAACTGCCTAGTCATAACTAACACCCCCCAAATTTCGTGAGAAAAACATTATTTTGGACAAAAAATATTCTTTCATGGACTCTAAAAATTCATTTTGTGCCACTTCTGTAAAAGGAGGGGTGCCTGAAAGGTTGTTTTTCATTTTTTTCAACTATTTTTTGTGATTTTTTGCATTGTGAGCCATTTTGAGCTCCGGAGGCCACGATGGCCTCACAAAACAAAAAAATTGCCTACCATTTATTTTTCCTACATAGTCAGTTGCAATTACATATTTCCAGTGTATTTTTTCATTATTTTGTGCTAACATGTCATATATTTGGGAATAGTCTAACCACCCATTATGGAAAAAAATGCTCTAAAATTCTTCTTTCCTGACTCAAGTTGTGCTATAGCAATAAATGTGCCACATGGAAGACCAAAATTTGAACTCAAATTGATTTTGAAAAAAATTGACTAGTTGTGAATGGTTCCATAACCAGATCAGTAGATGACATAGTTCAACAGAGACAATTTGACATGAGCAATCAAAAGGGAAAATTGATAATCTTGTTCATAGTGTTTGATGACATACAACCCCACATTCAAGATGCCAAAAAAACCAAAGAAGTGTGGGACAAGTTGAGTACCATTTACGAGGCTTGAAACAAGCATACCATTTTGCACTTGTAGATTTTGTTGCTTACATCGAAATTCAAACCAAAAAATAAATTGGAGGATTTCTTGTGGAGAGTTTCAGAATTGATGGCTTTACTCCTAGCCCTGAGAGAGGAGGTTTTTTATGATTCTCTTATGCCCATTGCTATGAGAGAAATTCCTCCCTCTTACCAAATTTTTGTGATCACACTTAACTTGTCAAATCAAACCATTCAGTTTGATAAGTTGGTAAATTTGTTGTAGCAAGAAAAGAAACTTTATAACTAAGATGATGAAGAAGAGAAGGCATCATCTTCTCATTAGGAAGGGAAGGGAAAAGTAAAATCCTCCCAAAAGTCCCAAAAATAGCATCATCAAGTGGAAAAAAAAGAAATGTCCTATCTGCAAATGAGGACATGATTTGAAATATTGGTGGTATAATGCATACAACAAAGGTTCGTCAATCGATTCCATACCTCAAAATAAACAATAAAAAAAAACTACAAGAAAAGGTAGATGAAGGGGAATTGGAAGAAGAAACCCCATCAGCAAGGAAATGTAGCTAAATAAGAATACCATTCAAATGATGAGGACTTCTTGTACAGTGCCCATTCTAGTGAACCATCTATGTCATATAGTGTTGATTAGTACGTTGATTTGGGAGCTACTCGACATATGACCAGGAACAACTATTGGTTTACCACTATGAGGGACACACCTTAAACAAATTATGTTTCCTTAGGTGATGAATATTCTTACATGATACAAGGTATTGGGAACACTTCTCTACATCTTGGTTCATGACATTGTAGATTATCATATGTCACTGGATTAACAAAGAATTTACTATTCGTTAGTCAGCTTCTAGATCATAATATGAAGATTGATTTTGATAGCCATCCCAGTAAGAAAGTGTTTTGTATTTGAGATGAATCAATAGGATAAAAAATTATTGAAAAAGCCTCAAATGTGGGATGGATGTTGAAGTTTTATTTTGTTCATAGGGATGATCAGGAACTACTGGTTAAGAATTATTCTACACAGTTGTGGCATCAGAGACTTAGTCACATAAATTTTATATATCTCGATACACTTCCCCAATATAATATGGTGAGATATTTTCCATCTCTCAAGAAGTATGCAGATAAGTTCCCTAATTTCCTTGTAGGAAAATAGCAAAGAGCTTCATTTCAAAATAGTACTTATCGAGCTCCAGGTAATTTTTATTTGTTTCATACCAATATTTGCAGTTTTAAGCAACCTAGTCATTTTGGAGTTAAGTATTTCATGTTATGTGTTGATGATTATTCTAGAAAAATGTGGAATTTTTTTTCTTCGTAACAAAAGTGAAGCTTTTGAGAAATTCAAGAAGTTCAAAGTGAATGTTGAGAATGAGATTGATCATCATATCATATCTCTCAACTCATATTAAGGGGGAATTCACTACTATTGAGTTCAAATACTACCTAGAAGCTCACTAAATTTGTCAACAGATGCCTCCTCCACATATATCGCAAAAAATGGTGTTGTTGAGCGAGGGAATTGTTACTATCATGAAGATGGTATGTTATATGATCGATGATTATGGAATGGTAAATAAATATATCAATCAATTGTTTGACATGAAATATCTTAGGATCATGCATTAATGTCTTGGATTGGAAGTGTTATCATAATTTGCATACCTTATAAATCTAGACAACTTATCAATTTCTAGACTCGGGAAATACTAATGAGCTTCGGAGAAGGATCTAGAAAAGAAAGGTAAAATTCATGTTTTGGGACAAATTCAATGACCCAAGGCATTCATCTCCCTTCTGATAGGCCCCATGGTTCAACACTTGGCCAACATTTTGAGTGAAATGGGGAAAAACAGAAGTAAATCATTTAAATCGACATTTGGAGGAATATGAGAAATTATTCCTTTGTTCCTCATGTTCTCTGCATTACTACATTTTCTACAGTAAGGGTCTAGAGGATTTTAATCAACTAAGTCGGGTCTTTGTGGTCAAGGAGGAACAATTCCTTGGGGTCTCTAAGGCATCAGCGAGGTGGATAATTCGGGCACATATGAGACAAAGGGAACTATTCCATAGTTCAGACTATACCCCACTTGGCTAATTTATCTGCCCTAAACTAAAATTTGATTAAATTGGCCTGTCATGTCCCACAAATAACTTGGCCATGTTCCTCCCGCATGCTAGAAATCCACATGGACATATCTTTTTCCCTATAACTTCAAATTTAATAAAATTGATCTTGTTGGAAGGGTCTCATCAAGTAATTCACTTTGACATCAGGAAATTCAAAAGTTGGTCGAGTTAGATGCATAAAAAAGGAAACAAAATAGTCCCATAATTGAAGGAACATTTCCAGGTAGTTCAACTACAATATTTAATGAAGTATGGTTCCCATTCCTTCTCTAAGAAGCAAGATGTCACACGAAATGGTTTTGATTGGGTTCCTATACTTATTTTATACTTTTAATGCATGTTGTCAGTGGTTAAGCTTGAAATTTGAGTTTCTCTCTTTCTCTCTCTGGAATTGATACTCATTTGTAAAGGTTAAACCCTCTCAGAATACAAGGGCTTCATGTTAAAGCGATTGCAGAAGTATTTATGAGTTGCAGACCTCATATTTGGGATTTACAAGTTTTTTTGTGCTTCCTTCCGCTCCACTATAAAGGTTTGTGCATCATTCAAGCAATAACATTTGATTTTGTGGTTGTTTCTATTCCCTAATTTGTTTTATTTGCAATATTTCCTCTCTACTATTATTGTGGTGTGTTTCCCATGTCTTATATCTCCTTTGCAGGTTCCATGTATGTTATTCATTATGTGAAAATGGAAAGTTAAGTGTTGTTTTGGTCTATGGAAAAAATGTTTTCCCTCTCCTCCTTCATTTTCATCCCATTTTTAATCATTAAGAGTGTATTTCCCCCTTTTATTGGTGCTATAACCTAATTTTATCCTAGGGTTTCCATTGTCATGCATCTCCCTCTCTCCCTGATCCATGTGAATGTTTAGATTAGGATTAGAAAAATGTATTTCTAGATGTAGGAGTAATTTAGCATTAGGAATAGGTAGATGAACTAGCTTTTTCTAGAGGTTTGTCTCAATCAACAAGTTCCCATGCTTAGAGACAAATCCATGTTACACAAGAGTTGTGATGTCTATCCATGATAAAAAGGATAGGATGTAAATTTTGGTGATAATGGTTTTAGCACACCTGGTGGGACCTCCTGATATTTTCTTGTTCTTTTACTAAGTTTTGGTGTGTATCTGGGTGAAATTCATCCTTTGGAGGCTTTTTAAAACACATTTGATGACTCCCAAGTTAATATCTATTGGTTTCAGTAGTTAAGGTGTTCATTTTTGTGAGAAGGATTCAAACGAGGTCTAGAACAACAGGAGAAGATACTTTTGACTACTTGCAGTTGTAACCAAGGATAAGAAGAAGAGGAATATTAGTTTTGATATCACCATATCCTCCAAATATAACTATTTCTACTCCTCCCCGTGGTAGTCATTTATTTCTTTCCTCCAAGACTTTAAGACCTATTCCATTCATGGAACTTTAGAGAAATTTAACTTTTGAAATTTACCTCTGACTAGTCAACATAAATGAAGTATAATTGACCATTAAAATGCATAATCATGACCTTAAAATTATTTGGAAATCACTAAAAACTCACATACATCACACAATTGTCATTTAGTTTACAACTCCTTTGGACAACCTTGTCCCAAACTGAACTTTTTCTGAAACTGGCCTGTTTGAGTGGGGTCCATTCATCACCAAAACCTCTACCATACCTTTCTATAAATTTGGAGGAGTCTTATGCATGTTCCAATCATCATTCATTAACTATATATAAAAACTTGCTACTTAGGAAGCAAATATCACAAATCAATTTCAAGCTAGGGTTTTAAGCACATAATGAGTTGTTTACCTTCTTAAGATTCGTTCATAAAAAAATGACAATGAAATTACCTCATTATTTTTGTGAAACCTTCTATATTTAATGTAGAAACATCCTTTAAATCCACAAGTTCCCATGAAAAGTACAAAATTTAGGGTGAGCATCAGACGTTCCAATTCGAGTTAGAAATAGCCTTGTTCTTGACCATGTTCCACCAAAACTGACATAACATGCAAAATTATCATAATGTAAACCTAAATTTTTTCCCACAGCACCATGACACACCCTACTAACTTATACAATCACCACCATTCCAAAATATCTCTCAATATTTCCATCCTATCTCATTTTCATAGCTAGCCCTTAAAGTTTTACACTATAAAGGTTAAGGTAAACTAAAATAACACTATGAAACATCATGAAAAAACTCAAACTGGTCCTAACATACATAGTACATCATAAATAAACTTACTATATGTATCCATGAGCTCATATATCTCCACAACTCAATCTCATGCAATATAACTGCCATATCTAGTTTAGATGAGCACCCTGAATCTCATATGAGTGCCTAGAAACTCTCAAATCATTCTCTCCATAATGTCAACATGATTCTCAAACAACAAAGAAGCCTCAACCTCCGTGCACCATCACCTAGGCTAGCTAGGTCACCTGAGTAGGTTTGTTATAACAAGCCATCCTCACTGAATCAACTTTTGTAACCATGACTGCCTCTGAATCATCATGTCATCATCATCCTCAACATGATCTGACCATACTCCATCATCCAATTTTTCATTAATGAGGTTTTTCATCTATACAACAACATGCCAACAATCTCCCTCTTTGTCATTGATGAAAAACCACCTAAACTTCTCCCCCCTTTTACATTAATGACAAAGGCATACCTGTAGCAACATGTTCTTCATCTTCCTCAGCTTCATAGAGTCATTATTTGGTTATAAACATCAACCAAAGGTCTTAAAAAAGCTCAAAAACTTGAAATTTCACACAAAAACTGATTTTTATCCTCTTTTCAAGCATGTAGACACAACACTCCCACTGGGAATAACATATACATCTCTTAATATTTCCAATAGACATGAAGAAATTATCATCTTACCTTTTTTTTAGCCAAAAAATCATCAGCCACCTTCTAGGAATTTAGAAAACTAGTCCTTTCTCCTCAAACTTTGTTTTTACCTTCACTGTAGCCTCTAGGAACATTGTAGCTGACCAAAACAGAGGAATACACTTCATAAACATGCCAACAATGTTGAATGAGAACCAATCATACTGTAAGTTCCTTCATTTTTAGGAAATCTCAACTAATCAAGAATTTTCACTACCATATTTTGATCTGCATACCTCTTTTAGGAATGAGAACCTTAAAGTACCCATTCAGTAGCTTTAGACCCAACTTTGACAAGTTTTAAAACACCATTCACACTAAGACATAGCATGCCACTACTCCCTCTGGAATTAAGACCATCATTTCTAGTATATAATCAAAAAATCATACATCTTACCTTGGTTACTTGGCTTGGAGATGGGCCAAATACTTTAACACTATCCTAAAGCTCTTTCACAATCCATGACAGACATATTTGACTGAGATAATGCTATCATGAACCATACCGTACTTGATCTTTGAGAAGACACTCAATACATACCTCAAAATCCTTGAAAAAAACAATATCACCTTCAAGAATCACTCATACATACTCCCCTTGATTGGTCTAGGACATACATATCCTCTTGCATCTATAGAAGCATCTTTTCACCTCCTTTAGCATATTCTATGCTAAATTTTCTTTTAGCATTTACACAGGCCACTACCACATATTATTACATTTTGTGAACATCTAGGGAAGCCTTCAAGAAGAAAAACACATGCTCATACTTGAGCACCACGTACAAGCACTAATCAACACTTACAGAAATGTAGGTAGTAACATTTGAGCAAAAAATGACTATTTCAAGTCTTAGCACAGACTGTGAGACACATACTTGCATATTGGGATGAAATGCACTTTTATATTATATAGACCAATTTGAATACATCCAATCAAGTCATAGATCGGCTTGAAATACAATTTTCACCTTAGAAGACATCTTTACAAACATTGTAGCACTATATTCACTATCTATGAGCTACAAATATCAAACAACCTTTTTATAGATCAAGCCAACTATATTCTTCAATAGCTTCTTCTTACCACTATCAAAAGAGAAAATCTGGGAGCATTTTACCACTTCAAAATAGAATCATCCCACACAATCATACATGATAATATCATCATACTCTACCCTTTAAATATATAGTACTTGTAGCTAGCTATCTTGCACAAGGAGCAACTAGTGAGCACAATAAGCTTCTCAACTTCATGATCATCATCAACACAACCAAAATTCCTAATGAAATATTCACCAATCCAATACCTTGGTCTAGAAAATAAAGAATATTGACACATGTACCTATAAAATTACCATACTAACCTATAGCACAAACCTTCTTGCTCATAAAACCACTAGTGGACAACCCAGATTTTTCATGTCTAAGGATATCACTTTCATGCAACCTCAGAGCTCTAAATATCTTTACTCATGCATATACTAGTAACCTTGATGATTAGATCAAGAAATAATGGAGAAAAGTTTTAAAACATACCTTTTCTCATCATCAAATTGCACATTCTCAGTCTACTAGCCCTTATTTTGGATGGAATATTCGTAAACATTTGATGTAGAGATTTTTATAGTGAAATATTACCTGGTTCAGATACCCTTTTGGCCATTTAATCTCCTTCAAGAACCTTGAATTCAAATCCCAAGGAAAATACACCTAGTTTGCAAATTACCTTTCCATATTAGGTCTCTTTTAGTACTGACACTGTCATCCTAAACTCTGTCAAATATTCTTGAGGAATTAAACACTTTCAATTCAACATGATGTCCACATAATATGGAAGATTGGTACAAATTTTTATCCCTAGACATCTTCATTTACCCTTACAACAAAATACACTTCTTCATACTGCTCAGAATACATTGTTAAGACCCAGTCAGGAAAGAGAGAGCTCAAAAATACCGAAATTATTTTTTCAATAGCTCTAACTTGGCACATACCTCCTTCATAGACCATTAGATTATATGAAATCATGAATAAATACTCCACAAAAGAAAATATCCTAGAACACCCAATACTTAAGAAAACCTAGATGACTGTGACAGACCAAGTGTAAGACCATTATGACTTAATAAGATAAGCCACACCATAACTAACCTTTTGAATCTCCTTCAAATATTTTGACACATCATATAAATACTAACATAATTGACACATAAATTAATTCTCATGAAAAAACCCAAACCACTCCATTTATGACTCAGATTAACCAATCACGAGATGAAAAAAACCCAATTTCTTTCATCGACACTCACCACAAACTCACTTATTACTTTGTAACATCACATTGAATAGTATGAATACAGAAAATCATTGGCAGAGACACTTACTTCAAACAATATGAATAAGACAAATACTAATATAAATCAAAACTACATTGGAGCAGATATATTTCATTTCTTACTCCCTATCACACTTGTTTGTCCGTTCAACCATTTGAAAGGTGATAAGATCACTCCCAACTAGTTTCTTAGATATGAAAAGGTGGGATTTGAAAGAAGATTTGTTAAAATATCAACTACTTCCTCCTTTATATACACATGGTCCAATTTGATACAATTCTTACTCACTATATCTCTTAGGTAATGATAACTAATGGGAATATGCTCTGTCTTGGAATGCAAAACTAGATTCTTTGACACACTGATTACACTAGTGCTGTCGTAAATAATAGATGTAGGTCCATCGCACATAGTATTGTAATCCTCCAAAGTATGCCTCATCTACACAACCTAAGAAAAAATGAGCAGTAACAACATATTCATCTTCACAAGTTGAGAATGCCACAAGAGATTGCTTCTTGCTTGACCAAGAAACAAGACATTCTCCAAGAAAGAATGCACCACCACTAGTACTATTTATATCATCCATACTTATTGCACAATCAACATCAGAATATGATCTTAATTCAAAGCTTTCAATTCTTAGATACCATAACCCAAACTCAATAGTTCCTTTAAGATATCTAAATATCCTTTTCACTGCTTGAAGATGAGATTCTCTAGGATATTCTTGAAACCTTCCAACTAGGACAAAAAATTACACAATATCATGTCTTGAAGTAATAATATAAAGTAGGTTGTCAATCATGGATTTATAATCAGATTGATTCCCTTTAGGATAATCATCTTCCTTATAAAGTTTTCATCCTATAACCATATGAGTACCAAAATTCTTGCAATCATCCATTTTAAATTTCCTTAATAATTTCCTTGATGTACTTGGATTGAGAAATAAACATACCTTTATGTGATTGATTCACTTGAAGTCCAAGGAAGGAAGAAAGCTCACTAATTATAGATATCTCAAATTCTGCTATGCACCTAGGGAAAGGATGTTATGATGTATATGTATTGATGGAGATGCCGACATGTGGCACACATCCCATCATTATGGTATATATAGGGGTTAGAAGGTTGTAGTTAATCATCATATTGAGTATTGGAGTGTTATTTCATGGTTTGGAGGTTACCCCCTCGAAGTGGTATTGGAGGTTGCCCCCTCAAAGTGGCAAAGCTATTATATGATCATATTGTCATCATTTATCTATATTTTGGTGTTCTCTCATGTTATTCTGTTGTATATGTTCTGATTTATACAAGTAATATCCTTACAAGTGGTATCAGAGAAACCACTCATGTTCGAATCTCACACGGTTGGTTACGTCATGTAGCTGGGGCCCGTGGGGTGCCTAAACGTCAGTGAAGCGGGGCTCGCACGTATGGGAGTGCGGGCGCAAACCCAGCCCAAGTCGGGCTCTACGGAAGTGTGGTGGAATGTTATGATCCTCATGTGTGGATTTCACTAATGCCTCGAGGTTTTGGTGTAACGGTTCGTTACATTTGGTATTAGAGCAGTGATTTCAGCTAAAATTAGGGCAAAAACCCTAATTTTTTGTTTCAAATATATCTTGAAGAGGGTATCTAATTTTTTCCCAATTTTTTCATCATAATTTGAAAACAATATAAGTCAAAATATCTAAAAAGTTTAGCTCCATTGGATCTGTTTTGCGGATGTTATTGGTGTTTTAGGTTTTTTCATAAATTCACTTTTTAGGAAGCAAATTGTGGTATTTTTTAGAAAAAATTATATTTTCGGAAAGCTCTTAAAATTTCAGTTAGGGTTTGTTCTTTGTATTTTTATCCATCTACCAAAATATTTTCAAAATTCCTAAAACCCTAGTTTTGTGGATCATGGGGATGATAGCTTTTTTTGGAGATGGCCGGATTGATGCTAGAGAATGGTGGAACAAATTTAGGGATAAATTCTATAAACCATCAGATATTTGGTTATTAAAGTTGTGGATTATTGGCCATGCACAGATTTCATTTTCTGATTTAGAAAAGGAAAAGTCTAATTGGTCTTTGCAGGAACTGGAACAAGTTTTCATGGACAGATGGGCAACAAAAGAAGAAGAAGACAAAGCATAAGAAAAAGAAGAAAAAGAAAAAGAAGAAGAAGAAGCAGAAGCAGAAGCAACATGAGAGAAAGAATATGAAGAGGAAGGTGAGATTCAAGGGAAGATGATGGTGCAACATATATTGAAGAATCAAATGCAAAAGAAGTTGAAGAAGACTATGAAGAAGAGGAAGAAAAACAAGATATTGATGCAGAAGAAGATATTATAGCTCCCAAGAAGGAAGATACCATATTTTAGTTTCATGGATGCATTCAAAGAAATAATATAATTGTTTCCATAAACCCTAACAGCAAGTACAACTTCATCAACAAGGATATGGCTCAACATCTACATATTCAAGAAAGTAATATCAAAGAAGCTCAAGTGAATGGTAAGAAAATTCAAGTTTTTGAAGATTTAAAACTTACTATGGAAAAATATACTTTACATTCAGATTTTTTTTCCTTATATATGGATGGTTTGGATATTGTTCTTGGGTATCCTTGGTTAGAGACATTGGGGAAAATTAATATTAATATGAAAAATAAGTTTATGAAGATTTGGTACAAAAAGAAGAGGGTCACTTTACAGGATATCAGGCTTAATGGAAATCAAAGAAAAGTCAATATAGATGATGAGGATGATTTAGAATATGGAGAAGAAGGGAATAAGGATGATTCAAAAGAGGAACATGAAGAAAAATAAGGAAATGATGATTCATCTACTCAAGAGAAAAAGAAAATATCAAATGCAAAGGTGGAAGAAGAAAAGAAAGTTCAGAAACATGTTGATAAGGTTGAGGATACTACAACTGCAACATATGGAAATCCACATCAACATGAGAGAAAAAAATCATGGAGATATCCCAGGGCACATCATATTTCCAACCAATATAGATATACAGGTAATTGGAGGAATAATCACTTTATTTATACAGGGGATCAATGGAGCAACAATTATGAAGCATGGAATCCTTATTATGGTTATCCTTACTATGGTTATACATGGAATCCTTATTATGGTTATCCTTACTATGGTTATACATGGAATCCTTATTATGGTTATGCATTGAATCCTTATGTTGGTTATGCATGGAATCCAAGGATGATAAACTATGGTCACAAATGGAATCAGAGTAGCGCAACAAAAGATGGATATTAGTTTAGATATGTATCATCTACCATGATCACATATGGATGGATGATCGATCATGGTGCAAAGTGTGTAAAAATTTACAACACACTCATTACATGGTCTCTTCTTATGTTTCAGGGATGAAACATGTCAAGGAGGGAAGGAATGCTATGCACCTAGGGAAAGGATGTTATTATGTATATGTATTGATGGAGATGCCAACATGTGGCATACATCCCCTTATCTTATCATATCATTCATTTATGATTTATTATTCTTAGGAGGTCAGCCTCAGTATTGGCCATAGGTTAGAATGGTATATATAGGGTTTAGAAGGTTGTAGTTAATCATCATATTGAGTATTGAAGTGTTATTGTATGGTTTGGAGGTTACCCCCTCGAAGTGGTATTGGAGGTTGCCCCCTCAAAGTGGGAAAGCTATTAATTGGATCATATTGTCATCATTTATCTATATTTTGATGTTCTATCATGTTATTCTGCTGTATATGTTTTGATTTATACAAGTAATATCCTTACAAATTCTTTCTTCATAGCTTCAAAAAATTCATGATTCATTTGATCATTACCTCCACCAAATATAATATCATCCACATAGACCACAAAAATAAATAGGTGTTCTCCTTCACTCTTGATGTACAAGTTGTTATCAACAAGTCCTTTCTTAAAAACTTTGTCATTCAATTATTTTTCAAGCCTTTCATACCAAGCCCTAGGGTCTTGTTTTAGGCCATAGATTTCCTTGTTCAGTTTGCATACAAAATCTTCTTTATCAGTCAAGGAAAAAAACATCAGGCTATTCCGTATAGACTTCCTCATTAAGATATCCATTCAAAAAGGAATATTTTACATCCATTTGATAAACCTTAACACCTTTAAACCCTGTATATGCTAAGAATAATATGATTGCTTCCATTCTAGCTACAGGAGCAAATGTCTCATCATATTCAATTTCCTCAACTTGAGCATATCCCTTACAAACCAATCTTGATTTGTTTCTTATGGCTTCTCCATTCTCATTTTTTTTTTCTAAACACCCAGTTATATCCAATCATATTCTTACCTTTTGGGTTAGAAGGTTGTAGTCTAGGTACTAGTTCCCAAGTCTTCTTCTTTTTAATCTGATCTATCTCTTCATGCATAACCTTTATCCAAAATTCATCTTTTCTAGCTTCTACTACACTTTTAAGTTCAAATTTTGAAATAAAAACTGAGTTATCATCTTGATTTTTAAGACCTACCAATTTCCTCCTTGTAGTAACTCCAACATATTTATTTCCCAAAATTTGATTTTCAGGATGACATCTCCTAATTTGCCTTGATGGATCCTTGGTGTCTTTACTTTCTTCCTCATCATATTATCCCTTGTTTTCTTGAGCAAAATCATCTTCTTATTCTTTAGAATCATCCTCATATAATGATTCTCTTGATTTAGAAAATGATTTCATAGGATACGATTCATCAAATTTTACACTTGCACTTTCAACTATGGTTTTCAACCTCTTGTTTTAAAAAATATAAGTTGTACTTATTGAGGAATAACCCAAAAAATATACGTTCATCAGATCTGGGATAAAACTTACCAATATTTTCTTCAATCCTTTTCATGAAGCATCTACATCCAAAGAATCTAAAATGCTCCACATTGGTTGGTCTTCCTTTCCATAGCTCATAAATAATTTTGTCATAGTTTACTCTTAGTTGACATCTATTAAAAATATCGACAACAGTAAAAATTTCTTCTTTCTAATATACATCTAGTAATTTAGATTCATTCAAGATGGTCCTTACCATATCTTAAATAGTCCTATTATTTCTTTCAACCACCCCATTTTGTTGGGGAATTCTAAATATTGAAAACTGCTACTTAATGACATGAAAGCTAAAAAACTCATCAAATGAATCAAACCAAAACTATTATCATATGTAATGCATTTTATTTTTCCATTCTTCTCATTTTCAATAAGGGATTTAAAAGACTTGAAAACATAAAAGGAATATTTTTTTTTCTCAAACATGCTACCCAAGCATATCTAGTAAAATATTTAATAAGGAGCATAAAATATTAATCACCTGAAGTACTTTCAATCCTCATAGACCCACAAAGATCAGTATGGATTAGTTGAAGTGGACTAGTGGTGGAATCATGTTCATTAGTCTTGAATCTTCTTCTAGTTTTCTTTTCATGTAAACATGATTTGCACAAAGTATCTTCTTGCTTGTTAAGCTTAGGAATATTTCTCACACAATTTTTAGATTTGATCTTAACAAGATTATCAAATTTTACATGACCTAAACTTATATGCCACAGCTAATAATCATTCATCTTACTTGTTAGACACTTTTCTTTGTTGACTTCCTTAAGAATGAACATGTTATTGTATGTTCTCTTTACCTTTGCAATAACCTTACATGTTTCTCATTTTCTTAATTTTTCATCCCTTCACATAAAAATTTATAACATATCCTTGTTTACACATTTGGCTTACATCGAGCAGATTATGTTTGAAGCCTTCAACATATAAAACATCTTTCGTGATGGATTTTAAATTTTCCAAAATCAAGGAGCCTCTCCCTAAACTTATTATATTAGAATTTTCTCCAAACTTAACTTTTCCTGAAGCATTTTCTTTTAGTGTAATAAACTTATTCTTATCAACTGTCATGTGAGTTGAGCATCCATTATCAATATACCAAATCATATTTTCATCTTGAATATGAAAATAAGTTTAACCAATACCAAAAATTTCATCATGATTAAAAGTGGATGAGATAGATGTATAAGCATAATAAATTTCATTCCATATATAAAACCCTAATTTTATCAAATAATCTCTCATACTAATAAAAGGAAACATACTAGTTTTCCCTTTATAATACTCCATGATTATGTTTCAGAAGATCTCCTTTAAAGTGATTATAATTTCTCCAAAAGGAGCTAATCTGATAAAAAAAATTGGAATCACAATGGGCTAAGGGGGGTGAATCAATCCTTACAAAATTAAATCATATTTCATATTTATTATTTAAGATACAAAACCACTTAACCATCCATTAATTTGTGCACACTATCAAATATAACATATGCAATGAACCATGAAAAATATAACCAAAAAAAGACACAAGATATAGGTGGTAATCCCTCAAGGGGAATAAAAATAACTTAAACACAATATTTCAATTGATATGCTTCAAATTTAGTGAGGCACCAACCCCAAAAGGAGTATCAACCCCTAGTTTAGTAGAGCTACAACCCTACAAGGAGCACTAACCTCTATTTTTGTGAAGAACCAACTCCACAATGAGGATACAACCCCCAAGATGATCAATCAAAAACTCAAACACCTTATGAATAATATCTCTAATGTATTTTTGCTGACACAACTGATAGAGATCACAATTTCAACTCACAACACCTTCAAACCCCAGGCATTCATCTCTCTCAAACTAGCTCTTTCTTCACTCTTCAAAGCTTAAAAATCTTACACCCATGTTTGTTTTCATTATTTAACCTATCACACACTTTATTATCTCTCAATTCATGCTCACTCACATGAAAAAATATCACACCTAGGTCACACTTCTTGCACACACACAACTCGTTCCCAAAAGCACCCAAAACTATGCTTTTATAAGCTCCTTCTTGATTCAAATTAAAAATAAAATTTTCCCATAATTTTTTATTAAAAATACATATTAAAAACATCCCATATAATTTTCATAACAGCGACAAGTGACCCATATAGGTTGGCCTATCCAAAAACAACTTTTCATGCACCAAGAAGACTCAAATGCCCATCATTAGGATGAAAAAATATTTTAAAACCAAAAACCATTTTTATTCATTCTCTAAAAATAACTACACATATTTAAAATAACATTTAAACATCATAAATGGTCACAATTATGATTAACCAATAAAATTATTTCGTTTAATGGGCCCAGTGGCTCATTTCCTTCATCAAACACCTGTTTCTAGCACCCTATCTTCACCTTTTAGCTTTGAGGTCACCCAAAAACACTTCAAATATTTCATGTGACCACTCTATATAAATTTAAATACATTAAAACAATCCTAAAAAAGTTATAGCCCATGAAACATCCATTGGTTCAAACTGCAACAACTTTTGCCTTCACCAAATAAAGCTTCCCAAATTTTTTTTTCTAAAATGAAATTGGTTAACACATTTATTGACAATTTCAAGACCTCAAAATTGATTAATTGGAAGAAAAATTCATCCCTCTTCACATTTCAGGTTATTTGAGCATCAACCAATCCATTTCATTCACTAACCATCTCAATATTTTAGCAAACCCAATTATGTCCTGAAAATCCAAAATTATTCTTTTCCATAAACTGATATGGAAACCATATTAAAAATCATTATAATGGAACAAAACTTATATAACTGGAAACATATCTGAATTATCTTTCCAACAGAACTTTAATCACCTCCTAATTCTTTGTGTAGCTCCTAAAATGTCCATTTTACTAAAGACTACTTCTAACTACCCCAAAACTGCCCTTTGACCAGTAAACCTAAATGAATCATACTTGACCATTAAAATGCATCATAATGATCTGAATAATCATTGGAAATAAAAAAAATCACATATAACACACAATTGTCATTTAGTTTACAAATCCTTTAGACAACCTTGTCCCAAATTGAACTTATTTAGAAATTGGCCTATTTGAGTGGGGTCCACTCATCATCACAACCTATAACATACCTTTATGTAAATATCTAGTAGTCATCTAAATTTTCCAATCATCATTCATCCACTAGAAATAAAAACTGGTCACTTAGGAAGAAAATCTCACAAGCGACTTTCAAGCTAGGATTTCAAGCACATAATGAGTTGTTTACCTTCTTAACATTCATTCATAAAAACCTAACAATGAAATGACCTCATTATTTTTTCCTTATAGATTCAATGTATAAACATATCTGAAAATCCAAAAGGTCCCATGTAAAGTACACAATTCAGGGTGAGCATCAAAAGTTTCAATTCGAGACCATGTTCCACCAAAACTGACATAACATGCAAAATTATCATCATGGAAACCTGAAATTTTGACCACAACACCATGACACACCCTAATAAATTCTCCAATCATCACCATACCACAAATAGATATCAATATTTCCATCCTATTTCATTTTCATAGCTATCCCTTAGGGTTTTACATTGTAAAGGCTAGGGTCAACTAAAATAACACTATGAATCATTATGAAAACACTCCAAATGGTCCTAACATACCTGGTACATCATAAATATACTACCTATATGCATCCACAATATCATATATCTCCATAACTCAATCATCGACTACTTATGTTCAGCCATGAGCTCATATATCTCTAGAACTCAAATGCAATCTAACAACCATATCTAGTCCAGATGAGCACTTGACTCATGGTCACCAACCTGTATCTGCATCCTGAAACTCATATGAGTGCCTAGAAACTCTCAAATCATTATCTCCATCATTTCAACATACTTATTAAACAACTAAGAAGCTCCAACATCCATGCACCATCACCTAGGCTAACTGGGTCACCTAAATAGGATTTCTATAACAATCCATCCTCGCCGAATCAACTTGTGCAGCCATGACTGCCTCTGAATCATCACGTCATCATCATCCTCAACATGATTTGACCCTACTCCATCATCCACTTTTTCATTAATGAGTTTTTTCATCAATGAAAACATCATGCCAACATGTTCACAAAGCTGCAAATGAGAGAGAGGAAACATATGGAAAGGAAATAGAATAAGTGTTATCTTTGCTTGTTCTTTACATCTATCTACTCATGAAATCACAAAATGGACAACACATTGAAATGAGGAATTCATTACAACACACACACACACACACACATATATTAAACGACTCTTCACCTATCCCCACATGATTTTTCATTAATCTTTATAAATGACATTTCTCATTCCTAGGAAAGAAATGGAGTCCCTTTTTATTAACTAAAGGAGACTCATTACAAAGTATGACTACAGATCAAATTTTAATTAATAAGATGAAAAATGAAAAGTAAAACCCCAACAAATTGTTGGAAGTTCTAGGCACTGAGAGGGGGGTGAATTAGTGTTTGTTCAAAAATTTACAGGCAATTCAATTCACTTAGCTTGGCTATGATCAAGTCATGCCATCATTCACAAGAAATAAACATAAAATCACACACATAGAGACAAAACTTAATTTGGGAAATCCTTCAAGGGAGAAAAACCCACTGGAACCAAAGAACTAACTTGGACAAATATCCTGTAAATGTTACAATGGTTTCACTTTTGAGAAACCATTCAACATGGAGCTACAAATTTAGAGTTTAGTCAAGATACCACTTGACCTTCTATAAGCCACCAATTTATTGGAAGCTACAACTCCAAAATCTTCAACCAAGCTTCAACTTGATCTTATGTACGTAGCCACTTACAATGAAGCTTCAACTCCATAATCTCTAAGCCACCACTTAGTCTTCTACAATGTTTTGATTACTCTAAATTTAGTTGTCTCACATAACAAATTGTAACCACTAAATTAGATCACTCTTCTTCTATTTTCACCCTCATTCTCATCACCTAATCAACAACAAGTCTCTGATATACAAATCCTCTTTACATAATCACTCTTGTCAAGATCCTCTCCTTTAATTATCCCTTCAAGCATTCACTTTCTTATGTGTTCAAACCCCTGCAAAATTTATAGTCACAAAGGCATTTGTTGATTTCCTTGGTCCACATTGTTTCAGTTCCTTGAGCTCCTTCAAAACATAGTAATCTATTCTTCATTCTCATGTTTTTTTCCTCTTCACTTAACTAGCATTCACAGATCATCATGACCTCTATCTTCATCAGCCCTCAACTCCTTAATTCTTCAACAACACTTTCTTGTATAATAAACTCTATTTTATATTTGAAGACATACTCTCTCAACTTTTTCACTTCACCTTAACCTTGACTCTTCAACTCCCAAGTCTTTTCACTTCACATTTTTGTCTTGGCATCTCATGCATAAGGAATAGGAATACTTCACCTAATTCAATTTTTAATGACATCATCATTTAGGTCAGTTTCATGACCTTAATTATTCCTATACATAAGACCTTATAAATTGGGAGATATTATAATATAGTCTTCAAAATGATGATGTCATTAAAAATAATGTCTTATAATACAGTTAAGAACAGTCAAGAAGACCTTAATTTATATTTCTATATAGACTTCAAGGATAACCTATACACCAAGAGACACCCTTTTTATCATGGGAGATATGAAGAAATTCTAAGCCTTCAAGACTATATAGAAGACCTTCTTGACTGTTCTTAAGAAATAAGTTTGGATCATTACATTTCATCAGAAATGCACTTCCATTCTCCAACACATAAGATAAAATATTTTTTATAGTAAATATATCATCCATTTATTCTCATATAGTTCTCAAATATGTGTTATCTCACCAAGGTTCACCTATGCATCACAAGACTAGTTTTAGGTCTTATTATCCCTTAACGGTAGAAAAGATTGAAAAGAATCATTTTAAACGTCTAAAGAACATGTCTGTAATATTTTTTGAGAAGGAATTACATTCCCCAAACACACTTCCAAAATCATGATTTCATCTTGAAACCCTCTTGTCAAGTTAGAACATGCAAAACCTTGAAAAAACAGAGGTTAAATTATACCTCACAATCGTGTCTGAAGATCAAAAATACCACCATCTTGGACTAGAGAGAGTCTTATACAACCCTGAGAGGGAGAGTCTTATACAACCTTGAGAGGTTTTCATTACTTGCAAAAGTGATTTGATGTAAAAAAAAACATTTCATACCTATCACTACAGAACTAGGGTATGGACAGTGACATAAAAATGAAGATAAATTTCTTGTCCTTCAACCATTTGAGCTGAAACATTTTACAAAATTTCTGTATCTGAGTGCTCTTCAAAATAATTGCCAAATATGTATATTCTACCTTCATACTATATTTTCTCTTTATTTAGCACTTATACCGGCTTTGAGAGACTCCTTTCTTGACTAAACCAAGCTCCCCCTGAACTTGGATAAATAATTTGAGGGAAAATACTATTTTTGACAAGCCAAACTCACATAGACCTTTACCCTCTCATTATCTCCATATTATCCTCAAAATGATATATATATATATCATTGTAGCATATCTGCAGTGCATTTTGATTGAACTTTGACATTCTCTAGAAGTATACTTATCTCATGTCACATTCCTCTTATGTTACCCCTAGGTATATGCCACCTTTATCTAATAGATAACACAATATTTAAGGTTTGAACTGTGAACATCACATCAAAAGCTGAATTTCAAATTATGCATAGGTCCTGAACTAGTTGTACACTATTCTTACCAGTACAAGCAACAATTGCCAATATTGATCTTAAATCCATCAATATACCTAGATCATTAGATCCTCCTTTGTGTATGTTTTCTTCTTATAGGATCATGTTCAAGTGAGTATATTATAATTATCTCCACACTAGCAATATACCAACCATGTTCAGGGAATAAGCTAAAAATCTACAACTACATGTTTGTATAGGATACCACTGTTATTCCACACAGTATGCACTTATCTAGGCACAATTTTTTACACCTTACACTAAATTTCATGCTCTGAAAGGATTATTAGACTTGTAGATCTTTGTTAAGAATCAAGAGGGATTATCATTATATCACAATAGTCTTATATGTATGACTGTAGTGTATAGAAGTGGAAGGCACAATTTCTATCTAAAGAATAGATCACAGAGACATAACCTATATTTTATGATCCTTTTACTTCCTCATACCACATAAAACACTTTTTATACCTTATCATCCATGTATTGAATTCTATGGTATAAAATAAGAGCTCTGCATCACTTCCTCTCTAGACTGAGACACTATCTAAGTATGAGTTTTCTCCTCCACTTACCCATAAAGGACCTTTTATTGTTTGACATGAGCTTCATCCACCTTCAAAAACCTTAATCATACCCCTTAATGGATCTCAAACATTCACATTTATTGAAGCAATGGGAGAGCACAAAAAAATTACCCTTTTAGCTCACATATTTCCTACTATAGTTTCTAGCCCTTGGAAATGCCAAAATTTGAGGTATTTAACTAAATATACATCATTTAGTCTTGTTGGTAAACTTTATAAGTACCCTATTCTCTCTTCTTGTGGATTCCAAAGTTTCAGAGGCAAATTCTTTGTTTGTGACTTTTTATCTTCCTCTTATCATTCCAAGTGAAGTCTCCTAATTAGCCCTACATGAAGGAAAATCTTGTAATAGGGAGTAAAGTAAAAACTTCTAAGAAAAAACAAGTAAATTTTTGTATAACATTTTGGAAATTATCTCTTCATGCCAATTTTCATTCTTTATCTCTTTATTTATCATCACTTAACACAAAACCCTCATTTCACTAGGTTTCTTAAGCCCTTCACTAGGGTTTTAAGCCAAAATGTAGGTTTTTGGTCCTTATCCACTTTGTTCAGCACTTGAGACACCTTAACCTTCCTTATTATACATTTTTTAGATCAATTTAACTTCCCATACACTTCCTTGTCTCCATTTTGTTCATTTTCATGGTTAATCCTTCTAGTTCTTCACCCTTGTCTTGGTTTTCACAGTCTTCTTAATTCCTCCTTTTTGTTTCTCTCCTTTGACTTGGTCTTGAGATTTTTTTGATCACAACCCTTTACCTCTATCCCTCATTCTTATCCAAATCATTTCTCTTATTCTAGTTAATAGATTTCACTACCAAATGTTTCTTGATTGCTCCTCTCTTGATATTCTTCCTTTAATTAGAACATGACAATTTATTTCACTCAAGTTTATAGGTCTATATGGATTCTTTAGTTCCTTACCTAGAATTAAGTCATTATTTCACTCTGTTACCACCCTTCATCATTTGAATAACTCCTTCCTTATGTATTTGGTGTGTAGGTGTTGGTCCGAAAATCTATCGCGTGGACAGATCTATGGATAGACGAGCCAACAGTGTGCAGGGCTTAGCCCTTCTTTGAGACAGCAAAGCGAAACTGGTTTATTGATATTTCTACTAGCAGGAACCTATGCAAGTCTCACAGATTCTACCTTCGGGGGTTGGGATCTCATCCCAGTAGAGTGTTTCAGGATGCGAAAAGAAAGGAATGAAAGAGGGAGAAGAGAAAGAACAGATCCGAAGGAAGAAAAGAAATGAATTCCAAAGCAGAAAGTTCAGAAGATTTATGTTTTTAGTTTGGTAGTAAACAGAGCCAAACCTACTTGCATAAATAAACAAAGCAATACTGATAAACAAATGACGGAAAAGTAGATATGAATCTAACAGATCAAACACATACAGATCTAACGTAAGAAAGATCTAATGTATAACACAGCTATTGAGCACAAAGTCTGAATAATTGTATTACTGTTCTTTTCCGTTAAAAGAAAGCTCAAAGTCTTTCTCTCCTCACTTCTATTTCTATCTAAAAAATGTTCACCATGAATACAACAAGTATTCCTATATTTATAGAAGATGAGGGAGAGAGAAGGCAAAATGGAGCCAACCACTTATTTACAAAGATATTTACAAAATATCTAAAAGTCATGTTGACTTTGACAATTTTGATGGATGACATCATCCCATGATGCAACATGGATGATGTCATCATTTGTATCAACACTTTTTAGACATTTCAGAAAGAAAGTCGGAGAATAGAGAGAAGAGGAAGAGGAAGAAGAAGAAGGAGCAGCTACTCGTCATCATCATCCTGCGGCCGAAAGGGGGTTGCCTGTTTCTGATGCTGCTCAGGTGATGATATGTGGAACTGAGCGCCGTATTCTAAAAACTTGCTGATCATCAGCCCAAATTGATCCTGTGATGGATCCTTGTGCCGTTCGCCGATTACTTCGCAAGTCTCCCGCTCGTCTATGAGCTTCTCTGGGAGTTTAGAATAATCTTTCTCCGCCTCGATGAGGAACCCGATGAAGTCCCTACAGGCCAGTAGGTTGTTGATAGATTCAGTGTCGAATGTGACCTCTGGCCCTGTCCCTTGAGAAGCGATCTCCTTGAAGATCCGGATAGTTTCATCATCTGATTTCAAGGTAAGGGAAGGAGTGAGCAACCCTGGAGTCATGGTGAGAACAATTTTCTCCATTTGATGCATTTCATCCAGGGCCTCTTCCTTTACCTTGTCTATCTTTTCCAAAACGAATTCCAGCTGATCTATCCGATAGTCCAGAGTGGACATAGTTTTGTTGAGGGCCCTTGGATGGCCGAAGACTCCGAACTTGACCAGATCTTCGACTGAACAGTCGAACATTTGTTGGAAGGTATCGTGCTGGAGTCTAGCATGCTCTAACTCTTCTGATATCGGACCCGCTAATGCTTGGAGTTCCTTATTCACCTTTCCGATGTTTAGGTATAAACTGATATACTCGGCGATTACTCTTTCACTATCCTTGAGGATTTGGCTTCTCCAAGCAGAAACGGCCATACCCTGCTCGCCGATCTTTGAATACTCATTGATCTTCTCCTGACTGAGCAGCTCAGGAGTTTCGGCGGCAGTTATGGGAGGTGCACTTCCCATCTTCTGTAAGGCCTGAAGCAGATATTTGTCCTGCTCCTTCAGTAGCCTTTTCTCCTCTTTCGTTTCCTGAAGCTTTTCGCAGAGTGCATCAACTGCGGAAAGAGCTTCCCCCTGGAGACTTTCAGAGGATGTCCCCATTGTGACTTGGGTCACGGTGAAATCTGTCGAAGATAGATCTTCTTTCTCTTTGAGGGGGTCGGGGTAAGCTATTTCCATAACTCTCTCACCTGCAGCACTTTTCGAGAAGCGTGTAACTGGCTTGTGCTTCTTTGCCCCTTTGGCTGGAATTACCGAAAAGTCCATCGGAGCGATGGGAACTTTCCTCTTTTGCTGGCTCAGCTGCTGAGAGATCCAAGCTGGTCCTATAGAAGAAGGACCAGAGACAGAGGAGGAGGCAGCAACGGTAGAGGAGAGGAAAAACGCGGAGACACGCGGCGGCGGCATTGAAAGAATAGCCGAAGAAATGCCCACGGGAGGAAGGGAAACCGCAACTGCAGAAGACATAGGAAGGGAAGGGAGCTCGGAGATGAGGGAAGAAATAGAGGAAGACAAATCAGCGAGGGAGGAGAAGATAGATGAAGAAGAAGGGGAAAGGGTAGAAGAAGGGGCGGAGAACACGACCAAAGGGGTGGTCGTTTGAGTCACTCGAGGAGGGGAAGGAAGAGAAGGAGAAGGGATAGAAGGGACCTCTGAAGTTGTAGTGACGCCGACATTCTGGGTGGATGGGCGTATAGGACTATCCTCTTTCAATTCTTCCTCCAGAGTTATAACCTGTTCTGGTTCTGAGGGAAGAGGAATTTCAGGGGCTTCTCCCTGAGTGGTGCTAGTTTCACCTTCTGCACCTTTGTCTTTCAGCTGCTTCTTGGACCTTGGAGGTGCGTTGCCCAAAGGGGAAGTTGTGAAATCCACCCCGAGGTAGATTAGTCCATTCATGTGGCACCAATGCTCTGTTCTCCGCATAGTCTCTTTGACCCTCTCCTCAATTGTTTGAGGAGCTTTAGTTCTATCAATGGCCGGAAAGGGCCAATCGTCCCCATCTGTATTAGTGTATACTTTATCTAGTTTTGTCTTCTATGGTTTGGAAGCCTTTGGGGACGATTGCTACTCCATACTGAATAATTTCTGCCAACGCTAGGCGAGAATGATCCTTTCTTCTTAGCTCCGTCTCATGAATGAGATGTCGATATAAATGTCCTTGATCTGAGGAACATGGATTGGATCAAGCTTAGCCCTTGGCAAGCAGCCCCTTGGATCGAAGGTGGGCCTGGCTGGGAAATCGTGTTTCAAATTAAGGAGTTCTAGCTCAGCATACATCTCCTTCGCCTTGTGATAGGTAGAGCATGTGTATCGGCTTACAGTGAGGGGGAAAGGAGTTCCGCCCTTCTTCCTCTTCAGGCATTTTTCATGGTAGGTGATTAGCTGTCTTGATAGTTCCAGCAGAATCAGCTTCGGTCCAGCATACCTTGGCAACCTGGTTGGCTCGCCCAAGAAGTTAACCGCCCTCAGATAGGTGAATGTGGGAAACTGGGTGAACAAGGCCCCCCACTTCTCCACGTGGTTGACACTGATGTTCTTGGTCGTACGACCATGGGTTATATTCAGTCGCAACATGCACATGATGTGATAGAAGAAGCAGCATCATTAACTTTAGTGAAGTGTTGAGATGCTATTCTCTACCTTCAGTTCTGGATAATATTCATATATTTTGACCTGAGGCCAAAGTTCCACTTCATGTGCAGGCTTGGATAATCCCTCTCTGACGCTGCAGCGTAGACCATGTAGGAGTTCATGTGGAATACTCCCGTTGTGGCTGAACTGTTGCAGCTACTCAGATATGGTTGCTGCTTATAATTTCCCCCCAGCAGAAAGCGCTGATCAGACAAATTCTTGTTCATCGTTTCCAGGTAGCGCATCATCCACTTATGGAAGTAATGGGTGTCAGAAAGCCCGAAGACCCTGCTCAGGAAGGTAACTGGTGTCGCTGAGTTCCTCTGAGAAGTCACTACGGTGGATGAGTTTGAGGCCATCGGGTTACCACTTTCTTATTTTTCAAATATACTTCGTTCATTAGCTGCATACACTGGTCCTCATTTTCTTCCCAGGCCTTGATGCACTCCTGCTTGGCTAATGGCCACATAGTGCCGGTGATGAGGGATGCCGAGCATGATCTCAAAATGATGGGCAGTAAGGTTAATAACTACCTCGCCCTTGCTGTTTTCGACACACCTCGTGTCCTTATTGAAAGACTGGGTAACTACCATCATAAATTCATTGTTTACGGCACTGACGGGGATTCCTCCGGCGAAGTGCAGGGCACTACCGATTAGTTTGTCCATCTATGGACTCCTTGTGACTTTCTGAGTCCTGGCCTAGAACTCATCCATGTCGATATGCCCCAACTCTGAGTCCCTAACGTCCATGCTGCATTCGGCCAGTGACTCAGGCATTCTGACCCTTTGATATTTATACTTCATTTCTTCCTCTGTAAGCTTGGATTTTCCCCTTCGATTTGGTGGGTCTCCTACTGGATGTAGACATATGTCTCTTTCGAGCTCAGCTGTTGATCTGCATGAAGAAGAAGCGAGACCCAATCCAGGAAGGTTGAATTAGCCATTTGATTTTCCATTGGAATGTCTAATAGAAGAAAGAGTTAGTTATTATAAAGGCTCAGGGCGCAGGGCGTATGAAAAATGCATGCTTACAGGGCTAAATAGGTAAAGCGCACCAGAAGAGCATGTTACAGAGGATAAAACTGGTACCAAAGGCGCATGGCGCATGGAAGAAGCAGGTTGCATCTTATAGCAGGGCGCACAGGAAATGCGTGTTACATCGGGATTTGGTGCGCCCTTTGGCGCATGGGCAGATTGTGTAACATGGGTTTTTTGTGCGCCAAAGGGATATGGCACGGCGCATGAATGATCTACACAACATCATGTTGCTGTAATGGAGGGTGCGCCCGCGCCTTTTCAACTTTATACTTGCGCGAGTGAAGGCTTGTGTTGCATGGAAGCTGGATGCGCCCTTTGGCACATGGAAACAACATGTAACATGGATAAATGGTGCACCAAAAGGCTTTTGAGGGGGCGTGGGATTGACACTTGTAGCATGCGAAAAGGGTGTGCTTTGAGGGCGCATGAATTCTAGCTATAGCAGGACAAAAGGCTGCGCCATTGGCGCGGGTCTTGATCATGTAACATGGCGGTTAGGTCCACCGAGGGGCGCAACTATTTTTATTGCAACAAAACACGCCAGTGCGCCACAGAAATAAACTTAATTGCTCAAATCCATTCTTTCTTTCCTCCACTTCAAAGGTATTTGGACATACAAGGTTTTAGAGAAGAGTTAGGCAGACCGAGCCATTCAAAACAGCTCCCTTCCAGCAGATCTAAAAAAAGGGAGGGAGAGGAGGAGGAAAGAAAAGGAACAGGACAGCACAGGGGAAGCCAGCTCAATCATATTCCATTTTAACACTGGCTAGCAAACCAAAATACAGACCAAGAACACAGACCAAGCACATGAAAGCACGCAATGAAAAAGAGGGAGAACCTCTTACCTTAGATATATCAAAAATTGGAGAGCAGGTCCACAGGGCGATGATAACGACAGAGCAGAGGCTGACAAGTCCAGAGTGATCACGTGCTCGACAAAAAGAATGAAAATGACATTGGGTGCGCACGGATATATATAGAAAAACTTGTCATCAATGTGCCAACCACTTTTGAAATGGCGCATGAAAGTTTCTGTCGACAGGGGGAAGCATGCGCCCTTTGGCGCACGAAAGTATTTGACAGCAGAAGATTGAGCGTGCCTTTGGCGCACCATATGCATTGTCGACGTAAAGTTATGTGTGCCCTTTGGCGCACCAAAACTTGGCGTTGCAGCGAGATTATGTGCGCCCTTGGGCACACCGAAAAGTGGCGCAACAAAAGCAATGTCAACTATAAGGCGCATGCGCCTTGGCGCACGCAAAAGAGACTCAACATCCTTTGGCGCACCAAAAGACGTGCTAACATGAAAAACCATGCGCCAAAGGCTTTAAAGTGGGTGCACCAAAACTTGGTGTTACAAGGAAAATCCATGCGCCCAGCCAAAAAAAGGCTCAAAAAGACTAAGTTCGAAAACTAGATTTCCCGGGAAGGGGTTTTACAACGTTTCGAATGCGAAGGATCCCTAACGAGGGATCGAAACAAAATTTTTGGTATGGTTATCGGTAAAATTGCCCTTGTCAATTTTACGGGATAATAGCTGGCTCTTTCTGGGGACTATCCCTGAGCGAACTCGGGGGTAGAGAATCCCAGATTTCATGTGCCTATCCATTGGGTATGGAGTCAAAAACAAGGGGGACCGGAGGGAGAACAAAAGAAACACACGACAAACCGAAAGCAAACACACAACTTAAAGGAAACTGTACAAAGAAGAGAGCAAGCTCTACTTCCTGAAGATCTTGAGATGTTGCCCGCTATAGGGAAGCGGGAGTTCAGCTCCATCTAGATATGAGAGATAGAAACTATTCTCTCCATTGAGTTGCTTGATTTTGAAGGGCCCTCTCCATTGGGAATCAAATTTTCCGTGCATGCCCTTTGGCTCTCTTCGCTTGTCCCACAAGAGGACGAGATCTCCCACTTGAAAATTTCTCTGCTTGGCCTTCTTGTCAAAAAGCCTCTTTACTTGATTCTGATGCTCAGTGATCCTGTCGACCACTCTTACTCTCTTTTCTTCAAGTTCCGCAAGATACATGATTCTCTTTTCTAGAGAATTCTGGAAAGTTTTATCTTCGATTACTCGTGCCAAGCGTAGAGCAGGAAGTTCAGCAGAAATGGGAAGTTCGGCATCAGTGCCATATAACACTTGAAAAGGTGACATGCCGAGAGATCTCTTGGGAGTAATGTGGTCCGCCCACAAAGCATCGTACAAAGACTTGTGCCACATCCGTTGATTCTCATCTACTAATTTCCGTATGATGGTCACCAAGTTCTTATTACTGGATTCCGCCTGACCATTTCCCTGAGGGTAATAATCCAAGGCATGTGCTAAAGTTATCCCATATTCATAGCAAAAACTAATAACTTCCCGCGAGGAGAAGTTAGAAGCATTATCAGCAATGATTTTGTTTGGAACGCCGAACCTGACAATGATATTTTCTTTGATAAAACTGCAAACCACCTCAGAAGTGGCATGCTTGACGGGTATGGCTTCCACCCACTTAGTGAAGTAATCTGTTGTTGTAAGGACATAGCTATGTCCGGCACTCGATTGAGGATTGAGTGCGCCAATAAAATCAATTCCCCATTGCCTGAATGGTTCATTGATGATGACCGGCCTTAGGGGAAGGGCAGCCAACCTGGGCTTGCCGACGAATTGCTGACAGGGTTCACACTTTGCCACCCAGGTAGCTGCATCTTGAAAGAGCGTCGACCAATAGTACCTGGCTCAAATGATCTTGTGTGCTGTCACGGAAGAAGAAAAATGGCCTCCACAGGCTGAATTGTGAAAACTTTCCAGCAGTTTTACTTGCTGGGGCTTGTCAACACATCGCAAGAAGACACCGTCTATCCCGCGCTTATATAAGCCGTCATCCCAGATGACATATTTAGCTGCCCTGAGCTTTATAGTGCGCTTCTCCTTTGCAGTTAGGTGCATTGGGCATTCTCCGTAGGTAAGGAAGAAAGCGATGTCGGAGTACCACTCATCACTAGTTGCAACAAATAAAACTAGAGGCAGAGAATCAGGTTCCTCTAGAGGGCTGTGCTCTTCGTCGGTACAGTCCTCTTTTCCTTTAGGGCCTTCTGAATCTTCATTTTCAGCCATTAGCTGACACAGGCCCTTGCCCCCTTACCAGCTTGGTGGGTTTAATATCCAGGTCATATTCCTAGACCTTTGCGATCCAACTCCCTCTCAAACTTCCTAACCCCTGCTGAGTTAGAATTGATTTCACCGCCGTGTCAGGGACCAGCACCACCGTATGCGAGTTCAGAATGTAATACCTGAAATTCTTCACTGCTTTGACAACTGAAAAGGCATGCTTTTCCAGTTGAGTCATCTTTAGCTCGTGAGGTTTGAGAGGAGAACTCATGAACGCGATCGGGAGATTTAATGTCTTCAGAATTCTTTTGTATTAAGATTGCAGACACAGTATGCTCCGATGCGCAGCTATACATGATGAAGTCCTTGGAGAAGTCGGGACATACCAGGACTGGTGCTGCGAGCGACAGAACCTTTTATTTCCTCAAATGACCTTTTCCCTTCTTCACTCCATCTGAATGTGGGTGATCCTTTCATCATGTTCAGTATGTGGCGAGTCTTTTCGGCAAAGTCAGGAACAAAACGCCTAAGAAAGTTCACCTTTCCAAAGAAAGAATGAACACCAGTCTGGCTTGTAGGTAGAGTAAGGTTTTGAATAGCCTTAACCCTTTCAATATCTATCTTTGTTCCTTCTTTGCTAACCACATGCCCTAGCAACTTGCCTTCCGTGACTCCAAAAATAGACTTTTTGGGATTCAAGGAGATCCCATGTCCTTGGCACCTGACCAATACTTGCTCTAAGTGATCACAATGATCACTT
This sequence comes from Taxus chinensis, assembly GCA_019776745.2. Taxonomy (NCBI): domain Eukaryota; kingdom Viridiplantae; phylum Streptophyta; class Pinopsida; order Cupressales; family Taxaceae; genus Taxus; species Taxus chinensis. The sequence goes on from CM034150.1 coordinate 74,868,719, forward strand.
CGCTGTTTAGAGAACACGGTTAAATCATCTAGATAAACTACAATGACTTTTCCCATCATACCTTTAAATGCGAAGTCCATGGCCTGCTGAAAAGTAGCACCTGCATTAGTTAGGCCGAAAGGCATCCTGTTGTAGGAAAATGTACCCCAGGGAGTAGTGAATGTTGTTTTGAATTGATCTTCAGGCGAGACTTCAATCTGATTGTAGCTTGAAAAACCGTCAAGCATAGACAGTATCTCTGATCCAGATACTGCTTACAGCACTTGATCCATTATCGGAAGAGGGTAATTGTCTTTCAGCGAAGCTTGACTCAAATTTCGAAATTCCACGCATATGTGTATCTCGCCGTTTTTCTTGCATACTGGCACAATATTTTCTACCCAAGTGCTGTGATGGATAGGGAAAATGATTCTCGCATTCAGCATCTTCTGAATTTCGGCCTGAATGGTACCCGAGATCTTAGGATTATAATTCCTTTGCTTCTAGCGAAAGGCTTTGACATCTTCTTTCAGCAGTATGTCATGCTGAACATCCTTTGGCTTGAAGGAATTTAGATCGGCATAGGACCACGCCAACACATCCATATATTTTCTTCAGCAACTTCACAAATTTCCGCTTCTCTTTAGGCGTGCAACATTTGCCAATGTTTACAAATTGTGGATGTTCCTCAGAACCTATATTGACTGGTTCTGTCTCTGGGGATGATTCAGGATCATCTCGCCTCTTATTTTTCACAAAACAGTCATGCCTATCAAACAAGTGCTCCAGAGAAACCAGGCCCTTCGGAATTTTATTTCCTTTGAGCTGGCATATACCGTCTTTTTCCTCTGATTCATGGTTTTGACCGTTGATTGATTCACGACATGTAGAAGTGGATCCTTAAAAATACAACTCGTCAAAATTTTCTGATTTCTCTAGAAAGGCAATGAGGTGATTATCATCGTTGAATACTTGCCAATGCTGAGAGTTGTCTAGTACACTCGGGTGGAAAACCACTTTAATGGTGTATTTGTTTGTTTTCAAACCCGGGTGTGGGAGCATGAGAGATGCTGAAACAGCCAATGAGTCAACCATATCATTTTGAGCTCTTGGAATTGCCCCTATCGAAAAGGCATCAAATTCCTCGATGCTATCCCATACTGCGTTGCGGTAGTGCCTGAGCCTTTCATTTTTCACTTGGTAAATCCTTTTGACCTGATTTACAACTAGCTCAGCATCACCTTGTACCTTTAGATTTTTAATTCCCCTTTCCTTTGCAGCTTGCATGCCGAGCAACAGAGACTCATACTCAGCAATATTGTTAGTATTGAAAAATTGCAACTTGAAAGAAAGAGGAATTACCTCCTCTTCGGGAGATATCAGCACAATTCCGGCACCACATCCACTAGTTGCACAGCTACCATCAAACTGCAAGGTCCAGATCTCATTAAGATCCTTTTCTTGAACAAAAATTCCCTTTGTACCTGTCTCGGTAGATAAGAATTAGTTCCCCATCCCTGATGATTCAAAAAGGATTTGGGCTTTGGGGTCCTCAAAGCTAGTAACCAAGTATTTCTTTTGCGATTCTGGTTCTAAAGTCTGCATCACACCTTTGACGGGTATTCTAGCTTTAGACCAGTCCATGTGAATTTCTCCACCAACTTCGCTGCAAAAGCTTCTTCCCAGCAGAATTCCATAGGCTGCTAGAATGTCAGTGACAAGGACTGTCATTTTTACTCTTTTATCTGGGAAAGTCGCAAACGTAAATTGCACGTCTTTGATTTGGCCAATCAACGGAACTTGCTTGGTTTCCAATGAATAACATCTGCCGAAAGGCTTGGTAAGAGTGAGGCCCAAAGCATGGGCGACTTTCGCCAGCATGACATTATCAGAAGCTCCGGAATCAATTATACAGTTGCTCAACTTATGCCCATTGATTAGGAGAGAGAGATAGAAAGGTTCTATCTTGCCTGATGCAGATGTTGAAGCAACATTTATGTGGGATTCAGGGGGAGTGGAAAGGATTCCTTTTGGGGAAACCTGTTTGGATGCAACAGCTTGACTCTGAATATATTTCGTTAATCTTACCAAGTTGTTCGAGATTTGACTGAAGGTACTCAGCTTCAGACATTTGGATCTTGGTCTTTTTTGCATGATCTATTATATCAAATGCGGCCAAGGGTTTGTGCTAGTGAGGGAATGAGTCCTTCACTTCACGATGGTGGAACGGGATTACTGATCTTGATAGGAATATGAGGGGGCGGATTCGGAGGAGAGATGGGCGGAAAAGACTTCTTTGTAAAAGACTTAATAGGGAGTTGAGTAGGAAGAGGATTACCTCTTTTAACAATGGTTAGAGGCACGTTTGACGCTGCCTTCTCCTGCTGTGCATGGGCAGCAACTTCTGCTTCTTTTCCTTACGAGCAGGTAAAAACAGCGTAGGATTGTCCGCTTGCATAGCCTTGAGTACTCTCTTCTTCATCAGATTCATCCTCATCAAATTCCATGTATCCAATAGTAGAGTCGCCAGTCGGCTCACCGACATCTTAATCATCTTCGTCTTGAGGCGAAGGTTCTTCATAGTACTGGTCTTCTTCTTCAATCTCGGCCAGAGCATTGACCGGAGGAGCTTCAAGCGCCAACCGTGGAGCAGTCGTAGGTAGGCGCGACCTTTGAGAAACATTATTGGGAACGAAACTCCTTCGTGGAACGTCTCGGTATGAAGAACTAGGAGCCTGAGCCAACTGCTTTTTCAATGTGAGCAAATCACTCGCCATTTTTTGGAATGCCAGATCAGACGAAGTAGCAGGCGAGGGGTCTGAAGATTTGGACTTTGATGATTCCTTTTTCAACTTGCTAGATATTATCAAATTGTCTTCTATCCGAATGGCAGCAGCCTGAGCGAGCGGTAGGGTAGCTGCTCGCTCTTGTGGGAGCAAGAAGCTGACTTTTGAGCTCATTGCGTTCACGAAGAAACACTTCTGATTCTCTGGTGTTGGAAGCATGGCAGTAGGGACACGGTTGATTAATGCATTGAACCGGGCAACGAAATCGTGCATAGTCTTGTTGGCTTCCTTTCTCAAGTGCATGATCGCGTGATAACAATGCAAATGCATCTTCTGAAGGCTTGTATCTATCTTCAAAAGCTTCCCACAAAGTTGCCCAACTAGTGATAGATCCGGCTGGAAAATGCTGAAACCATTCGGCTGCAGGCCCTTGTAGAGTTTCCAGAAAAAGGAGAACCGACACATCTTCATGAGTCACATCCAGAATACTGCATGACATGATGAATGCAGATATGTGGGAATTCCATGCTTTGATTTCTGCTCCCATCGAATTTAGGAAAATTCTTTCGGTTTCCGTGAGGGAGCGCGTGAACTGGATGTGGCAGTGCAAGAGGACCCATAGCATTTCCCCATGGTACCGCCATTTGAAAGGCTGGAAAAAGTACATGAGCTGGGAGGGTGGTTCCACTGAGCAGCAAGGCACTACAAAGGGATGTAGATGCTCCTTGTAAAAGACTTTTTCTTTGTGAAGGTGAGACACTTCTGGATGACCGGCTAGCCAAGCTTAACGCTGAAAAACGTGCCGGTGTTACGCTGAAATGGTGCCTTTGGAGCAGATCAAACGTGGGATCAACTTCTCCACGGGCTCTCCTGTTACGCGTAAAAGGTTCACTTACCAGTGTACCTTCCAGATCTGCAATGTTATGACGCAGATTTAAACTTTATTTTTGGGTGTACTTGCTGATTTTCTGGTTTTTCTGACAAAAACTAGCAGCATGCACTTTTCTAAATATTTAAAAACTATCCTCCTTCGAAAAACTGATTGCGGTTAATGACAAATAGCAGCGAGGACAAGATGGCAGGGAAGAATAGCAGGCTGATTTTCAAATCTGACCTTTACTTTTCAGAGGGTTTCAAACTTTTTTAGAAAATAGTCAAAAACTCAGATCTACGGAAAAATACTAACTTTGATAAAAACTCAGCAAACTAAAGATCTATAACTAGGCACTATCTATGGATCTCAGAAGAAAGTTTTCAATTTTGGGCACTTTTGCAAATTTTGGGTTTTCAACAAAAAGTTTAGATTTGCAAACTGGCAGCGATTTTTTGTTTTTTTTTCTGATTTTATATTATACCACCACCATAGATCTGACAGATCTATCAGTTCCACAGTAGAGTCGCCAAAAAATGTTGGTCCGAAAATCTATCGCGTGGACAGATCTATGGATAGATGAGCCAACAGTGTGCAGGGCTTAGCCCCTCTTTGAGACAGCAAAGCGAAACTGGTTTATTGCTATTTCTACTAGCAGGAACCTATGCAAGTCTCACAGATTCTGCCTTCGGGGGTTGGGATCTTATCCCAGTAGAGTATTCCAGGCTGCGAAAAGAAAGGAATGAAAGAGGGAGAAGAGAAAGAACAGATCCGAAGGGAGAAAAGAAATGAATTCCAAAGTAGAAAGGTCAAAAGATTTATGTTTTTAGTTTGGTAGTAAACAGAGCCAAACCTACTTGCATAAATAAACAAAGCAATACTGATAAACAAATGACGGAAAAGTAGATATGAATCTAACAGATCAAACACATACAGATCTAACGTAAGAAAGATCTAATGTATAACAGAGCTATTAAGCACAAAGTCTGAATAATTGTATTACTGTTCTTCTCTGTTACAAGAAAGCTCAAAGTCTTTCTCTCCTCACTTCTATTTCTATCTGAAAAATGTTCACCAAGAATACAACAAGTATTCTCATATTTATAGAAGATGAGGGAGAGAGAAGGCCAAAATGGAGCCAACCACTTATTTACAAAGATATTTAAAAAATATCCAAAAGTCATATTGACTTTGACAACTTGGATGGATGACATCATCCCATGATGCAACATGGATGAAGTCATCATTTATGTCAACACGTACTTTAAGATATTTCAACAGAGAAAGTCGGAGAAAAGAGAGAGGAAGAAGAAGAAGAAGAAGAAGAAGAAGCAGCTACTCATCATCATCATCCTGCGGGCGAAAGGGGGTCGCCTGTTTCTGATGCTGCTCAGGAGATGATATGTGGAACTGAGCACGGTATTCCAAGAACTTGCTAATCATTGGCCCAAATTGATCTTGTGATGGATCCTTGTGCCGTTCGCCGATTACTTTGCAAGTCTCCTGCTCATCTATGAGATTTTCTGGGAGTTTAGAATAATCTTTTCTCCGCCTCGATGAGGAACCCGATGAAGTCCCTACAGGCCAGTAGGTTGTTGATAGATTCAGTGTCGAATGTGACCTCTGGCCCTGTCCCCTGAGAAGCTATCTCCTTGAAAATCCGAATAGTTTCATCAGCTGATCTCAAGGTAAGGGAAGGAGTGAGCAACCTTTGAGTCATGGTGAGAACAATTTTCTCCATTTGATGCATTGCATCCAGGGCCTCTTCTTTTACCCTGTCTATCTTTTCCAAAACGAATTCCAGCTGATCTATCTGATAGTCCAGAGTGGACATGGTTTTGTTGAGGGCCCTCGCATGGCCAAAGACTCCGAACTTAACCAGATCTTTGACTGAACAGTCAAACATTTGTTGGAAGGTCTCGTGCTGGAGTCTAGCATGTTCTAACTCTTCTGATATCGGACCCGCTAATGCTTGGAGTTCCTTGTTCACCTTTCTGATGATCAGGTACAAGCTAATATACTCGGCGATTACTCTTTCAGTATCCTTGAGGATCTGGCTCCTCCAAGCAGAAATGGCCATACCCTACTCACCGATCTTTGAATACTCATTGATCTTCTCCTAACTGAGCAGCTCAGGAGTTTCAGCTGTAGTTGTGGGAGGTGCACTTCCCATCTTCTGTAAGGCCTGAAGCAGGTATTTATTCTGCTCCTTCAGTAGCCTTTTCTCCTCTTTTGTTTCTTGAAGCTTCTCACATAGTGCATCAACTACGGAAAGAGCTTCCCCCTGGAGACTTTCAGAGGATGTCCCCATTGTGACTTGGGTCACGGTGAAATCTGTCGGAGACAGATCTTCTTTCTCTTTGAGGGGGTCGGGGTAAGCTATTTCCATAACTCTCTCACCTGCAGCGCTTTTCAAGAAGCGTGTAACCGGCTTGTGCTTCTTTTCCCCTTTGGTTGGAATTACCGAAAAGTCCATCGGAGCGATGGGAACTTTCCTCTTTTGCTGGCTCAGCTGCTGAGAGATCTAAGCTGGTCCTATAGAAGAAGGACCAGAGACAGAGGAGGAGGCAGCAATGGTAGAGGAGGGGAAAAACGCGGAGACACGCGATGGCAGCATTGAAAGAATAGCCAAAGAAATGCCCACGGGAGAAAGGGAAACTGCAACTGCAGAAGACATAGGAAGGGAAGGGAGCTCGGAGATGAGGGAAGAAATAGAGGAAGACAAATCAGCGAGGGAGGAGAAGATAGATGAAGAAGAAGGGGAAAGGGTAGAAGAAGGGGCGGAGGACACGACCAAAGGGGTGGTCGTTTGAGTCACTCGAGGAGGGGAAGGAAGAGAAGGAGAAGGGATAGAAGGGACCTCTGAAGTTGTAGCGACGCCGACATTCTGGGTGGATGGGCATATAGGACTATCCTCTGTCAATTCTTCCTCCAGAGTTATAACCTGTTCTGGTTCTGAGGGAAGAGGAATTTCAGGGGCTTCTCCCTAAGTGGTGCTAGTTTCACCTTCTGCACCTTTGTCTTTCAGCTGCTTCTTAGACCTTGGAGGTGCGTTGCCCAAAGGGGAAGTTGTGAAATCCACCCCGAGGTAGATTAGTCCGTTCATGCGGCACCAATGCTCTATTCTCCGCATAGTCTCTTTGACCCTCTCCTCAATTGTTTGAGGAGCCTTGTTCCTATCAATGGCCAGGAAGGGCCAATTGTCCCCATCTGTGTCATTATACACCTTGTCCACTTCATCCTCTATTGTTTGGTAGCCTTTGGGGACAATGGCCACCCCGTATTGGATGATTTCCGCCAATGCCAAGTGAGAGTGATCCTTTCTTCTGAGTTCCGCCTCATGGAGAACGTCAATGTAAATATCCTCAATTTGAGGGACATGGATCGGATCGAGCTTCGCTCTTGGCAGGCAGCCTCTTGGGTCAAAGGTAGGCCTGGCTGGGAAGTCATGCTTCAGGTTGAGTAGCTCCAAATCTGCGAACATTTCCTTCGCCTTATGGTGGGTGGAGCATGTGTATCGGCCCACTGTGAGGGGGAAAGGAGTTCCACCCTTCTTTATTTTGAGGCACTTCTCGTGGTATGTGACCAGGTTCCTTGACAGTTCTAGTAGAATCAGCTTAGGCCCAACATACCTTGGTAGCCTTGTTGGTTCTCCCAAAAAGTTGGCAGCCCTCAGATAGGTGAACGTGGGAAATTGAGTGAACAGGGCCCCCCATTTCTCCGTGACTGCCACTATATTTTTGGTTGTCCAGCTATGAGTCATGTTTTGCCTTAGCAGGCAGATGACATGATAGAAGAATGCATCGTTGATTTTTACAAACTGGGAGATGCTATTCTCCAACCTCAGCTCTAGGTAGTAATCATATATCTTGGCCTGAGGCCATACTCCACTTCGGTTTAGCCCTGGATAATCTCTTTCAGATGCAGCAGCGTAGACTACATAGGAGTTCATATGGAACACTCCTATTGTGGAGAATTGTTGTAGCTGCTCGGAGATGGTGCTGCTTATTATTCCCCCCCAGCAAAAGCACTGATCGGGCAAATTTTTATTCATTGTCTCCAAGTACCTCAGCATCCATATATGGAAGTAGTGGGCATATGAAAGCCCGAAGACTCTGGTCAGGAAAGTGATGGTATCGCTGAGCTCTTCTGAGAAATCACTTCAGTGGATAGTCTGGGGCCACCGGGTCACCACCTTCTTGTTCTTTAGGTAGACCTCATTCATCAACTGCATGCATTGGTCTTCGTCGTCCTCCCAAGCCTTGATGCATTCTTGTTGGCTAACAGCCAAGAAGTTCCGGTGGTGAGGGATGCCAAGTATCAACTCAAAATGACGGGCAGTGAGGTCTATGACTGCCTCGCCTTTACTGTTCTCGACACATCTTGTGTCTTTGTTGTAACATTGTGCAACCACCGTCATGAATTCGTTGTTGACAGTGCTGATGGGGATTCCTTCGGCGAAGTTCAGGGCACTGCCTATTAACTTGTCCATCCATGGGCTTCTCGTAACTTTCTGAGTTCTAACCCAGAATTCCTCCATGTCAATGTGACCCAATTCTGAGTCTCTGACATCCATACTGCACTCAACCTGTGATTCGGGCATCCTGACCCTCTGATATTTGTATTTCATCTCTTCTTCTGTCAGCTTAGCCTTTCCTCTTGGTTTGGTGGGTTTCTTGCTTGACGTAGACATGTGTTATTTCGAACTCAGTTGCTGATCTGCATGAAGAAGAAGTGAGACCCAATCCAAAAAGGTTGAATTAGTCATTTGATCTTCCATTGGAATGCTAGCAGAAGAAAGAGTTAGAGATTTTAAGGCTCAGGGCACAGGGCGCATGAAAATTGCATGTTGCAGGCCAAATAGATAAGGTGCACACAAAAAGAGTGTTGCAGAGGTTATACTGGCGCCAAAGGCGCATGGCGCATGCATGTATCAGATTGCATTTTATAGCAGGGCGCACAGGAAATGCATGTTACATTGAGATTTGGTGCGCCTTTGGCGCACGGATAGATTGTGTAACATTAAAAAATGGTGCGCCAAAGGCTTTTAGCGCGGCGCATGGAGGGTTTACACAACATCATGTTGTCGCGATGGAGGGTGCGCCCGCGCCTTTATAACTTAATACTTGCGCGAATAAGGCTTGTGTTGCATGGAAGCTGGATGCGCCCTTTGGCACATGGAAACAACATGTAACATGGATAAATGGTGCACCAAAAGGCTTTTGAGGGGGCGTGGGATTGACACTTGTAGCATGCGAAAAGGGTGTGCTTTGAGGGTGCATGAATTCTAGCTATAGCAGGACAAAAGGCTGCGCCATTGGCGCGGGTCTTGATCATGTAACATGGCGGTTAGGTCCACCGAGGGGCGCAACTATTTTTATTGCAACAAAACACGCCAGTGCGCCACAGAAATAAACTTAATTGCTCAAATCCATTCTTTCTTTCCTCCACTTCAAAGGTATTTGGACATACAAGGTTTTAGAGAAGAGTTAGGCAGACCGAGCCATTCAAAACAGCTCCCTTCCAGCAGATCCGAAAAAAGGGAGGGAGAGGAGGAGGAAAGAAAAGGAACAGGACAGCACAGGGGAAGCCAGCTCAATCATACTCCATTTTAACACTGGCTAGCAAACCAAAATACAGACCAAGAACACAGACCAAGCACATGAAAGCACGCAATGAAAAAGAGGGAGAACCTCTTACCTTAGATATATCAAAAATTGGAGAGCGGGTCCACAGGGCGATGATAACAATAGAGCAGAGGCTGACAAGTCCAGAGTGATCACGTGCTCGAAAAAAAGAATGAAAATGACATTGGGCGCGCACGGATATATATAGAAAAACTTGTCATCAATGCGCCAACCACTTTTGAAATGGCGCATGAAAGTTTCTTTCGACAGGGGGAAGCGTGCGCCCTTTGGCGCACGAAAGTATTTGACAGCAGAAGATTGAGCGCGCCTTTGGCGCACCATATGCATTGTCGACATAAAGTTATGTGCGCCCTTTAGCGCACCAAAACTTGGCGTTGCAGCGAGATTATGTGCGCCCTTGGGCGCACTGAAAAGTGGCGCAACAAAAGCAATGTCAACTATAAGGCGCATGCGCCTTGGCGCACGTAAAAGAGACTCAACATCCTTTGGTGCACCAAAAGACGTGCTAACATGGAAAACCATGCGCCAAAGGCTTTAAAGTGGGCACACCAAAACTTGGTGTTACAAGGCAAATCCATGCGCCCAGCCAAAAAAAGGCTCAAAAAGACTAAGTTCGAAAACTAGATTTCCCGGGAAGGGGTTTTACAACGTTTCGAACGCGAAGGATCCCTAACAAGGGATCGAAACAAAATTTTCGATATGGTTATCGGTAAAATTGCCCTTGTCAATTTTACGGGATAACAGTAGGAAACTAGTTTTTAATAAGATAATCAAAATTTACCTTTCTAAGATTGTGCATTAGGATTCTTCCTTTCTCTAGAACTTTTGCACTTGAGTAAGATTTTAATATCTTTCATCATGTCTAAATTCTTCACTATTTCTTTGAAAACTCCAAGCTGAATCCAATTTTCTTGTTTTTCCAAGTTAAATTTGTACAAGCACATTTTTTCTTAAGACATAAACTTCAATGTAACTCAGTCAAGAACAAAGTGATCTCAAGTCATCTTACTCATGTATAACCTTCTTGATGACTTAGTAGATAGTAGTAAATCTTCATTTTCCTTGATATCCTCCATTGCACATGAAAATGTTATCTTATCTGACATAAAGGTACTTTGATTGTTGTAGAGTGCTTCAAATGACATCTAGATCCCATTCTTTTTGCACCATAGGGCTAACTGTACCCTCTTTCTTCATCAAAAGACCTAATGAACTTGATAAAATTTTGATGAGTCAATGGTTATAGACTCCTTCTAATGCATGTTTAAGGTTTCACTAGTCCCTTAGAAGTATTTTGAGGACAACTTCAATTTTTCCATCTTGATAAAAAATATCCTCATAATTTTCATGACTATCTAACTTGCTTAACTCTCAAGACAAATTTGTAGCTGAGCGAAACAAACATATACTCAAGAGTGATGCCTTGATTTATTTTTCACAAGTTCAAAAGGAACCTTTTGAAATGCATAGCTTCAAGTAGTACCATTGATAATCCTTTTAAAATGCAT